>CM055819.1:45556482-46018471 GCA_029582265.1 Zoroaster sp. YZ-2022
GGTGACTTACTAGGTCGTACTAGGTAACTTGTCAAGATTATATAATAAAATTTATATATAAATATGCTTATCGAATGTTTAGTTACAGTTTGTTTATTAGCAAACAGTTTGACGCTAGGCGGAGTTGTATATTTAGTTCATAAATATTCACACATCGATAGTGAAATTATAAAACCGTTATCGACAGCGAGACAAATTTTAAATAAAAAAATATTTCGAGTATTAAATAAAATAATAGAAGAAGTTGAAAAACTTTTAAACGAAGAGTCGCAACAAGAAACTCAAGTCAAAAATATTTAAGTATTAAATATAATTAAAAAAATTATATAAGTTATATATAAATATGATCATCGAATGTTTAGTTACAGTTTGTTTATTAGCAAACAGTTTGACACTACTTGGTGTTTTAAGTTTGATAGGTCATGGTATATGCATTGATAAAAGTATAGAAAGTTTTAAATCAACAATAGTAAATGTAGATTTTTAACAAAAAATAAGAGTATTATATATATAATAAATGGAAGAAGTTGAAAAAATTTTAAATGAAAAGTCGCAACAAGCAATACAAATCGAAAATAGCGTTTCGTCGTCTAGTCAACGCATCGATCGTTTGTTAGCCGTCGTAGCCTCAGGAAACTCTAAAAAATATTTCGGTAAAGAGTATAGTATTAACGAAATTGAAGCTTTAAAATCAGTTGACCAAGATAAATTATACGTACGACACGAAGCGAGATTAGGTGGCGATATGATATCTTCGTTAGGTTCGTCGATTATAATTCTTTACGCTAAAGCGTTAGGATCGAGTTTAAAATTTGTCGATGTGATGGGATACCAGTTTACGATCGATGACGAAAATGAATTAATTACGGATTTAGAAAAAGATCCCCTCATTTCGAGCGCACTTTCTTCCGGATTATGCGAAATATATTACAAGTACGGATTATACTTGGCGCCGATCGCGGCGACGCTAATTTCGGCGAAACATTTAAAAAGAAAAAAATCTTGCGTAGATAATAAAGACGATGGAGCAGCAAACAGAGATAGAGAAGCAAGCGGAGACGAAAAAAAGAGACGTCGGTAGTAACAAAAACACCGACTAAAATTTAAAAAAATCCAAACAGAGTCGCGGCTGGAAAAAAAACTCGCGGAATATAATAATAAAATTAAAAAGAAAAAATTAAAATATAAAAAAGCTACAAAAGCAGTTGATAAAATACAAAACGTTACTAGCGCGGTTGATATAAAAATTAAAAAACAACGATAAATCAAACGCGCTGTACATCGGACTAGGACTATTAGGTTTAGTAGGTTTAATATATTGCCTAAACTCTAAGCGAAAGAAATCCGAAGCTGCGTTTGAACCAACGTTCGAACCAACGTTCGAACCAACGTCCGAACCAACATCCGAACCAACGCCCGAACCAACACCCGAACCAGCCCCACCAAAAAAGTTGATTCAAAGCCTCGGTTTAGAATCGTTGATTTGTAGTTGTGTGAAAGGACTTAATGATGGGGATTATTACTGTGTTAAATATACTAGAGCGGGAAGTCAGTGGTGTACTTGATCTTCAGTTCCAATGACTACCACTGAACATCATCAGTACTTAACTGTTTGAAACGTTTAGGACAATTCAGGATTTTTATTTTTGGGGGTCATTTTGTACATTTAAAATGTCAAGATGTTGACTAATAAAAACTAATGTGACAGTGTTTCCTAAATCGATTACGTCAAAACAACACGTTTAATGACTGTTTATAGGCTATTCATCTTTATAATGGATACTCAAGACACACATTGTGATTGAATGTACGTGATGTGAATGGGAAACTAGGCATGTGGTTTGGAACGACAGAAATAGCGCTAGTGTTCCAAAATTGCATTTGTTCTCAAAACAAGACTATTGAAGACAATTTTATAGAACCGCAAAACATAATATTATATGGGTATCATATATATGGAAAATTGTGAACATTTTGAAATCATAGTTATGAACCATGTTTTACCATATTTTTGTGTGTTGAATTTGCAAAAAACTCTGGAAGTTTGAATGGTGCAAAGGTAATCTATACCCCCATTTTCAAAAATATTAATAAATAAGAACATATTAAAAGCCATAAATAGTGGAATCATCCTTGTCTTAAAGCAGTGAAAATGTATTTCGTATAGATTGTCAATGGAAAAGGAATATCTTAGCACAAGGTGCTGGAAAGATCTACCAAAAATCCATGGACCAAATCTGATGACACTTTAATTGTAATATTGATTATTTACGATTGTTTTATGAAGCTTGATTTAAACTCTGTAATAATCGTGTAAACTTGGTGTCCCAAAAAATGTATTTACCATTATTATGCACTTTTATTTTGTCCCTATTAGTTTTGTGTGTGAATTTAGTTCAATACCTTCATAACAGCGCAAAATGGCACCAATGTTATATAGTTTTAACTATGACACTAAATCTGATTAAAGTTTCACAGAACATAGTACTAGTGCTGGGCGAGTAGTGCTATTATTTGAATACTCTCGACAGTACATGCGCGTTAATTTGTCAAGAAGGGGGGCGATAAATGGTTTGAAAAGGGTAGCTACCTTCCATTTTTTATTTTCGTTTAATGTTACTAGAATTTAGACGAATGGTTTCAAACACGAAGAGGATCGTGTAACACTAGTGTCATTCACGCTGTTCCAAGTTTGAGATTAAGAACGCTCATTATAAATATCCTCATACCCTTTTTAACTATTGCACTAAATCTGACCAAAGTTTCACAGAACATAGTACTAGTGCTGGGCGAGTAGTGCGATTATTCGAGTACTCGCGATAGTATATGCGCGTTCATGTGTCAAGGGGGGCCATAAATGTTTTGAAAAAAGTAGCTACCTGGAAAACATTTCGCCCGGAAAAATATCGGTATTGATATCTCAGAACAACTACCCCGTCCCTCCTTTTAGGTGTAAAAATTGGGTCAAATAATTTTGTTTCAATCTATTTAAACAAAATATATAAATAAAAACGGGGAGACCACCCTCTTCGCCCCTTGACTATGCACCTGACATACTAAAATAGTTGTGGGTATAGTTAGTTTTATAAGAAGATAAAATATCGATATTATTGGGATACCCTCTAAAGCCTTTTTATCTGTGCTCAACATTTCATTAAAAGTGTAATCATTATCACATGGTCAAGAAATATGAACACATATATACAATCTAGGAAAGTTCAATCTTAATATTATTGGGCCTGAGGAATTTCCTTAATAAATTTAATACAAATTTCATTGTGATAGGACAATACGTACAAAAATCATTGAAGCCAGAGATTTATTTTTTACGGACCTCTGGAAGTGCCATCCGACTTGTTGAGATCCTGAGATAATTTACATCAGGATGACGATATCATCGACGAAAGATGACGACATCCCGACATAATTTATCTCAGGATGTCGACATCCTGAAATTAGGACGTCGTTATCCCGAAATAAGTTTGGGATGTCGTCAGGATCTCAGGATCTCAACAAGTCGGATGGCACTTCCAGAGTTCCGTAATTTCTGTTTCTTGAACTTCTTCCATTTTTTCAGTGGCACATCATTCGCCGAAAATTTATTTGATTTTTCAAGAATTCCATAAATTCATCTAAATTGCAGTGCCCTCTTACGGTACTCTTTCTCAACCACTTTCCAGGCCAGCTGAGTTTCTCTGACCCAGTTTCCTTGTCAGTCTTACTCAAACATGAGGCTGGGGCTTCACGCCTCTTTCTGGGTCAATTCTGACTCGGGAATATTTAGAGTGAAAAGTCATCACTTTAATTGTAGAACATAATTCAATTTTGTTTTCTGTGACAGAACCTCCAAAAGCAGTCTTTTCAGGTTGCCCCGATGCTGATATCACATCCACCGACCCGATGGTCAACTTTACAATGCCCAATGCTGTCGATGCTAACACCGGCAAGCAACTCACCGTGTCTTGCGATCCGATGCCGGGGACGAATTTCACCAAAAACAGCATGGTGGTGAATTGTACGGCAAGCGATGCTGATGGACACGTGGCACCACAAGTTTGTTCTTTCAACGTTCAACTGGGTAAATAAAACTACTATTAAATGCTTCTTTATGGGTGTCCACCCATACAGGGTGTCCCAAAAAGATCCCTTTGTTTTTCGTATCATATTTATTACAACAACAAACTTACCAACAAGTAATTTACCATTATTATGCATAATGATTATGTTCCATTTTTTTTTTCCTTTTAATATTACTCGAATTTAGACGAATGGTTTCAAACACGAGGAGGATCGTGTAACACTAGTGTCATTCACGCTGTTCCAAGTTTGAGGCTAAGAACGCTCATTATAAATATCCTCATACCCTTTTTAAATATTGCACTAAATCTGACTAAAGTTTCACAGAACATAGTTCTAGTGCTGGGCGAGTAGTGCGATTATTAGAGTACTCGCGATAGTACATGCGCGTTAATATGTCAAGGGAGGCCATAAATGTTTTGAAAAAAGTAGCTACCTGGAAACATTTCGCAAGGAAAAATATCGGTATTGATATCACAGAACAACTACCCCGTCCCTCCTTTTAGGTGTAAAAATTGGGTCAAATAATTTTGTTTCAATCTATTTAAACAAAATATATAAATAAAAACGGGGCGACCACCCTCTCCGCCCCTTGACTACGCAGCTGACATACTAAAATAGTTGTGGGTATAGTTAGTTTTATAAGAACATAAAATATCGATATTATTGGGATACCCTCTAAAGCCTTTTTATCTGTGCTCAACATTTCATTAAAAGTGTAATCATTATCACATGGTCAAGAAATATGAACACATATATACAACCTAGGAAAGTTCAATCTTAATATTATTGGGCCTGAGGAATTTCCTTAATAAATTTAATACAAACTTCATTGTGATAGGACAGTACGTACAAAAATCATTGAACCCAGAGATTTATTTTTTACGGAGCTCTGGAAGTGCCATCCGACTTGTTGAGATCCTGAGATAATTTACATCAGGATGACGATATCATCGACGAAAGATGACGACATCCCGACATAATTTATCTCAGGATGTCGACATCCTGAAAGTAGGATGTCGTTATCCCGAAATAAGTTAGGGTGTCGTCAGGATCTCAGGATCTCAACAAGTCGGATGGCACTTCCAGAGCTCCGTAATTTCTGTTTCTTGAACTTCTTCCATTTTTTCAGTGGCATATCATTCGCCGAAAATTTATTTGATTTTTCAAGAATTCCATAAATTCATCTAAATTGCAGTGCCCTCTTACGGTACTCTTTCTCAACCACTTTCCAGGCCAGCTGAGTTTCTCTGACCCAGTTTCCTTGTCAGTCTTACTCAAACATGAGGCTGGGGCTTCACGCCTCTTTCTGGGTCAATTCTGACTCAGGAGTATTTAGAGTGAAAAGTCATCACTTTAATTGTAGAACATAATTCAATTTTGTTTTCTGTGACAGAACCTCCAAAAGCAGTCTTTTCAGGTTGCCCCGATGCTGATATCACATCCACCGACCCGATAGTCAACTTTAAGATGCCCAGTGCTGTCGATGCTTACACCGGCAAGCAACTCACCGTGTCTTGCGATCCGATGCCGGGGACGAATTTCACCAAAAACAGCACGGTGGTGAATTGTACGGCAAGCGATGCTGATGGACACGTGGCACCACAAGTTTGTTCTTTCAACGTTCAAGTGGGTAAATAAAACTACTATTAAATGCTTCTTTATGGGTGTCCACCCATACAGGGTGTCCCAAAATGATCCCTTTGTTTTTCGTATCATATTTATTACAACAAACTTACCAACAAGTAATTTACCATTATTATGCATAATGATTATGTTCCATTTTTCTTTTTTCCTTTTAATATTACTCGAATTTAGACGAATGGTTTCAAACACGAAGAGGATCGTGTAACAATAGTGTCATTCACGCTGTTCCAAATTTGAGATTAAGAACGCTCATTATAAATATCCTCATACTTGGAATGGAGCAGAATAGCACCTTATAATATATATAGCACCATTTCAAAACTATTGCACTAAATCTGATGAAAGTTTCACATAACATAGTTAGATAAATAAGATCATAAAATACAGCCAAAATTGCTGGATCTATTGGAACTCTCAGTAAGGATCCAGACATTTACGGAGCGTAGCAACTCCAAAAATGCCAGACATTTTCACAGTTTAGGGCTACTACATTTTGAGTGATAAATATCAGGAATATTGTGCTCAGTGTTGTACGCATTTTCTCCTCTTTTTATTCTTTTCTCTTTATTTACCCCCCCCCCCCCCCATGAGAGTGGTGCTGGTTGTGGTTGGGGGCTAGCCCCTGGATCTGCCACTGCTCCCGACATCAACGTTTGCAAATTCAATGAATAAATTCCTCTAAAATGAGAGCACTCCTGATAACTTCTCGAGATGTTTCATATCGTCAACTAACTTGTAAACAAAGTATTTTTTAAAGATTGTCTATTTCGGTTCTTACAAATAAAGTAGGACGCTTCTTAAAAATTACAGGCGAATAATAGCAACAATCGACATTTTATCATTCAGCTTGCCACGATCCTCTAGGGATGAAGAGTGGGGCTATACCTGACAGCAGCTTGTCAGTCTCGTCTACTGACCCAGGTGACCCAAAGCAACATTCTCGGCTCAATTATAATGGTAATCCTTATCTTCTAAAATATTTTCTCTCTTCATTTAAATATATAGGGGGCTGGTTAGCTCAGTTGGTAGAGCTCTCGTACGGTATTCACGAGGTCGCGGGTTCGAGTCCGGCATCAGCCAATTTTTCTTTGCTCTCTACTCGCTACCCGTTTGTACATTGAACTATACCATGTCTATTATACTTAGTATAAATGTGACGTTGCACTGAATAATAACCTCATTAGTTTGAAAATGCCCACGTGATCAGGTCTGAACAGATCAGTATGTCTTAACCTTTATTTAGTGGCGCATATATATGTATCTGTTTTAACCTGTTCTCTTTTCAAGTATTTGTTTTAACCTGTTACTTTTCAGGTCTTTGACCCAACCTGTTCTATTTTCAGGTATCTGTTTTAACCTGTTCTCTTTTCAGGTATTTATTTTAACCTTCGTTCTTTTTTCAGGTATTTGTTTTAACCTGTTACTTTTCAGGTCTATGTCCTAACCTGTTCTATCTTCAGGTATTTGCTTGACCTGTTGCTTTATCTTATCTTGTATACTTTTACATTTTTTCCAACTGTCTCTCATAGGACTATTTTAATTTAGCTGTTTACACCCACACACCAACTCCTCAATTTGTAAGGCCCTTTTTTGTTGTCGTATCCCTTTGTGTATTGTCCTATGTTTATGCCAGCTTTACTAAAAGCTGCCACCTCCACCTATTGTGTGGCTCAATAATCCCTCCTTTACCCTAGCTTCACCATAAGCTGCCACATCTACTTATTGTGTGGCTCAATAATCCCCCTTTGTTCACTTCTGATACTCCTATTGGCTTTTTCTAGACTGATGCTTATCTTTAATTGGTCACTATTTTCCCGCCTTTTTTGGATCCCGCGCTTTCCCTTTTCCCTATAAATGGATGAGTTTTTATGTTGTACTTTGTCAAAGCCTCTGATGAAGGTCCGGATTGGATCGAAAGCTAAGGCCACCCTCCCGATTTAATATATATATATATATATATATATATATATATATATATATATATATATATATATATATAATAATAATAATAATGAACATTTGTAATGCGCCGGTATCCGTCAAAAGAGACGCTCATGGCGCAGTGACACATTAGAGTAAACAATAAAACAAAATACATGGTAAGAACAATGCAATATAAAATTACAAGGAACAATGATTGTAAAAAGGCTGACTGGCCCTGGTCAGAATATGCTAGACAAAGACGATATTCTGACAAGGAAAACCCTGCATACACAACCATGCAAACAAGGTTGATTTGCAAAAAATATAAACATATAAACACCGCAGCGATATTCTTGACATATTAAACATATATATACATATATACATATATACATATATACATATATATACATATATACATATATATATATACATATATACATATATACATATATACATATATACATATATACATATATACATATATACACATATATACATATATATATATGTATGTATATATATATATATATGTATGTATATATATATATATATATATATATATGTATATATGTATATATATATATATATATATATATGTATATGTATATATATGTATATATGTATATATATATGTATATATGTATATATGTATATATGTATATATGTATATATATATATATATATATATATGCGCCACTAAATGAAGGTTAAGACATACTGATCTGTTCAGACCTGATCACGTGGGCATTTTCAAACTAATGAGGTTATTATTCACATAGTGCAACGTCACATTTATACTAAGCATAATAGACATGGCATAGTTCAATATATAAGTACAATTTTCTATACTTAAACGAAATCATTAAACAATAATATACACAATCACAAAATAAAAACGTAAATCAAGTTGAAAAATATTGTTCTGATCATCTGCGTATCATCGGGGGGACACAACACACATATTTGTCTCATCCAGTCATGTAGTGGATCCTATGGACGCGTATTTAGGAAATGATGACATAAATGATCATCCCTGTGTTTGGATTCGTACGAATTATTTATCCGAATGTTAAAAAAGCTCATCCGTACATACGAATTACTTTTAATTATAAGTAATCCATACATTATGGAATTTTAATCCATTTGTGTTGAATTCACTAATTCGTACTTTTCACTATGATGGCATCCAGAAAATTCCGTTAAAGACAGGATAAACACCCAATCACAAGATTACAATCATATAATCTTTTCTAATATACCAGAATAAATCTCAATAATAACAATTGCAATATCATTCAAGAACAAGTTCATGTGATAGGTTTACCTTCCACGGTCATATATGACAATCTGTGAAGCACATGTCCTCAAATTGAAATGACGCAGCATCCAATAGCAATTTCCCCCCCCCCCCAATAAAACTGTCGTCTAGAATACTATCCAGATTGATAAGGGGTATTTAAATCCCATCATATTTTCGCATGGGCAATGAGAAATTCACCATCTCCTATGTTATGGTTTGTATTAAACTGATATTGCAGCAGATAAAAATCACATTCCCTGAATAACCCAACGCTTTCAGAGTCAACAACCATTTCCAAACAGCTTAGGACAGTTTTTGCACATGTTAATCCGACCCCAGTCTTAAACATATGAACATATGAAGCCCCTCAGCTTCTTGGGCCCATAAGCAGGCCACATCTGAGACCAACACTGCAACCACTCTGAACTTTATATTAAATGTGTTGGGATACGAGTGATAACAATAAATAAAAGGAAGATGAACACCAGATATACATATTTCTTGAAAACGAAATTATATTAAATTACTCTCATTATTTACATTATGTACAACATTATGAAATAATTATTTTGCTAAACCAAGCTGGACCTTATTAAGTTGTTGAGTATAATATAGTGTTGAATTATCAAGATAAATTTACTTTGAAATTCCCTAGGAAAACCAGGTGCTTAAACGGATATAACGGAATTCATTTTACACGACTAAGTATATCAACAATAAATCAATCACACACACACACACAAACTTTAAATTAACATGTTTACTTTTATGACCTAGTCTCTAGTTTTCTTTGAGCTTAATTAAATATAGTAGGTTATGCCTATAACCTGTCCTCATATATTTTGAAGTGTGCAGAAGTTATCTCTCGGATATATATCTCTTGATTGGATCTCTAGTGTACACCTTCTGTCGTAAATTCTTCTTCCGTCGACTCTCGACTCTCTATACTGCCTCTGCGGGCTTCTATCCAAACATATCGGTCATCTAGGATAACATAAATGTATAATACCGAATACAGTTTTACTAATAAATCTATTTTCCAAATTATGTAAACAGAACCAACATTTCCATAGATTTAAATACCCTTCACTTCAAAACAACTCATATTTTAGTTTCAACGTTTCTATAATAGTTTTTGTTTCTCTTCAACGACTACTTCATTATTTCAACGACTACTTCATTATTAAATGACTGGTTTGTTTTACACTATTCTTATACACGGAGATTTCTTTATAATAAAGTTAATGTTACACATAATCATTAAAACTTACGGTTATTGTATTGTTGCTGATCTTTAACGGCGAGGAAGAGTGCTTCTAAGTATGATGTGGACCGGCAAGGCGATGTGTTTTTTGGGGGGGTTTTGGGGTGTTTTTTTTTGCCTACCAATGTTATGGTGATAAGTTTGGCCTGTTTGCCAAAATCTTGCTGTTTAATACTAGCTTGATCTACAGATACTTAGATCACTGAATTTGCTGATATACAGTTATACCGGTCCTAAAAGATAAGCTCACTCTTGTTTTCGATGTTCTCTCTCTTAGATCATTTGGTATTCTACACACACTCTCACTTTACACACACACACAAAATATTGCTTTGTTACTGAGACGTAACAGGCCTCGCATGACAGAGTAAAACGTTAATCGAACAATAACCATGGCTAACAAAATAAAGCCTGATTGGACTAAAACTTTTGGACAAGACGATTATCTTAACAGGTAAGTGCAAAAAAGCGAACTCGCGGAAAGGTAAGTGCGGACAATAGCTACACGTACGAACAGGACGATACAACAAAACCGGGACGACAAACAATTAATTAGGAACGCTGTCTTCGCGTTGTGTCTTCGCGCGGAGTCCCTCAAACGTTTAAGCCCCAATATGCAAGAACTGTGTGTAGAGTTAATAAAATCTATTGATTTTGTTGACAAATTAAAAACATAATTTTACTTTTAATTTAATATAGGTCTATATATAGCGCGGGGAAGAGAGAGAGAGTATTCCCTATCAGTTTTTTTAATTTTAAATTTGTTTCAACAAATTTCATACCATAAATATTTGTCAAAACCAGACCGAACTGGGCCGAACTAGACCAGTATACAGCAATCCATGAATAAATAATAATGAATATCCGATACTTCTATTTGTACAGGTGCCTGGTGTGCATCCAGTGATCCGAACCAGTGGATCCGTGTGGACCTGCAAGAGTTAGTTACAGTCACTGGCCTCATCACAAAAGGGTGGGCACCTTATGGGTCGTGGTGGACGGAGTCATATAAAGTAAAGTACAGTGGCAATGGGGCTGAGTGGATCTACGTGACTGGAGCCGATGGGTCATCATTGACGGTAAGGCCCTATCAAGATGGCTTACTTTCACTGTTGTTATATTTCCCTCAAATCAATATACTGCTATGGCAAATGAGACCCATGGTTATTATTCACATATAGTGCTACGTTAAATGTACTAACTCATGATAGACATGTATAGTTATTCCGCAATACAAAATGTCTTTATACCTGAAATCTTTTTTAATGTATAAAATAATAATAATAATGACGACGACGTAGACGTAGACGTAGACGTATATAGCGCACGTATCCACCAAACTGGTGCTCAAGGCGCATTATATTATTAACCCTGCTCATCAGGCTCATAAATCATTCCTGAAACCATCTCACCTCCCTGGGGAGTATACAGCTCAATTGCTGCCATTACAGCGCATATAGGGCTAATCAAAGACAACAACCAACTCTGCCCTCACAGGTACCCATTTTACCCCTGGCTGGAGAGAAGCAATTATGGTAAAGTATCTTGCTCAAGGACACAAGCACCACGGTCGCGGTCGGGGTTCGAACCCACATTCTGACGACTCAGCCATCAGAACACAAATCTGATGCACTAAAGTGCTCGACCATAGCACTAAAATGCACAATCTCCAAATAAGAAACGAAGTGAAAACAACATATTTTATGATCAATACGTATTATGGGGGGACAAACACATAATTTTAAATTTCACTTAAATTGTTTCTAGTCCAGTCTTTGAATGGGTTTCCAGATTAAGGACGCCTTACAAATACTTTGTTATTAGTAGTAATATAATTATGTAGTGAATCCTATGGACAGCTTGTTGTGTCATTAAGGTGGAAATAGTGAAACAAGAATAAGATTTGTAGCACTCATTCTTACGTGGAATTTAGGACAGATTTCGCCTGCGGACAAACTGCTTTCTCTCTTTCAGGAGTAACTGTACAGTTCCTTTTATTTAGATTCATGATTTCACATTCAAACTAAATACAAATAAGAAACAAAGTGACAAAAGTTAAACAACATATTTTAGGACCATCCACGTAATATTGGGGGGGGGACATCAAAATTTCAAATTTTCCTTAAATTGTTTCTAGTTCAGTCGGCGCCTTTTAATGGACTTCCAGATTAAGTGTGCCTTACAATTGCTTTGTTATTATTATTAGTAGAAGTAGTATGAAGTAGATCCTATGGACAACTTATTATGTTGATTGTTAATTTCAATATTCTTAAAGGGAAGGTGCCATATTGGTAATTTTTATTGATACTGAGTATGCTGTGCTAGCACTCTTTGAACCAAGATACAATCATTAAACAACCAACGTTTGAACATTCCAGCTTATTATGACGTTAACGTGGAATTAGTGAAACAAAACTAAGATTTGTCGTTTTCATTTTTACGTGGAATTTAGGACAGATTTCTCTTTCCGACAAACGTTGTTTCTCTCTTTTTCAGGTGTAACTATACAATTCCTTTTATTTAGATTCATGATTTCACATTCAAAATAAATACAAAAAAGTATACATGTACACAATCACCGACATAGGTCTACTGCAAAGGTAAACTGCAGTTGGCTCTAATACAAGAACCTGAACAAAAATGTAAAATAACAATCAATATCTGCCTATGCAGAAAACAAACTTAACAAACTTCCTGTTTGACAATTTGGTAAATAATTTACCCTGCTTTATATACATTAGAACTATTACAAACATAACTTAGCGGTGTAAGTTTATAACACAATAAAGCCCTATCATCGTTACTTATCATCGTTACCTGTAATTACGTTGTTCTTTCATTAAGGCCCTTCACAGGCATCTAATTTAATAATTAACATAGGCCTAAACGTTTGCATTTTTTCAGGAAAAGTGTAGATAATAATTAACTGACATTTTCACAGATTTGTTTCAAACCGAATTGATCTGAAGTAAGTATGAATGCATAAAGTGACATTTTACCAAAAGTATACTGGGGCTTTTATCTTTAAATACACAGAATTACCATGTGTCCGTTTCTTTGTTGTTTGTCTTCAGTTTCAGGGTAACACGGACCGTAACACACCGGTAACTGTCTTCTTTCTTTCGGTTCTGCAGACAAGATTCATACAGATAGAAATCATCACGTGGAGAAGTTCGTACCCATGTATACGCTTTGAACTACTTGGATGCAGAGGTGATTGTCCTTTCTGTGTTTTCTGTACGAGTATGGCAACAAAACCGCACAAGACGTTTAGCTGATGACTTATTCAAACTATCGGTAGCATAGGGGATCAGGGACATGTCCCCTCCCCCCAATATTTGTGCCTTATAAATATTTATTTTTGCAAAATTTGCTACTACGTAATATGTAAAATAATATGATTAACATGCACTAGAATGCGTTTGAGAGTACCCATAAGCTAAACATTTTTCCCGATGAATATTTACGTTCAGCAATGTGTTAATTTAGCTTCTTTATACCTGGCAGCGATTCCCCCATGGGCGACATTTCCCCGCACCTATTGCAGCTACCATTTCCCTTCTGTTCTGTGCCATAATTGGCGACACTAATAAGCATGGGCGGCGATCCGGGGGAAATTAATGTCCACCCAATATTTGTGAAGGGGTAACGATCATGTCTCCCACTAATTATCATCCCCCTTAAAAGATTTATTCCGAGCGCACATATTATTACATAATTATAGTTATGGGGGAGTAGGTCAGGGGTCAGATTCGTTCCAACATCACTGATCGGTGGCGCATCTCATTATTATGTAGTTAGAAACTCAACTGTGTGATGATTGTTATGCGTTACGAAAATTGTTGATATAGCCTAGAATTATGCTAACATTATTATTCTGATTTGTTTCTGCAGCAAACTAATGACGTATATTCCTGAGCTCCTAGCAGCGATCAGCAGCGTCAGTGAAGAGGAAAGGACGAGCCTCCATAAATCAGTTCAAATTATACGTATAATAAGGTGAAATATACATGTCCTTTCCGCCACGTCACAAACAAGTTTACTTTAACTGGATCAGTACCCAACACAAGTGTAACGAACGGGGCAAAATACAACTTACAACCGGGCAAAAGTGTGTGTATACATGTTGTACTAATCCACATAACATCAAGAATTTGTCTAAATTTAAAATGAATAACATTTGAGATGTAATGTTAGTGCATTGTAGAAAATAGATCAAATTAAGATTTTATAGTTTCTAGACCAGTTGTACATATTTTGCCCGGTGCAGTTTGTCATGGAGTACATCGTCTATATGCTTTATGAAAACAAAACGGAAAACATTTGGTGTTTAGCCGCCACTGATGGGACAAGTACATTGTTTCTGTACTGGTTATTTCCAAACATAATTAGTGGTCAAAATCATGTGTAATCTTTACACAAGAGAATGCAAATGTTTAGCCCCATCATTATTTGTGAATACATACGTTGGATACCAATGTGAACCAAACCAAAAACAATAAATAACTAGAGCTCAAGTGTTTGTTGGAACAAACACACGGTGTTCGTGTGAACTTCCGGTTCAATCAAATTATCATGGGTGATGTCAATATATTTTGCAGAGGTGTATCTTTTATAATAACAATATCAATTTCATATTCAAATTTGTGGAATTTGAACTTCCTGTTTGGACTGGAAGTAAAGGTCAGATCAGGTGATTTAAAGGTCATATATATGACACAATCAAACTTCCTCGTGATCATGAAAAAATAACGTTAGTACTGCTTTGGTTCAATTTCTGGGGCCGCTCTGAACTTTGATGACGTCACCAAACATATTTTTTGAAAAGATAAGATGTCATTAGTCACTTTATTCACAGATGTCATATTCAAATTTCCTATGGATTTTGAGATAGAATATTATTATTTTTCTAAACCTGGGCGCTGTGACAGGTGATGACGTCATCAGTCACATTTTTAAAAAGGTCACATGTCAATAGTAATTTCGTCCACTGAAGACAGTCTGTATACGAAATGTCACATAATTGAACATCTGTAAGATGATATGATGCAAAGATTGTGTAAATATCTTTTGTGGTTTATGAGATATGATTTTTTGAAATATTAAAATTTGATTTAGTGTAATTCGATATCTGATAACGTCACTATGACGTCACAACTTTACCTGTTAAATCAAATTATCAAATTATCTCCTGTCAAGAAGTTCGTTTTTAAACACCATTTCAGTACTGTAGTGGGTAAAGATGTGAACACTTAAAGGGCCTTTTGAACTTTGAAAAAGAATGTCATGCTTATCCTTGATACATGAGGGCGCTGTATTGTCAGAGCACAACGGGAACTCAGTGACACAGCAGCACAGATGTGCACAAAAGCAAAACCCCAAATATTGCCCATGAAAACAGTGGTTTCCTCAAAGATAATTGTCTTTCTAAAGGATACGGAATTCAGTCAACTTGATGCATAAATCAACGATGTTGTTGCATCAGATCCCACTGTGACATCACTGATTTGTTCATGAATATGCAAATTCATTACCATATAGACCAAAAAGCGCATGAAAAGGAAAAACTACGCTTTTGTACATTGCTGTAGCTACATATCTACTACATGTACTTAATAGTGTTTAATTAAAAAGTAATTTAATTGAACATGGGGATTTTGTCATTTTTTTTGTTAGCTGTTTACATTGCATTTTTGATCAAGTAATCGTGCCTTTGACGTTTTAACATTTAAATATTCTGCGGTGTTTTAAAATAAGCTTTATTAAACATAAAAACTTTGCAAATTGCAATTATTAATTTTAGCTGCTTACATTGCATTTTCAATTTCAATAGACCTTGTGCATATGACGTCGCAAACGGAAGGTCGCCCTCTATCAGAGGCTAGCGAAGGTCACTCATTGGTTCATGTGTGCGCGCTGTGCGTGCGTATATATACGCACGCACAGCGCGCATTCATGAACCAATGATTTTGTTGTAATTATTTGAATTTGTGCAAACGTACTGTATAAAATGATGTTAATATTGCAGATTTATATTACGCATGAATCCTTATTTAACAATCCTTTATTATTGTTGAAATTTGTGGGCCTATATTGCTCTTTTATGAGAAGAAAGGAAGGGAATTGTTTTCAAACAAGAAATTTGAAAAATAATTGACCGAGCATGGATAATTAAGTAATTAAGTGAAAACAATTGGCACCATTGGCTTCTATGGACTATTAAACAATGTTCATATAGGTCAATTATTTTGTGACATATCTCATCTGAAAGTAGTGCACTTCCCTTTTACTAGGAACATTTTAAGCGAACTGATTTTAAACAAAGTTACGGTAATCTCGTGAAATACAGGGAATAAAGGGGCCTAAATACTGGGATATTCAAATAATACCAGCGGTATCAATGTTATTCTTCCATGGTGTTCATATCGGGCAAGTTGCCCGATATGAACACCAAATGTGCAGCTTTTAACACCCAGATGTTGCAGTACAATGTGAAGCTTTCGCTATCTGCTAAAGCCCTAAATACACATTCCATAATAGATTATAGACCTTTATCACGCTATGGCCATCTTTGTCGTGTTCCCTGCACGTGCAATAAAGATTGCAGTGCTGAATATCATTTCTTAAAAGGAACCAGGCCATTTTACCCTTCCAGCCTCGGTTTGGTTACATGGGTTTGTATAGGAAAAAATCAAGATGGCTGCACCAAGATAAATGTCAAGTAGGTGTATTCTATCAGTCTATATGATATAATTACGGCATACACATTTTCATTGATAACAATATTGAGGCTATCGCCAGTGAAATGATTAATACCGGTTATACCAGCCGTGCAATACACTAACTCTTCAGACAATGGGTGGGAAAGCTTAACACAACGGTGTTTGAAGGTCAAATACTGTAAGTTGAGAGTATTTCTGAGCATCATATGAAACTACAGTAATTGGAATTTATTGATCTGCTTCAAATAATTCAAATGGGCATGTTTTGTTCTATACCTATGAACAAAATAATTATTATCTCGCAAATAAGGTAAGGCCAACAAAAGTCTCCGGTTTCTGGTCTCCGCGCGCGTCGTCTGAGCATCCCCCCCCACCCCCCCCCCCCCACCTATGAAACGATGGACCGTTTTGTGCGGCCCCTCTTAACCACCATACTTTGTGTATGGGAAATCTGGTCTGGTTCCGATAACCGCGTATACATGTATAACGTATTTCACTGGTTGTTGGCCTAAAGCTGGCCACTTACATATCCTTTACACTTCTGATTTCTTTGTAATGTAATAAATGCACTCGTTGGAAAATCGATTAAAAAATATGCAATATACGGTGTGACCAATGACATCATACAAAGTGTACATTATTATTGAGTCCATTTTGTACTCTTTGGATTTGTTAAAATTGGATTTGTTAAAAACGTTCGATCGACTTTTCTGGTTGTAGGAAAAAGCTGAAAAGCACATGACGTCCACTTTTCAGCCGCCGGTGTAGGAGAAAAGTTTAAATCTGCTTTTCGGGTAACAAAAATGCAGAAAAGTATTGAAAAATGCACTTCAGGGCCTACCCAAACGTTCGTTCTGCTTTTTGCCCTATTAGTATAGTATAGGCCTAGACCTATATACCGATGAACAACAGTATTCCCGATAACTATTCTCTCGTTCACAAAGCACAATGGAATAAGCTGGATTTTGCACAGGTTGTTTTTGTACATATCTCTTGATGCATTTACAGACATTGTAACAATAGTGTATACTGGCTTTTTGAGACAATGGTTTGAAGTGAACGTCGCAACACAAGGAGGTATTTCAGAGGGAACCGATGCTCTTAAAAATGGACGTGGGGATTTTGTATAACAGACCCACTTTAAATAATAATAATAATAATAATTCGAGTGCTGATCTATAACAAATTTAAAATGCAAATGATGGTATAAGTTGATATGTATGTTACAACACAGCAGTATAGAAAGATTGCTGACTGCTGAAAAAAATTAATAACTGGCTCCAAAGTAGATTGTTAAGGCCGTATCTACTGTAAATATTATCAAGTAAGAAACTAATAATAGTTGCTAAGTAACGTCGCTTTACAATTAAAATTATGCTTTATAGTATCTGAGCCTGTTGACAGCATTGCCTCCTCAGTAATTAAATGGTTCTGCTCGAATCGGAACCAAACGCACACTGTCAATAGGAGCGATTTGTCATGGCCCAACAGAGCCTTTCATATTTAGGATATCAAAACAGCTAAACTGCGTTTATTATTGGTGTATATTGCTAGAATGGAAGCAATATAAGCCAGCACAAACTCCTACTAGACAAACAAGGCAAGCAGATGAAGTATATTATAAAATATTTTTTTACAAATTTGAAATGGACCACGGCCTTGATCCATTTTTCACACTAGAACGCGTGCAATAAAGCCACTCTTTACCAATGGAACTTTATTTGCACGGAAAGCAGTCTGCAGACTGCAGTCAATTTTGTTGACTTGACTTGTTTTTAAGATTCCATTTTAATCGACAAAATACACCTTCACTGCATACAAAATTTTGGGAGGTTTCCCCAATCTTTTCGTTTTAACCGATGTACGCCCAGTAATGACCCATGCAGACAGTGCCGTAGCTAAAGGGGACGGGGGGGGGGGCCACCCCCCAGATTTTGGAAATTGTGCTTTTGGGCGAAAAAAATAAGCAAGGAGAAGAAAACAATATACATGTATATTACTTAAGGATTGCTGATTATTCTGGCCGACAGCCCATAATTTTGACTGCATTTATCCAACAGAATTTAAATTTGCCAGATAGGCCTATAGCCAAATTCATCAGCATATAGGCCTATAGTAAAACTGTTATTAGATAGGGCTATCCAGAAACAGTTGCATATTAAGTTTAAGTTGCTCGCAAGTCGTATGCTATTTCTTAACAAGAAAAACGTGTGGGATAAAAAATTCACAAATAGTTTTATGATATATTTATTTAAAACCAGAGAACTGAAATTAACATACGTTTTCAAACGCAAATGTTATAAAGGAGTTGAGACTGCAAAATGACGTCTAGATGTATCTGCGTAAGGACTGATGCAAGAGCGATGATACTTGGGCCAATTGGTAAATCATAAGATAACGCACTGCAACAATCCCACTGCACTACACGCTAGCTAACCTTCGTTGAAGACTCAAGTATCCCAGTATCCATGGGCGGTGAACCCAATGGGGATGGGTGGAACATGCCCCCAATATTTATTTATGGGGGGTGTTAATGGCAATATCCCTCTCCAAATAATTAGCATCCCCTCAAACAAATATTTTCCAAGCACTTAAATTATTCCATTGTGTATTCTGTTACGAACACCCAAATTGTTTTTAAATTCAAACTTCACACAATAACTGTATCGTGGCAGGGGTATGGGTCATGGGTTCAGGTCCCAACCATCTCCCTAATCATAACAAGAAATTGTTGTCACTGCCTGTATCCAACAATTGTTATAAGAATTAAGGGACAATATGAAGGGAAAAATAATTATAAATGAAAATGGAAGATTTAAAAAAAAAATTAATCACTCCAACGTGGAAGTTGACTATTGTGCAATGATATATTTAATATATTTTATTTATTTTAATCTATGTTAATGTGATTGCTAAATTTCTATTGCTCTGTTTGTTTGGAGGAACTTTTCACTGGGGTCTCTGATTGGGATGTCGTTGGGGGTGGCTTCGCACTTAGGTCCTTGCTTGGGTCGTTGCTGATCCGGTTGGCAGCACCCGTCGTGGGTCTTATGGAGGGTTCTGTGCAATAATATTTTTATATCATTTAAAAAAGCGAACAATTCGTATACGACCAAACACACCTTGGTATAATCAAGAAATCACTAATGCAAAATGTGAGCGTCGTCGACGAGAGTATAAATGGCGTACTTCCGGTCTTGAAATCGACCGCCAGCTGTATCGTGACCAACGGAATCTTGTCAACAAGCTCATTCGCAAAGCTAAACAGAATCATTACTCTACACTGATAAAGGATTGCTCATCTAACCAAAAGCAACTTTTTCAAGTGGTGGATCAACTTCTTCACCATAAACGAACCTCCCCACTCCCTGCCTGTGTTTCAGAAGAAGAGCTTGCTGACAAATTTTCCACATTCTTCCATGATAAAATTTAAAACATCCGTGATGCTTTTCCTTCTTATGTGCCCATCAGTGTTGGAATAGATAATTGTTCGCATCCAAAGCTTTTATGTTTTGAACCTGCAACTGCAGATGAAATACGCCGGATTCTTCTACAATCTCCATCTAAAAGCTGTGATCTTGATCCGATACCAACAACTTTATTGAAAGATTGTGCAGATACAATAGTACCTGTTATAACTCATATTGTAAACCAGTAACTTGCTAATGGAATTGTACCATCATCCTTAAAATCTGCAATTGTACAACCACTTCTAAAGAAACCTACTCTTGACACCGACACTTTGAAAAACTATCGCCCAATCTCTAACCTTACCTTCCTTTCAAAGCTACTTGAACGTGTTGTACTTGCTAGAGTCTCTCCATTTCTTCAAAGCAACAACCTTCTTGATAATTGCCAGTCTGCCTACCGTGCCAACCACAGTATTGAAACTGCTCTACTTCGATTAGAAAATGATGTACTTACCGCTATGGATAATGGTAGACTTGTTGCGTTGGTACTCCTCGATCTGTCAGCTGCTTTTGATACTGTGGACCACCGTATTCTATTGCAACGACTTCGATCATTTGGTATTGATGGAATAGTTCTGAAATGGTTTGAGTCGTATCTCACCGACAGATCACAGTGTGTTCAAATGTTCAGTACTTACCATGCTGCTTTTCGGTGTGCCACAAGGGTCTGTTCTTGGACCTGTACTATTTTCTATCTACACTGGTCCCCTTGGGAAAATCATTCGGAAACATAATCTGCAATACCCATTTTTATGCTGATGACACACAAATATACATCTCATTTAACCCTGATCAAATTGAAGCTGACACTGCTATACGTCGACTTGAATCATGTATTGATGAAATTCGTAACTGGATGTCTTCTAATTTCTTAAAATTAAATGATGACAAGTCTGAGTTTATTATATTTGGATCAAAACAGCAGAGTGAAAAAGTAAAAATTCCTCATCTACGTATTGGCACCTCCAAGATATCTACATCTACTAGAGTTCGCAATTTGGGCGCTATATTCGATTGTGACATGTCACTTAATGATCATATTTCTTCAATTTCTAAATGTTCCTCATTTCATCTGCGCAACATCGGCCTCATCAGAAAATACATCTCTCAAGAGGCTACGGAACAACTTGTACATGCGTATGTCACCTCCCGGCTGGACATGGGCAATTCACTTTTATATGGTCTACCAGATACACAAATTTATCGTCTGTCCCATCTTCAAAACATAGCTGCTAGAATTGTAACCCGGATTAAACCAAGAGAACACATTACACCAATATTGCCAGATCTTCATTGGCTCCCGATTAAGGACAGGATTGTTTTCAAAATCTTAATGTATGTTTACCGCTCTTCCATTGATATGTCACCATCATATTTATCAGAATTACTTCAACCGTATCACTCAAATCGTGATTTCATGAGATCACATCATAAACTTCTTCTGAGTAAGAAATTGACAAAGAGATCCTGGGGAAAACGTTCTTTTGCTGCTGCTGCTCCTTCTTTGTGGAATGATTTACCTGAGCATGTCAAACAATCTCCATCTCTTGCTTCATTTAAAACTGCTCTCAAAACTCATTTGATGAAAATTAATGTATAATTTACTTATGTTTAACTATTGACTTTTATGATGATGTATTTATACCTTTTGTTTTTGTTTAATATGTCAAGAGTATCGCTACGGTGTTTATATTTTTTGCAAATCAACCTTGTTTGCATGGTTGTGCATGCAGGGTTTTTCCTTGTTGTCAGAGTATCGTCTTTGCCTTGCATATCCTGACCAGGGCCAGTCAACCTTTTTACAATCATTGTTCCTTGTAATTTTATATTGCATTGTTCTTACCATGTAGTTTGTTTTATTGTTTACAATGATGTGTCACTGCGCCATGAGCGTCTCTTTTGATGGATACCGGCGCATTACAAATGATCATTATTATTATTATTATTATCGTTTCGGTTTGCGGTAACACCATGTGTTTATCTCAACTAACGTGAAGCTGAGATACAGGTTCTGAAAAGAACCGTATCGCACAACTCGTATCTCAACCTTCGTTAAGTGAGAAAGGTTCAAGGGAGAACCAATTTCGGGCAACTCGTTTTCTCTACTGTCGCTAAGTGAGAAATATGGTTCAGGGAGAACCACGGGGACTTCACGGGTTAATATGGTTCAGGGAGAACCATAGGGACTTCACGGTTATTCTCAACGTTTCGATTAGCCTGCTCTAATCTTCTTCAGGAGAATGAAGAGGTTTGCCGATGCAACTCCTTAAGTAGTATTTGCTGGGATTATGTGTAGAATGGGAAGTGTTCCGATTGGTGCTACTGTTGTGTGATGTGTTGTGATTGGTTGCCACCGTGGCATTGTTCTTGTTGTGTGTGTTTCCGCCTGCTGTGTGTGAGTTGCCTGCTCGCTGAGGCGTATCAGTTGACAGTGGGGTGTGGGTGTTGGTGGATGGTAGGATTGAATGCCAAATGTTGCTGATGAAATAGCCGATGTCCTGGGGGACAGTGTCATGTTTATGAATCTCAATAGCCTCTCTGATACGACGGGTGTACCAGTGCTTTTCCGGGGCTATGATCTTTGCATTCTGCCAGTCAATTATATGGTCCAAATCGGTGGAGTGTTTGATGATCGCAGATTTGTCACATTCCCCTCTGCGGCCGTGGGCCTTGTGTTCCTTGAGCCTGGTCGTAAGGTCTCTGCCGGTCTCGCCAATGTACACTTTCCCACAAGTACAAGGAATTCGGTAGACCCCAGCTTGACGGCTGGGATCATGTCTGTCCTTGTGGGTGTGTAACTTCGTTTCCAACTTGTTTCGAGTCCGGTAGTAGACCTTAATGTCAGCTTCCCTCAGGATACGCTGAATCTTGTGTGAAGTGTGGCCGATGTACGGTAGCACGGCAATGAGTTTTTCGGTTGCGTCAGAGGATCGTGGCGCGTTCCTATTCGGGAGGACATCGGCTATTTCATCAGCAACATTTGGCATTCAATCCTACCATCCACCAACACCCACACCCCACTGTCAACTGATACGCCTCAGCGAGCAGGCAACTCACACACAGCAGGCGGAAACACACACAACAAGAACAATGCCACGGTGGCAACCAATCACAACACATCACACAACAGTAGCACCAATCGGAACACTTCCCATTCTACACATAATCCCAGCAAATACTACTTAAGGAGTTGCATCGGCAAACCTCTTCATTCTCCTGAAGAAGATTAGAGCAGGCTAATCGAAACGTTGAGAATAACCCGTGAAGTCCCTATGGTTCTCCCTGAACCATATTAACCCGTGAAGTCCCCGTGGTTCTCCCTGAACCATATTTCTCACTTAGCGACAGTAGAGAAAACGAGTTGCCCGAAATTGGTTCTCCCTTGAACCTTTCTCACTTAACGAAGGTTGAGATACGAGTTGTGCGATACGGTTCTTTTCAGAACCTGTATCTCAGCTTCACGTTAGTTGAGATAAACACATGGTGTTACCGCAAACCGAAACGATATCGATATTCCACCATGCAAAGCCTCAAAACTTATATTATTATTATTATTATTATTATTATTATTATTATTATTATTATTATTATTATTATTATTATTATTATTATTATTATTATTATTATTATTATTATTGTTATTATTATTATTATTGTTATTTATTCTGATCTATGTGAATGTGACTGCTGGGTTCATTTCCTTATCCTCTTGCATTATGCCCTTCACGGGTGGCTGTGGCTGTTTGGTGGTCTTCATTGGGATTATTGGTTGAGCTTCAGGTGGGGGTGGTGTAATTGCAATAAATTTGCAATGTATCTTTTTTTTTACTTTATTTATTTCTTAGCCCTAAATGATATTTCGTTTATATTTATATATTTATGTACATTAATATCTGTATTGTTTTCCCTAGGCGCATAAGAAGAGCAGTGTTCCACTGAGGGGTCTCCCAAGGTTAAATAAGAATTAAATAAATAAATAGAGATAGATAGATAGATAGATAGATAGATAGATAGATAGATAGATAGATAGATATATAGATATATAGATATATATAGATATAGATATAGATATAGATATAGATATAGATATAGATATAGATATAGATATATATATATATATATATATATATATATATATATATATATAGATATATATATATATATATATATATATATATATATATAAAAATATATATATATATATCTATATATATATATATATATGGGAAGCGAGCAAAGAAAAATTAGCTGATGCCGGGCTCGAACCCGCGACTTCTCGAATACCGTACGAGTGCTCTACCAACTGAGCTAACCAGCGCCTATGGTGGTAGGCGGTCCACTTATACCATACATATATATATAAAAGTCAAATTCAAAATTATCAAATGTTTAGTTTTCTCGACACCAGCGGATTTTAGAAATGGCTAAGTTATTTAAATTACCCTATTATATATTTATAGACGGTGAGGTTTGAACACTGGACAATGTTAAGGCAAGTTAAGTTTTGTTGGGGTAGTTTTCGACTTTTTTGGGGGGTGGGGGCGGGGGAGACATTTATATTGGGCAATTGTATACCCTGTATAACCGTCAATGAGGGTGGGGGCTGGGAGAGGGTGCTGGGATGGTATGTGTACTCTAAAAACAAAATGGTTAATTCAATCTTTTAAGAGTTCGGTCAGTGCTATTGTTAGTGACAAGTTACATTTAATTTATGAAACGTGTTGAATTTAACACTTTATGGTTTAAACGTTCCATGTGTCACTGAACAAACTCTTACAAAGTTTATTCAACACTTCAGTTTTTAGAGTGAGCTCCAAAAGGAAACTCAAATCAAACCAAGAGTCTTTATATACGTGGGCTTGGCTTCAGATTGCCCCCTCATACGAAATAAGTATAGGTGTACTCCAGTCCAAGGTCCGCAAAAGTACTCCTTCAAGTTAGGATTCAGTCTGCTTGTCCCATCATCTGTCTGTCAGTTGGTCGGTATATCTATCTGTTGTTACTGATAACATTCAGTCACTTATCTCCTTTTGTCATTGTACACAAACACTCAAAATTAATAGAATTGAAAACACTCAGTTGTTTGGTTCCTATCACTCAGTTTATTCAACGTCATTGGTCATTTGAACCACTTTTTCAACACAAATATATTTCTAAGGGCAAAATAGTTACGCAGGCCCCCATCTAGTCAATCATGTTGACCCTGAACAATTACAAAAAAAATTGAAGAACGAAACAAAAATGTATTAAAGCTGAGCCCAACCCATTTTTCACAATCATATTTTTTTTTTCTTAAACAAATTTAAAATTAGGAAACAAGTCTTTCCCACCGTATGAGATGAGTGTTTAAAACAGTCAAATTCCTACACCCTGATTAATTAACAGAGCAATATCGTCACGGTCAGATTAACTCTCGTTTTAGATTAGCTCCATGACCGAAAATAATACCCATATTATAAGGACATATTACTGTTGCTGCTGCCAGTAGTTTTACAGTCACAGTGTTCATCTTAAACTAGGACACTGATTCCATGCCCTGTTGAAAGTCTGCTCTGGTCGTGACGATACTGTCCCTTTAACAAATTGAATGAAACGTATGTATTTACCTGTCCTATTTTGTCCAATGTAAACACTTATTTTTAGCAGTATTTTTGACAGATAATTTCAAAATGTTTCAAAATGCGGTTAGAAGAGTTTCATAAATAAGTGGATTCAACTTCAAATTTGAATTCAATTGCAGGCGTCTTGTTAATACTTGTCAGAAACGTATCGCCAGTGTTCTTTGAATTATCAGTTTATGATATGTGGAATTTAAAGTAGCATTATAATTTGGAAATGTAATACCTAAAACCTCAAATTTCCAGAAATTGTGAGCATTTTTGTAATTTACAGAAGGCCTATACTTCGTTAATATTGACCATTTAAATTAGCATACAAACACTAATTTAATAGTTAGTACACATATCAAAGTGCTTTCATCTTGAAGAAAACACGAATTAAAAAATTGTTATTTTGAATTCACAAGTTTACTTCCAGCTACTTTTTGTAAAACATAAATAAAACATGTAAACAGTGTTTCGTCGTTTTTCTCAAAAATGTGAGCATCTATTGTGATGAACACTCACAGGTTAGCTTTGAATGACATTATCAAACAATTATGTACCTTCCTGAAGTTTAAGTACGCAGTTGCAGTTAATTATTTAGAATCTGAGATATCTGAAAAGAGGGCAAACAAAAAACATGTATATGTGTTTTGTTTACTGTATACTTTTTAGTTTAAAGCATTTCTAGTATTTACAAAGTCTTTTGAATTATGTGAGTGTTAATCTTTTAAACTTACACCGTTTCACGTGTTTTCATGCTGCATTTTTTGAGAGAAGTGGTTTGTCGCCAGTAATACCACACAATGCCTTTGTAATCAACAGACGGTCCATTTGGGTAATATTGACCATTTAAATGAGCATATAAACAGCCGCTAAACCACCAGGCTCCTGTATTACTTTGAGCGCAATTCCTTCCCGGTTCAAGATCATTGTCATTGTCCATGGTTGTGAAGGGTCTTCCTTTGTGAATTTCAAGAGAGTCCACTTCACCAGCAGTGCTGCTGGCATCGTATTCACCAACATGTAGTGTGTATTTATCACCAGATATTTGGAAAGTGTTGTACTTTGCGAATGCTGTCTCGTTAGTCCAATCTACTAGATCCACCCTCAGGTCCCAGGTTCCTTGTGAATTGTCAGAGGTCAGACTCACCATGTTATCATTGCCCAGCCAAAACTCACCGGACAGTTCACCAAAACCAGACTTGTACTCATTCGAGCTACGGTAGAAGTCTTCGCTTCCATCCTGCCGTCTCTGAAACACAGTCCATCCCCCGCCATCAGTGTCCATGTCGCAGTAGACCTGCAGACCATCGTTAAACCCATTTGGGTAGATTGTGTAGACACAACTTGTATGGAAACCTGCCTCCAATAGTTTCTTACAACTTTTGTAGCGATCGAAAGACCTATCAGCCAGTGAAAAGAGAGG
The DNA here is from genome assembly GCA_029582265.1 of Zoroaster sp. YZ-2022. Lineage (NCBI taxonomy): Eukaryota > Metazoa > Echinodermata > Asteroidea > Forcipulatida > Zoroasteridae > Zoroaster > Zoroaster sp. YZ-2022. The sequence goes on from CM055819.1 coordinate 45,583,918, forward strand.
TGTGTCCTCATCTGTATCAAAGTACACACTCCCTTGATTTTCAATAAAGTCTTCAGGATACTGGGCCCTCGTACCATTTTTCAACTCACACATTTTGATGCATTTGTTGAAGGTAAATGACTTACAATCCTTATCCATGCTGCAGTCTCGTCCACACATGACATGATTAAGTATTTTTTTGCTCTTGAATACAAAATTCTTGAGGACTCTGTTTTCTGCACTTAGCCATTTTTCGTCCAGCCCACCACATTGATTTCCAAAGCCGTTCACGATTGCTATCATCGACACTGAGAAAACCATATCTCTCATTTTAAGATGGAGAATGCGCATCTTCATTACTTGAAATTGCTTCATCATTCTTGAATCCATGATTAGACTATTTTTATGAATGGATTTAATGATTCCACTGTCCACAGTTTTAAGGCAAAGTCAGGTTAAGTCAAATTAAAAATAGTGAAACATTCAGTTGTTCTCGACACCAGCAGATTACGTACTTGAAGGCTGTATGAGAATACGTCGTTCAACTGCAATGCAGATATGAAATCTGGTTCCATCTGACTTTGAGCATTGGGTGGTTTGGTTTCTCTCAGCCCACGGAATGAAATATGTCTCGTACTGATTGGTCAAATACTCAGTGCCAAGCTTCCTGCTGATTGGTTTACTATGATAACACTCATGCATATGGATATGTGCAAGGAATCTGTCGGCCTTATTGGTTGAGATGTATGTCACACGTGGTGGATTTATCAATGGGGCCCTGGCTCTGGATTAATACAATCAGTAGTAAGCAATAATTTCAACCAAAGTCAAATCTGCCCAGCTGCACATATATCAAGTGGTTTGTAATTGGTCATATTTGAATCTGCTATATAGCTTTATACCTGCTGATTGTCTGAAGGATCATGATACGTCATTCCATAATTAAACTCTGCCTGCAGTCTTTGGAAATCCTTCGTAGTACGCTCTGATTGGTCAATGGTTGATCTTACACAAGGACGTTGTGCACGCAATCACTTAAGTCCATACGAATATGGATTTAATCCCCAACCCTATTTGATGGAGCAGTAATTGTCTAAACCAAACGTCTACAGCCTTGAAGATAAAATACAAAGCAACCGCGTCAAAAATAATACACAGTTTAGCTGTCGTTTAAAATCCTATTATATGGGAGGTTCTGATTTGTCTGTGGCAGGTCGCTCCTATGTAAAATCATGGTCACTTGGATTATTTGAGGCAGATCTAATTCCAATTACTGTAGTTTCATACGACGCTCAAAATTACTCTCAATGCAGTATTGGACCTTCAGCCGCCGTTGTGTTCAGCTCCCGTTGTATGAGGACTGTGTATTACACGGCTGGTAAAACCAATCTGTAATCTCCGTTATGATGAAGGCTACACTATTCACAGTCTAGCCTTAGCATTATTCATATCATTACATTTGGCCAAAAAAGTCTCCAGTTTCTGGTCATCGGTCGGCTTCAAAATCGGTGCGGTGACGCGCTTTTTTCTTCTTCTTTTTTATTTTATTTTTATTTTATTTTTTTTTTGGCCATCTTTTTTGCCAACAGGGAAACACGTAATACATATATACGCGGGGACCAAACTTTTCATATACAAAGTATGGTGGCTAAGAGAGGCCTCACAAATCGGGCAAAAGTTCATAACCCTGCGCGAAAAAGTCGTTTAAAACACAGCACGGCAGAATTCCAATCGATCCAGCAATTTTTGCTGCAATTGGACATCGTTTCATAGCAAGAAAAAAATAATAATAAAAGGAAAATTAAAAATGCCGACGTGCGGGTCTGGGGCGACGCTTGAGAAAGTAGTGGCAGAGCCATTACATGTGGTTGTGTTGGTAGTGGCAGCCAATACCATAATTATAGCAAAGGGCATAATTGTGGGGGATGTCAGCAACGCCCCCTATACACACATGTAGAATACACCTAATAATATGTTATCTAATCTCTCTATGATCTTATCAAAGCTCAACTTTAAAGATGTACACTGCAAGAACTGGGTTGGTAAAAACTGCATAATAATTGGTGTTTGGGCAACTCGCCCCATATAAACACCATGGAAGAATAAAGTTGATACCACTGGTGTTTGCAAGGTAGGCCACTTTATTCCATGTAGTTTACCAGTAATTGTTGGTTTATATGTTTCTTGTAATAGGGAAATGAAATAATTATTCCACAAAATATTGTATCTAAGTATTTTTAAACAGTCCTCAGTCTAATATTATTAACCAAATGTGAATTGATCATAATTTGTCATAATCTAATCTATTTACCTAATCTCTTTAATTATTCATGGAGTGTCGTGGCCGAGTGGTCTAGCTTACCGGACTCAAGTTCTGGTGTTAGCAGCAGAATGTGGGTTCGAATACCGGCCGTGACACTTGTGTCCTTGAGCAAGACACTTAACCATAATTGCTTTTCTCCACCCAGGGGTTAAATGGGTACCTGTGAGGGCAGAGTTGGTTGATTAGCCCTATATGCGCTGTAATGGCAGCAATTGAGCTGTATACTCCCCAGGGAGCTGAGATGGTTTCAGGAATGATTTATGAGCCTTATGAGCAGGGGTAATAATATAATGCGCCTTGAGCACCACTCAGTTGGTGGATACGTGCGCTATATAAGTCCACACATTATTATTATTATTATTATTATTATTATTATTATTCATGACCGGGTCAATTATTTTTGTGAAATTACTTATTTGAAAACAATTCCCTTCCTTCTTTCTCGGAAAAGAGCAATATTAATTATTATTATTAGGCCCACAAATTTCAACAAGTATTAATCTGGACTATAAACATTATTTCACAGGCAGGACCTTTCCACAAAATTCAAATAATTTCGATGGAATCTCATTAAAGCAGCCGTTTATAGCAATCAAATTACTAGTTTCAGAATGTGCCGTTCTACATGGATTCAATAAAGACTCGATTAGGATCACAGTCATTGTAGTATTTTGTATTATACACATTGGGTTATGTGGTTAAAATAAAAGGTAGCACTTCTTCTTTCTAAAAATTAGTTAAAGGGAAGGTAATTTGTTTGTAATAATTATTGGCAAAATTGCTTCATACTTTATTTTCTGCCGTACAGTTTTTTTACTTTTGTTAAAAATTACAGCAATTCTGACAAAATTATTTTTAAGGGAAGATTTATACCTAATCAGTACGTTTCACATAACAATTCGACCATTTCTGAATTACTAATCCTACATATCACACCTTAATTAAAACTTGCACATGTAACCTGAAGCTGTAATTATGACTAGTACTATAAAACTGAAGCAATAGGTATGACTGTAGCTCTTTAGCTATGTAGCTGTATGAGTGATTATTACAATGTTAAATTATCGAGTTAATCTCATTTCAAAGGAAACCATCCTCTGCACCAAACCTGCAACGGTCCATTTGGGGAAAAGGGCCCTACACGCTTGGAAGGAAATTAATACCTTTTTTTCAGAGCTCAGTGTATCCAAAATACGCGAAGTTGGAAAGTCAAGAACCCCAGGTCATGATATTGGACATCCCCCAATGTATGTTTTACGGGTAAAATATGAAAATAAGTTCGATACATGAATGTGGCGATTAATTAATTAGTGAAGCCATCATAAGGGCCATGCATTTTACCACTCGCATACAAAATAAACACAATATATAGGAATACACACAGGAACACAAGGAATGCATACAATGGGGAGGATGGTTCTCCCTGTGTAGCATTGCAAGGCGTGGTTTATGAGAGTAGTAACGTGGCATACAGTGGCCTCAATGTAAGTGCATGACCCTCGATCACTGGGTCCACCCTTTGGGGAAAAGGGTGTTTTGTTTTGTTTTTGTTTGTTTGTTTGTTGGTGGGGTGTTTGTTTGTTTGTTTGTTTTGTTTGTTTGTTTTTGTTTTGTTTTTGTTTTTCAGGACGAGCGTGGGTAATTTTTGGGAAAAAAAGTCTTTACAAAAAATTGTTAAAAGACAGCAAGTTTTTAAAAATGGGAATTTCATAGAAATTGCCCACGTTCGTCCTGAAAAAAAAATTACACGGCCTGGAGTGAGTGCAGCGATATAGCGTCCTCTATCGGTGGCTTTGTGCCAAAACAACATCTTGCACAAAAACTAGGGCCAATTTCATAGCGCCGATAGGCAGCCGATATTTTGCTTAGGCCTATGTTTTTCATTTCATACTGCTTAGCAGGCTGCTAACCGTTAAGCATGAATAAAGACATGCTAACTTACCGACCGTTATTGCTAGCAAATGAGTGACACAACAGTACAAATCCACGGTGAACGCGCACACGCCGCTCTAACTTTTCTTGCTAACCAGTGAAATACGCTTATGCTTAAGCAATTTTTTTCTGCTATAGTTAGCACGAAAATTTGCTTACGCCCAGAGGCGTATTATTGATAGATTGGTCCCCTGTCTTTATCCGATCAAGGATAGAGACAGCATTAGGGAAACGAGCCCAGTCTAATGTCACGGTCGCCAACCCCCGATTCGAGGGTTCGAGGTGTGATATCCTTGCAGTCCTCCCAGCTTGGGGGTATTCACAAGTTAACAAGATAAACTTCTCTTTTCATACCTTTGTAATTGATCGGGTCACTGAGTGGTCAACTTCCGGCCGTGTATACAAGAGTTACGCGCAGGTGCGATTACGGTTGTGCGTGACAACGTAAAAGTGTGTATTAAGTTTTACTTATGTTATAAAATAAAAAAATTACATTTGTTTAGTAGAATTTTACTATGAAAGTGTATAAAAGACATGATTTAATGTCAAGTCCCCCACGAGGCGCTGTATCTCATTCAACGTCAAATTCAAGATGGAGAACACGAAGGTGAATAATGTCACAGCAGTGGGAGTATCGTCAAAATTTTACTGATTGAGCAGTGGCGTAACTACGGTCCAATTTTCAGGGGGGAACTAGGGGTGCACCACTTTTTCTAGGGGGCATATCAATACTTGAATCCTGCATTCTCAAATAGGGACCTATTTTTTCAAAATTCTGAATTGGGGGCACCCGGGGGAGACGGACCTTGGCTGGGGGGCACGTTCCCCCGTCCCCCTATATTTACGCCACTGTGATTGAGGCGGTTGAAGGTAAACAATTGTTGAGTAAACAAGCCTGAATCGTTTGTGGGATGAAATATCAGCGTATACTCGTTCAGACACAGTCATGTACCATACGTTATGCATTATGCGCCCAGCAACGACTGCTTCATACAAGTCATTGTGCAAGTATGTGCATGCATGTGTCGTGACCATTATGCGATGTCAATCGGATACATAGTTTCGCCTTTCTCTCGGAACAACTAAGGCTTAACCTGAACTATATAAGGAGAACACCAATACAATTATTTAAAAACTCAACATTTGTTTAACCTTCAAATACCTCAACCAGGAATCCTTACATTTGTAACTGGGCCAGGTACAAAACAGAACTCCCAACATATTATCAAACAATAATGTAAGAAAAACAAAATACCCATTAAAAGTAATACTTTATACAATTTACCTACAATAGAGGTAAACCATTTAGTCTTATACCTCACAAGTATGTAAAATTTTACCTAACCTACATTTACCTACAAGTTAGGTAAATAAAATTACCTAATATCGCAGTAAAACGTTATACAACTGTTAGGTAACATTTTACCCAACGCCTGTTTGGTCAAGTTTTACCGAGGAGGTTCACCGGGAACATCTAAAACAGGGTAAGATTTTACACAGCTTGTATAATTTCTTCTCTGGTTTGTAGTAATGTGACTGGAATCGCTTACAGGCGCGGCGGCCGCATGTAAACAAAGTGTGTCTTCCAGAAATTGAATACAGTGAATCATGTACCCGAGCTTCAGCGTACAACATTGTGGGAATAAAAGCACGATAGTGATGGGTACCAGACTTATTACATTGTCCCAAACAAACACTGGTCTCTTAATTTTCATGGTGTTTGGTGTCAATTCTACAGAAATGGAATGAACATTTTTGAAAATTTTGCATTCAGGAGACTCTGTGTAGGTATTTGTGAGCTGGGTAAAACATGTTTTGTAAAATATTACACAATTTAGGTAAAATTTCGGGAAAATAAAGAACACAATTGCTGTGTAAGTTTAAAAATTACGTAATTTAAATGTATTAAATTTTATTTACATAATTTATGTAACTAATTCAAGTCTTTACCTTGCCCGTGTAACTTTTACCACAAGGAACCTAAGCATTGCCGTGCGTTGTGTAAAAATTCACTTTTAATTGTGTAAAGCCCACCATGTGATCATGCATTGTGTGTGCGCGACGTGTGTGCAAAAGCAGTGTGTGCCTGTCAAGTCGACAATCGCCTCACAACATGGAGTAAATGAGAGAGAACCTCGTGAAGTGGGGATTTGAAGAGATGATTTCATTTTATTGTTGATAAATAAAAGAAACGTTTTTGAAACTGTAAAGTATAGTGGGGTGCCTTGTTTCATTTACATTATTTTTAAAGAATTATGCAGACCAAACAATGTAGTAAAAGTTTACAAGGTCAAATAGTAAAAAGAGTCTAGTATTCTACACAAAAAGTAAGTATTTTTTACCAATACATTCAGTAACAATTTACTTAATTTATGTTTACCTATTTAAGAGGTAAATCTTTTACTGATTTTGAAGTAAAAGTTTACAAAATGTTTATGAAAACTTTACCCAACACGCATTTTGTACAACTTTACCAAACAATTAGGAGGTTCGTATACAACATTGCAAAATAGTAAAATTTTACACAACTTGTGTATTTTTTTCTGTGTGTATTTCAGCGTATAAAGCTTGATTTTTATGGAGTTCATGGAAACAATTTCTAGTGGCAGATATTTAGGTTTTGTTGTTGAAAATACAGTCTAGACTAATAAACTGTGACGAATTTATTTGGGAGTGAGGATGGAGATGAATATGCAAATTCCCTCCAAATAAAAGATTAGGGCTGACATATGTCAGGTTGTCGAAATTATCTTTTGTTAAAATGCTGCTCATTAATGTTTTTAGTAATATATCGCCGTAGCTGTCAGACTAACACATGTTGTAAATATTTATTTGTATGGCTTTTTCAAAAGAGTTGTGTTTAATGCATTTGATTACGCCTATGGTGAATTGGTTTGGGGACATTATATAGCGACATTTTATTGTTTTATTAATGTTATTCTAGCAATATATTATATTGGCTGCAGGCCGAAATATGGGGGAAAAACATTTTGCTAAATCCATCGTGATTATTGGGAAATGGAATCAGGCGAGAGCAATGTACAATGTACAACGGCGTGGGGTCATGAGAATTATGTTCTTAACTTGGTCAGGGGTTTTCTTTATTATTACACACTGTAAAAAAATAATGTATGCAACAAATACGTAAATTTCAAAGGATGATGCCAAATTCCAATTTATCTTATCTGACCCCTAACCTGTCACCCATTAGGCCTCCTGCCCCACCCAACAGAGAAAATCATCCCCTGACACACATAGGCCTACACAATAAGAAATTAAAAAATATATATTTTCTATTTTGTGTGTAAACATTTTGAAGGTTCATTTAGGCCTACTGTTTTACGAAGATAATGAGGGAATGTTTATGAACTTAAAACTGTGGGTCCACGTCTTTGTTCTGTACCATCGCTTACCGCAGGGTCTTTAATAGCATCGTGGTGATAGCATTTAAAACTAGCCCGCCTTCCAGTTGATCCTGGCCGATTTCCGCACCTTTAAATATAGCCGGAATATGGTTGTGCAAGCTTATGACTGGACCCTTCCAACCCCATTTTCCCATCCCTTTTCTTCAAAACAAAATAACGCAGTTTCTATTTTCTGGGGCATAATTCCTTCAGAAGAAATTCTCCCCATTAAAATAACTTACAAAAATAAAGTGCCCTAGAACTAGTTTACTATATATAAAAGAAACACCTCATATTGTTTACCACCTGCCACTTTCAGCTCCCTCTCAACTTTAAAACTATTCATTGTACAATCATAATGAGAATCATTACAGGCCTGTTAAACTTTGTGAGTGCATACTAGTAATCATGTTCGGCCATCTTATGTCAGTTAATCCCTGAATACAAGAGCTTTTGTTTGAGTGGACGCTCATTCAGAGAAACCAGACTATTTTTTTGTACCTCGCTTTCAAATGCTAATGAAATATATGATCCGTTTCTTTATTCCTTTGCTGTGGAACTATCGGACAATTGGTGCATGAAACATAAGCCATAGTGTGGCTGTGAGAATTACAGTCATTTTCCAGTAATTTGTCAGTTATCTTGTGAATAAGGCGAATGGCCTGCATGATATGTGAAAGAACGTGCTCATGTGAACCCTCATTCGTTTACACTGCACTTCCGGCTCCAACTGCGTACACCATAGAGCAAGGACCAGACATGGTCATACTTCCAAAAGGATTGCATACAATTTACACCATCCGTTCTGTACATGTACATGTACAGGTACAGCAGGTGGGTGCTAGTGTGGACGGGGGTTGGGGTTGACTCACACCTTCAAGGACTGTTTGCATTGCCCCATGGTTTAATGCACACAATGACTGACATAATTATGAACTGGACTCTTCTGTGGTCAGCCAATAATGTTAGCCAGTGAAAATGATACCAGGTTTATCTAGCAGAAGATCAGCTGTTTTTGCAACTGATAGCAGTAAAGGTGCTAATAACATCCAGTGTGACATTAGACTGGGCTCGTTTCCCTAATGAGGCTCTGGCCGTATCATTCAACGGATTTCATTGGATAAGTTGTGCTGAAGATCTACAATCACACTCGCGTGCGAAGGTAACTCACTCTACTACGCACTCGTGCACATATAATGGAGATACTGCACAGGGACGCCCATCATGGCGCTCAAGGTCAAAGTTGAATCTCCTGGGGAAAAAACATGGCGGCCGCACACGCAAGGCCAGTATTTGGCGTAATTCACGAGCCTCAAAGCGTGACGTCAGATCTTCTGGCTAGATTATTGAGACCACAATTTGTAAAGTGCGCCACCAACCAAGACTTCAGATTCACGATACAGCCGCAGGCCTAGCCTCTGGTTTGTTATTTCGTTTTATGGCCACACGGTGACGTAAGGCCTATATCGTAGAGAAAATATGGTTATTATATTTAGCAGTAAATCGTCACCCCTACGACCTTCCCCATCCCCCCCCCCCCCCCACCGACTGACATCTTGACGATTTTTTTTTGATTTTTGCCTTTTTAGTTAGGCCTAATAAAGCAAATCGGTCATGAAATTCAAATGTTGGGTTTGGATTTTTATTTGAACCTCTTGTTGACCTAAACGCCTATAGCATTTCTTATTGTGCATGTAGTATCATGGACGGTCACAGTTTAGAAGTCCCTTCCATCGGCCATAATTAAATATAAATTCAAACTAGTACGGTTTCCAAAATTATCAAAGGTGTGTGGGGGTGATGATTTGAAATTTTCATTTCAAATGACCGCCCCTGAATCTTACCCCATCCTCCCCCCCCCCCTCCCTTCAGAGTACTTAGTTTGAGACATTGGATTTAAACTAAATAAATACATTTTGAGAAAACTGGTTTGGTCTAATGCAGAAGGGAAAGGAAAATCGCCAATAATATTTTATGTATGGTGACTTATTAACTAAATATTAATTGCACCGACTGGTTTTAATATTGTCTTCTTGGAATGGTTCTTTCCGGTTAATTAAACCGTTCTAAAAGCTCTCAAAAGCCTTTTTCGCGGCACGTGTATATCAAAAACATGACTTTACACACGTAGTAAAAAAAAAGCCTTGATTAATGACGTGACGCCATAGTGAAAACATCCTTTTATTATTATCTCGGTTTTGGGTCCCACCGACAATGGCTTCAATCATATCTTTGTTGACCAACGGGGTAATATTTGTTTACAAATATTTCTGAAAATATTGTGACTGGAATATTATACATAAGCTATCCCAAGTGTGTTTCCATGGCAAAATCTAAATACCTGGTGCCCGTATATAAGGTGTACTTTGACTTAAAAGAGTCAGAATTCATGCACCAGATCATAAGTTAGGCTAATTGTTCTTTCCGGTAAATTAAACCACTATGTGATTATAAAACTCTAAAAAGCCCTTTTCACTGCACGATCAGATGAGCATGAATTTACACACGTACTAAAAAGCCTTGGTTAATAACATGATGCCGTAATGAAAACATCCTTTAATTATTATCTCAATGAAGACCTATTAAAGGGAACATACAGCATTGGTTATGTTGGCAAAACTTGTGAGAGTATACCTACTCTCTTTGAATCAAGACATTTATGATTCAGCTTATAACGTTTTGCCGTTAACGGGGAAAATAATGAAAATGCACTTACAGATATTTTGTTACTCGTTCTATTTTGGAATTTGGGAATTTTGCAATTTAGGGAAGAGAATCTTTCCCAAACTGAAAATTATTTTACTATTCTTGAAATAGACAGAACCATATCTGAGATGATAATGAAATGATGTTTTCACTAAAAAGCGTTATGTCATTCAGCATTACAGTACGTGCGTGAAGTCATGTTTATCTGGTATTCACTTGAAAAAAAAAAGGTTTTTTTTTGCATTAATAATAATAATAGTGGCTTCTTATATAGCGCACAAATCCATCACGTAGTGACGCTCATGGCGCTCAATGAATATTATTACCCTTGTTATCGGGCCAGTTATATATCATTCCTAGAACCATCTCAACTCCCTGGGGAGTATGCAGCCCGTGCTGCCAAATGTGTAGCGCAACGAGCTTATCAAACACAATTACCATCTCTGCTCTTAAAGGTCCCCATTTATACTCCTGGGTGAAGAGAAGCAATTATAATTAAGCGTCTTGCTCAGGAACACAAGCACCACGTTCGCGGCCAGGATTCGAACCCACATTCTGACGACTCGGCCATCAGAACACAAATCCGACGCACTTAACCGCTCGACCGTGGCACCCCGTAAGGCAAAAAAAAAAAAATTGTTGAGTTGCCCTCCAGTGAAAATATTTGAAGGGGTCGGTCGGTCGGGATTTTTTTTTCTTTCTTTTTTCTTTTTTTTTTCCCCTCCTTGACTGTCATTTTAAGATTGAAATGCATTGGAACTGAAACCACATACCATGTTTTTCATTTGTATACCTATCAGTATCAGCAAGGAATATTGCTTCAGAATAAAAGTATCCCAAGCATTTTTGTTGTACTTTTCAAATTCATCCATATTGCATGCAATGCTCAACATGCAACATGTGAGTGGCCATTCGATTTGAAAACGTGTAGATTGAGTCGCAATCGTTGACACACGTACAGTGCGGGGAGCCAGTGCACAACGTGTAAGGGCCATTTGATTTGAAAACGTGTAGATTGAGTCCCAATCATTGACATATAAAACAGTGCGCGAAGCCAGTGGAAAACATGTGAGGGCCATTCGATTGGAAAACGTGTCGATTTGAGTCGCAATCATTGGCACACAGTGTGTGCGAAGGCAGTGCACCATGTGAGGGCCGGGGCCATTCGATTTGAAAACATGTAGATTGAGTCTTGGGTACCGGTAAATTTACCGGTAAAAAAAGTGGAAAATTTCACAAATCAAACGTATTATATTTTATACAAAGAAAATTGGTAAGTTTCATTAATAAATAGGCCTATGAATGACAGGGGAAAAAAAAAAAAAAAAAAAAACCCGACCCGAGATTTCAGCACTTTTGGGTCGGTCGGTGGAGGGCAACTCAACATCTTTTTTTTTTTGGCCTAATATTCGACCATTTTTGCTAATTTGTGTATTTATAAACATTACCTTTAAATTGAAGATGCATATTACTTGTGTTCCGCTCTTAAAACTACACTAATAATATCCTAGTAGAAAGCAGACTAATTCGATTTTCAAAAGAGATGTTTTTCCCAAAATAATCGACTGAAGCATTTTCAACAGTTCTTAAGACACCTTAAATTTAACAGAAAAGACAAGTTAAATGTTAAGACAATAATATTTACTATGTGTGTGTGTCTGTTTAGAATGTAAGTTTGATGCAATTGACAGTGTGTAGACAGTTTTTGTTTTCAGAAACTGTGTTTTCAGATTAATTATCGGTACACAATACCTGAGGAAAGCTCTTGATTTCAGCTAATCTTTAGGGTAAACTAATACAATTGTTTAATTTAGTTTTCTTTTTAAAGAAAAAATACATCCCCGACATTAAACCGCGACGAACTGCCGATTTCCCGCCAACGATGGCCGGACATAGAGCCGACGTAGGGCTGATAAACAGACGAACTGCCGATTTCCCGCCAACGATGGCCGGACATATAGGGCCGACGTAGGGCTGACATTAAACAGACGAACTGCCGACTTTCTGCCAACGATGGCCCGACTAAGTCCGACGTATTGAACCGACATTTACACCGACGTATTGCCGACTTTTGGCCAACGATGGCCCGACCCCTATTGCTGACGTACCGGTATAACTATAAGGCAAATATTTTTAGAAATATGTTGACTGGAATATGCATGCTCCATATCCCACGTGTGTTTCCATGCCAAAATTGATATACTTTGTGCTCTTATAAGGCGTGCTACACTAAATAAAGTCATAATTCATGCGCCAGCTAATAAGTTAATAGCATAAAGTGTAAACCCACAATTTGTTTGTGGCTCATGCAATGGATGTATTGTGGGCGTATGGCTCAAGGTCTTAAGTTCTGGGCTTCTACAATTTTCATAGAATTTCTCTAGACAGATTGGAACTATTTGGCTGGAAAAGCGGAGGGATGTATTATCAAAATGATAGCATGCTGGTTGGCTTTTGATGAGGTTGTCATTTCTGTAGAGAGTGAATACATGATCTTACAAATTGATCTGCTTATGCGTGGCAAGCGATGAATAGGTCTTATTTCACGCTGTGTCAAAAATTAACTTATGCACTTAGGTCTAATTACTCTTTACCCATTCCCCGTCCAATTATTTTGACAAATATTTGGGCAACAATTTTTTTTTTTTTTTTTTAACAAACAATTACGGTCGAATAAGCATTCCAAAGGAAAACGTATCTTTAATATTGATTTAATTTTGCCCTGCACCGACGTGTTTATAGCACTATATACTCAGTGCTTTCCGAGTGTCTGTGGAAAATACTTCACAGTCGCCTGTGAAGTTTTTTCCACAGACACTCGGAAAGCACCTATAGTATACAGTGCTATACACACGTCGGTGTAGGGCAAAATTAAATCAATTGTTTATTACCCGACGCAAGAATTTCATCAAACTATATAATGAGCTAATACGTTGCGTACCGGTATACTCCCTGGGACATGACGCTTCCTTGAAAACAAACAACGTGAATACATGCATGGGCCAGTGGGTGGATTCATAGGGTGTAGCTATAAAATATGGGAAGGGTGAGTTAATATAAACACACATACATAGGGGCGAACCCAGGGTCTCGAAAAGGGGCATACGGCAAAAGCGGGGGTAACACAAAAAACGTTTGATAAATGTACACGCACAGCGATTAAAAACGAGGGAAGCATATCCCCTCCACCCCCATCAGTCAATGCGCACACCCCCCCCCCCCACACACACATACCCGAACACCCACACAATCTTGTCCAAGGTGTAAACTGAGGACCTCCTATTGTTCCCCTCTTTTGCTCCCTTTGTTGTTGGACTTTTTGAGGCTTCTCCCATTAGATTTGTACACGTTTTTCAACCAAGGACATTTGCTAACAATAACCGCCAACCGAGGATCCATTGTTCCCTTTTGTTATAAGTCCTCGGTTTACGCCTTAGACATGCCCATGGGGTATTCCTTTGTTCGTTCTATTATCCCTTTTCCTTAGAATTCTCCTGTGGGGTACAAGATTTTCTATAGTTACCTTGTGGGGTCCAATTGTTCCATTGTGTTTTGGACCCCACAACGAATCATGTACACGTTCACACACACACACACACACACACCCTCACGCACATTGATTTGTGGGGTATTCCTTTGTTCGTTCTATTATCCCTTTTCCTTATAATTCTCCTGTGGGGTACAAGATTTTCTATAGTTACCTTGTGGGGTCCAATTGTTCTATTGTGTTTTGGACCCCACAACGAATGGTGTGTACGTTCACACACACACACACACACACACACACACAAATAGATAAAAAGATCAACTTTGAAATGGCTTTTGAAAAAAATAGACAAAATAGACAAAAACTCGTACAACTAACGAACCAATCATTATTATTTGCAGAAAGTTTCGGTTTATTATACATTGTGTGCGGTAACATCTGCATCTGGCTTATTTGTATTCATTTATTCTTATGTGGAATTTAGGAAAGAGTACACTTTCCTAAATGTGCTTCAAAATTACACCACCTCAAACAAAATTATTTCAAGGAAAGTATTATGAGAAATTGACCATTTGGAAATCTGTAATAACTGATTCCATGCCTTATATGCCATTAATGCTTTAACGCTTGCGCTCTCCAACTGAAATTACCGTGAAATTCAATTTGTCACCAAACTAAGACATGCATATCAATGAAACCTGAAACGCAAAAAGCCATCAACTTACGCATGATTGACCTGTAATATTAACAGTTAAGAATTAGAGACAGTATAATCACAGTTCGCTGAGTAGGGCATCAGCGCGGAGCGGACGATTTCCCCAAAATGAGAGTCGAAAGATCACATGTGATATTTTGATTATCAGAAACTTTCAATATATTTTTCCCAGAAATGTGATCCTTTATAGACCAGGTGACAGATGATATCACTCCCAAAAGATAACCCCTCGTCCAATCAAATCGTCTTAACTATCATATGGGTCATTCCATGAACGTGGGACACTTGTGTTTTCCATGTATTTCAGATATTGGGGCCTGTGTTATTCCTTACATCGTACGAGCTGATGATTATAACTTTCACCTATTGTTGCATCTCATACAGACCTACTATGACAAACAAAAATTTCTTGGGTCTCTTCTATTTTTATCCATTAACTTTAGTCAGTATATTACACAACGTAACAAGACACGGTGTCTTCTTGTAATTTTGTTACATCGTTAACCTCATATCAGGTGAAGCAGGAAGTAAATACATGACACCAGTTTTAATGTTTGTATCTATTATTTTAAAAGATGACAACCTACAAAACTATGATAAATAAGGTAACAAAACTGTTTTTTTTTTTCTTTATTTAATGAACTTGAAATTTTTGACCTCCATGTCACACTTTGGGTCCCACGTTCATGGAATGACCCATATACATTTACGTAATAAGATTTGAAACTCTGCATGGTGAAGAACAAATTCAGGATAGGTTTGCTGTAACACATGTAAATTCTCTTTATAAGTTCGTGTAAATAATGTGCTGATTTTAACCGGTGCTTAAAACAACCGCCGAGTTGGATTTGAATATGTGCATGGTGGAGGAACAGTAAGAGGAAGTGGTACGCGGTAGCACGTGCATGCAATATCTCTAATGAATTCTAATAGTGTATTGGTTCCGAGAAGAACTGACGTGGTTTGACAACTCGACGATATGCCGATCCCCAATATCCCTTAAAATATAGATTAGTATGCGCATCGCGCACTATATCTGTTTTTATGCAGGTTTTTAGCAGTTTTTTCCCCGCGTCGCTGTGCGATTGCTGTGCGATTGTATTTACATACCGGTACATTTTACCAGAAGTCTACTCATGTACATTCCTAATCATGTACATACATACATACCTAATCCATTGCATAGTACTCCAAGAACAATGGATTAATGGCCTGTTCGTGACGTTTTGTTCCACAAACTGACGCACAAGCTCCGTAGACATTAAGTACATTGATCAAATGTGAATGCCCATGCGGCCTGTTGAATTGCAGTTTTTCATTAAACCGTTTCAAAGATGGTTATTCCCGTGGATTGTGTTTGTATAAGGCAAAAAAAAAAAAAAATTGAGTTGCCCTCCAGTGAAAATATTTGAAGGGGTCGGTCGGTCGGGATTTTTTTTTTTTTTCTCCTTGACTGTCATTTTAAGATTGAAATGCATTGGAACTGAAACCACATACCATGTTTTTCATTTGTATACCTATCAGCAAGGAATTTTGCTTCAGAATAAAAGTATCCCAAGCATTTTTGTTGTACTTTTCGCTGTGATTGACACAGCAAATTCATCCATATTGCATGCAATGCTCAACATGCAACATGTGAGTTGATTTGAAAACGTGTAGATTGAGTCGCAATCGTTGACACACGTACAGTGCGGGGAGCCAGTGCACAACGTGTAGGGGCCATTCGATTGGAAAACGTGTAGATTTGAGTCGCAATCGTTGGCACACAGTGTGTGCGAAGGCAGTGCACCATGTGAAGGCCGGGGCCATTCGATTTGAAAACATGTAGATTGAGTCTTGGGTACCGGTAAATTTACCGGTAAAAAAAGTGGAAAATTTCACAAATTAAACGTATTATGTTTTATACAAAGAAAATTGGTAAGTTTCATTAATAAATAGGCCTATGAATGACAGGGAAAAAATAAATAAATTAAAAAAAACCGACCCGAGATTTCAGCATTTTTGGGTCGGTCGGTGGAGGGCAACTCAACATCTTTTTTTTTTGGCCTAACAATGACTGTGAAAACAAACATCTAGAAATTGCTGTTTATTAAAGGGGCAATATCGTCACGATCAGATCAGACTTTCAACAGTGCATGGAATCGGTGTTTAAGATGAACACTCAATGACTGGAAAATTACTGGCTCATTTATGCAGCAGCAACGGTAATATTATGACCTTATTATGTGGGGTAATATTTTCAGTGACTGAGTAAATCTAAATCTACCGGTAGCACACCTATTCCATGCACTGTTGATAGTGACGATATTGTCCCTTTTATGTTTTATGAATTTGTTTTAGGTGTCCTTAGAAATACAATGAAATATGCACAATGTGTACCAACACCCATGGGCGGATCCAGAACATTTTTTAGGGGGGGGGGGCTGAGAATCAAAAACAATTATTTTTCAGTACTACAAAAATTACAATGAAATAATCAAAGGGAGAGAAAAACAAAGCACACTGTGGGAATGGGAGTGCGTTCTCCCCTCCCCTCCCCCCCTCTCTCTCTCTCTCTCTCTCTCTCTCTCTCTTTTTCTCTCCCTTTTTTATAATTTTTTTTATTTTGTTTTTTTTATACGATTTTAGGGGGGGGGGGGGGCTACAGCCCCATTAGCCCCCCTGGATCCGCCAATGAATACCTTACTACCATGTTTTCTTATTTCTAGTAGGAAAAAAACTGTATATTACACAATTCGCCTTGACCGTTTGAGCTCAGACTTCACGTTAATGAAATTATTGGCAACGCCACATACAAGAATATAATTGATTGTATTTTTGTTAGATTGAGTATAGTGTCCGATAGTCCATGATTGATAGTGGCCCGTTCGCGACTTGTTCTCCTCCTCAGCATGGAAATTTAAATATTGAATTATTTTGCTTAAATGTCCATAGAAATACAATTGGAATTCAAGGCCACGTATTTGCGCCCCACTTTCAGTTGTCAATAGGTCGTTGCATTTAGGCTTGTTATAAGTTCAAAGCAGGTCAGTTAGTATATACCTATCACATGGACTTGGCCTGCCACATTTGACCACTCTGTACTGAGATAGTCCAACAGGGCGTTGTGTACAGTATATCAGCAGAACCAGAAGCAGCATCATACATTCTGTCCATGAACTATGATCTGAAAATTTATTTGCCGGTACCATTTTGAGGGACTAATTCTATCATGTTTTTTACTCGCAACAATATGTTAATTACACAGAAAAAGCATATCCCTGCTAAAACGGTAACTTAATATTAATATTCAACCGATATTCGCTGTTGTGAAAATAAAACACTTCGATACGACAGTTAAATGATATCAGACCAAGACCTGTTGTCAGGTGATGAAGTTCAAGCCTTTTAAAACGCTCACTGTAAAACGCGATGCGCGCACGAGCCTTTTAAAAGGCTTGCCGTCCAGAAAGAATTAAAATATAAATTAGTATGCGCATCGCGCACTATATCTGTTTTTATGCTGGTTTTTAGCCCTTTTTTTCCCCGCGTCGCTGTGCCTTTGCTGTGCGATTGTATTTACATACCGGTACATTTTACTAGAAGTCTACTCATGTACATACCTAATCATGTACATACCTACATACCAGTACCTAATCCATTGCATAGTACTCCAAGAACAATGGATTTGGCCTGTTCGTGACGTTTTGTTCCACAAACTGACGCGCAAGCTCCGTACATTGATCAAATGTGAATGCCCATGCGGCCTGTTGAATATTGCAGTTTTTCATTAAACCGTTTCAAAGATGGTTATTCCCGTGGATTGTGTTTGTATAACAATGACTGTAAAAACAAACATCTAGAAATTTATGTTTATTAAAGGGGCAATATCGTCACGATCAGAGCAGACTTTCAACAGTGCATGGAATCGGTGTTTAAGATGAACACTCAATGACTGGAAAATTACTGGCTCATTTATGCAGCAGCAACGGTAATATTATGACCTTATCATGTGAGGTAATATTTTCAGTGACTGAGTAAATCTAAATCTACCGGTAGCACACCTATTCCATGCACTGTAGATAGTGACGATATTGTCCCTTTTTATGTTTTATGAATTTGTTTTAGGTGTCCTTAGAAATACAATGAAATATGCACAATGTGTACCAACAACTTACTACCATGTTTTCTTATTTTTATAGAAAGAGCATATGAAATTCGTGATTGCCGATTATAATCTGACTGCATTTTGACTCTTGAACAACGTAACGTAAAAACTGAGCTCAAACTTCCACATATAAATTGTTTCATGTATAAAATATTATTTACATGATGAAGGCTATACATCAAGGACTATTAATAGAGCAGGGTACCAGTATTTTACATATATATTTGTAATATTAAAGGCTTCGTTAATTGTTGGCGATTGCTCAAGCGTATAAAGTTTACTTATCAAAATACAGAAACTACCCGGTACTCTCTTAATGTAAAAGAGTGAAAACCACTCTTTTAAATAGCTATATGGCGGACAAGTCTTTTTTTGAGTGAAACCCACTCTGATTCGATTGAAAAATATAGTAAAAGGCTACCAATTCACTCTTTATACACTACCAATTTTACTCTTTATTCACTCCAAAAAAGGCTTGTCCTCCATATAGCTCTTTGAAAGAGTGGTTTTCACTCTTTTATATTAAGAGAGTAGGTTGTTCTGACACAAAATATCATACAAAGTATATATTTCTGAAGCGCTCTTTTTACGGTAAAAAGGCAAGAACAATCGAACAAAAATTACCACCACTGCACACACCATTTTGTCAGATGAACGACATTTTACCTTCTTTTTTAAACAGACATTTTAACAAAAGTGCGTGCCTTTTGGCTTGAGTTACAAGATGTTAATTTGTATAAAGTGGTGAAGGTACTCCTGTCACTTCATGCGTTTCACACATGTGAAAGAATTTGTTTAAAAAATATAAGCAAATTAGGTGCAACTTTCAAAGGTCTTTGGTTGCCACGTTTGCCCAATGGCATATCTCGCTATTTAATTTGCACCATTATAAAGGTCCATGGGATGTGCTGCCTTGTGATTCTATTTCGTTCGTCTTCACTTTTTGTGTGACACCTTTGTTGAGGCCTCCTGCAACCTGGCTGGTCCTTCTCCGTCTAGACTCCGAGACAGACTGACTTCGGTTGGAGTCGGGCAAGATTCGGTTACGGAATAATATTTTCTTGAACGCCCGACGAAAGTCCCGCCGAAATATGGCGTAGATGAATGGGTTTGTGGCACTGGCGAGGTACCCAAACAAAGAGGAGACAAGATATAGATAAGGCGGCAAGGAGCTTGTACTTATGAAAATCTTGATGAGTTTAGTGACACAGAAAGGTGTCATGCAGATGAAGAAGGTGGTTACGACGAGAGCTAAGCTCTGAATGACGCGCTTATCGTTTATGGCGTGGCGGTTCCTTTTGCCGTTTGGCCCGCCTGCGGCAGGAGCTGCAGGTCCCGCTGCCTTCTGTCTGGCAACACGGCAAATTGTTGTGTAGCAAAAAGTCATCACTATAGCCGGAATAAGAAAACAAGCAATAAAAGCCGCAATGACGTATGATAATGCGCCATCTTGGCTGTAATTGTCCCAATCTATGGCACAGACCGCCTCCCAATAATCATAGACAATCCACATGAAGATTACGGGTATCAATGCAAACGCTAACCCCTGCAACCACGCATAGGAGATTGCCATCTTAGTCAGTCTTGGGGTAACAATGTTGAAATACTGAAGTGGGCGTGTAACTGCGTAGTACCCATCCATGCTGATCATAGCTAAAGTTAACATTGAAACGATGATAAACCAGTAGTTGAAAGCACATTGGGCGTAGCACCAAAACGCCCCAAATAACCATTCATCTGCAATGAGGGATATCAATGCACTAGGCATTACCAAGCTGGCGTTCATCAGGTCCGTAAGACTCAGGTTTATTAGAAAGATATTAGAAGTTTTCTCCCGTAATCGAGGAGTTTTCAGCACCGCAATTATAACAGCAATATTTCCCACCACAGAAAGTACGATGATCACGAGCAACAGAATGGCTGATATAACCTTTCCAGCTGTGTGTCGCGTTTCAGTGTATTCATTAAAATCTTCCTGAGAAAACGACCCATTTGAGCTGTTTTCTCCGGTGAAAGCCATCTCGTTTTGTCTCTTTCACTGTCTGAAAGGATGCTCCTTCATCAGCTTGCTGATGTTTCTGATGTTCCTAACCCGTGGAGCATGCCATGGACTTATCTTCACCGGTGCCGCGACCACTCGTGCGGCACATTTCTAAGCCATTCACCGAACACTTGAACAAGCAGGGCCGTCAAATCAACTCCATCACGTGATTAATGGTAGGGGTGTTCACTAGATATGCTTATTTATTAACACATGATGCCCTCATCTGCAATTGGTCTCAGTCCACTGGATGCGCCATCTGTCAGGGAAAATATTTATTATTGTTGAATTACAACAGCAAAAAAATTAATAATTAGTCTGTATTCACGGTCCCATGGGTATAATCCCAAATGTTTATTACCTACATGTAGTTATCGTTTCGGTTTGCGGTAACACCATGTGTTTATCTCAACTAACGTGAAGCTGAGATACAGGTTCTGAAAAGAACCGTATCGCACAACTCGTATCTCAACCTTCGTTAAGTGAGAAAGGTTCAAGGGAGAACCAATTTCGGGCAACTCGTTTTTTCTCTACTGTCGCTAAGTGAGAAATATGGTTCAGGGAGAACCACGGGGACTTCACGGGTTAATAGACTTCTGGTAACATGTAGTTAATAGACTTCTGGTAATCCTGAATAGCATATACAACAGTTTTACGTAACATTAATTACTTCTCGTTAATGAAACAATGAAATAATCTGAAAGTTTCATAGATAAATATATCTTGA
This sequence comes from Zoroaster sp. YZ-2022, assembly GCA_029582265.1. Lineage (NCBI taxonomy): Eukaryota > Metazoa > Echinodermata > Asteroidea > Forcipulatida > Zoroasteridae > Zoroaster > Zoroaster sp. YZ-2022. Next base: position 45,605,379 of record CM055819.1, read on the forward strand.
TTCTTATAAAGAATGGTTTACCAGCTTTAAAGCCAGTATACATTTTTGGATTAGTGCCAAATGAAATTTTTACAAATTATTGGAAAGAGTACTCTAAAAATCTAAATGCAAGTTTATTATTTTGTCGTTAAAGGAAATGTGTAAACATTCGATAATTACCTTAACCTTAAAGTATAATCTAAACACATGGGGATTGTACCAAACACCTTGAGAAAATAATTACGTCTGACATGCATGCTCTCCACTTTTCGATAACGTGAAATGTAATAGAATTTGAAGTGGATTTACGTCCGTGTTCCATGTTTTACCTTATAATTAATGCAACAAAATCAGGATGCATTTGCACCGTTTTCTCGTAAATGACACAACAAAATGAGACGAAGCATTCACATGTTGGTTTCTGCACATCTCTCTTAATTGAAACCATTCAGTGTACAATGGATGAATTTAGATACATTTTACAAATGGTGTACTATTCTTATAATGTCTGTTATACGACACGATGTAATGTATATACTGAATGTTAATGCATATGATTCAAAGAGCGTAGGCTAAAATAAAAACAGTTTTACCAATAATGTGCCTTTTGGCATTCAACATGGCTTATTTTAGCCTGTGTACTTATCAGAATAGCGTTTAAGGATGCACCGCCTGTATTTTACCGGCCATTTCCGATTATTTTTGTTTTCACTGGAACACTGATAATTTCCTTTATATAAAAGAATACTTTGAAATGAGATATTTCACCAAACAGTTGTCAGAAGCTTTGTTTAACAGTTAAAAAAGTGCCAAAATTAATTTATGGCGATCAACCATACATTTATTTCGGTACATATTTACTGTAAAACATATTTCTCATGACTATTTTTGAGAAATGTGTAATTTTACAGCATTTGTATTTACTTTTTTGTAAAACAGCAATGTTAAAATAGCGAACAACACGGGCGATGCATCGTTAAGTATATGAGACCTTGAATGAAATATCCATGTACAAATTACACTCTTAAAACTAAAGTGTTGAATCAGCCATATAAGAGTTCGGGGAGTGACAACACTTTATAAAGATAAATTCACCTCAAAGAAAGTGTTGAATTAACACAGAGTCAGGTTAAGTTTAACTTTATTCTTCAACACTTTTAAAAGCTAAATCCAACTTTATAAAGAGTTGTCACTGACCGAACCCTTTAAAAAGTTGATTCAACACTTCAGTTTTAAGAGTGTAGTTGTAATGCGCACCACCTGTTGAACATGGTGAATTGAATCAAGCCAACAATGTGATTTCAAATAATTATTGCAAATTTGAACCTCATTTCTATTGTAGATAATGTAACCTCATAAAGATTGGCATTGAAATATATACCTCATTGGCTATATATTTATTGAACGATTTAAATGAAATCAAGAAGTGGAATCATGTACTAAATCACGTATTAAATGCCTTCATTTTTGGTAATCTCAAACAAATTTATCGCAGTTTTAAATACAATTTATTAAGTGTAAAGTTACTGATTATATAAACATTCCTTTCAGTTTTATATTTGGACTTTAAAAAAAAAAAATTATATATATATTTTTTTTATTAATTATTATTATTTTTTTTTACTGTCAGTCATCCTAAACAAGACCAATAGCGACTAAAGTGTAAGGGGTTACATATGCGATATGCCATCCACCATTTACTGTTGATGTTTTTTTTTAAACTTAAATAGATCGTAAGTTGGTGGAAAGCAATCAGTTGGAAGGGCATTCCATTGTAATGCTGTTCTAGGGATTACTCTTGATATTGGGGAGTTGAAGATAGTGAGGATGTTCACATGCTTGTTTAGCAAAGCGAGTAACACGAGAGAAATTCCTGTGCTTAGGCCTATAGGTACTAGCTCATGTAGCTCAGCAGAACAATAGTAATAACGGTAGAACAGTGAAAGGCTGGCTGCATTCCTACAATGTGAGAGAGGTTGAAGGGAGGAAAAAAGCTCTTCACCAACTCGTCCCTTGATGCGGTGTTACAGTCTATCAATAACAGATAGTGATGCTTTGGAGGCACCTGTCATTTTAACAATTTTATTAATATAATTCTGAATGCGTGTACACTATTTTTTTTTCTTTTAATAAAGGGAAGGGACAACATCTGTACGAAAGCCCATTAGTGCCATCGTCATTTTATTTTCGAGAGCAGTTATTTTTATTTTTGAGAGCAGTTATTTTTATTTTCGAGAGCGGTTATTTTTATTTTCGAGAGCAGTTATTTTTATTTTCGAGAGCAGTTATTTTTATTTTCGGGATTTTTACGAAACAAAGTTTTGGTTGCGGGCTTTGCCTTATTTTATGTACAACAACGATTACAGGCCTGATAGCGGAATGGCCCCGTTTCACAAAGACCATAGGACGCGCAGTTATCTATTTTTAGTAACTTTCGGTTTTACCGCTATTTATATTTTCCAGAGCAGTTATTTTTATTTTCAAGACCAGTTATTTATATTTTCGAGAGCAGTTATTTTTATTTTCCAGAGCAGTTATTTATATTTTCGAGAGCAGTTATTTTTATTTTCGAGAGCAGTTATTTTTATTTTCAAGCAGCTTTATTTTTGTCTTTTTTGAAGCAGCTGTTCGATTTCCGGAAGCTATCATCATATATGGCTGCGGCGGCTTCGGACGCACGGAGTCTGCATTTGATCAGGCGTTACTTTAGTTTAGGACTTAATTATGACGAAATAATTGCTTCACTTGCTTCTAATCATAATATATTTATCAGCAAGCGTAACCTTTATCGCCGAAAACACCACACAGACATCGTTGATGTTGCATGTTTTATAGAAGGGCAGTTGAGTACCTCAGGGCAACTTTGTGGTTACCGGTGGATGCACCTGAGATGCCTTCAGAATGGAATTCTGGTAAGCCGAGAAACAGTGCGCCATATTCTGGGATTACTAGACCCAGAGGGAGTCGAGCAAAGAAGGCGGCGGCGGCTACAGAGAAGGACATACAACGGAAGAGGCCCAAACTTTATGTGGCACTTGGACTCTTATGACAAACTAAAGCCTTACGGGGTTTGTATTAACGGATGTATCGACGGGTATTCAAGACAGATCCTCTGGCTTGAAGCCTCTCTGACAAAATAGTGACCCTGGCGTTATTGCGGGGTATTTCATGGAAACTGTGAGAAACAAAGTAGGTTGTCCTAGACTACTTTGGGGCGACGCTGGAACGGAAAACAGTTCTGTTCGACAGATGCAACAGTTCTTGAGAAGAAACTCTCAAGATGCATTTGCAGGGGAGAGGAGCTTCCTCGAAGGAAGCAGTCAGCGCATTGAGTTCTGGTGGGGCATTCTGAGGAAACACTGCTCCCAGTATTACAGCTGCGCTTTTGAGGAATGTATGCAAGCTGCATGCACTAGCTACACTGCATAGGCCTACACAGGCTAGGCGTCCGCGCGAAACATGTGCTTCTTGAAAATAAAAATAACTGCTCTCGAAAATATAAATAACTGCTCTGGAAAATAAAAATAACTGCTCTCAAAAATATAAATAACCGCTCTGGAAAATAAAATAACTGCTCTCGAAAATATAAATAGTGGTAAAACCGAAAGTTACTAAAAATAGACTGCGCGTCCTATGGCCTTTGTGAAACGGGGCCATTCCGCTATCAGGCCTGTAATCGTTGTTGTACATAAAATAAGGCAAGGCCCGCGACCAAAACTTTGTTTCGTAAAAATCCCGAAAATAAAAATAACTGCTCTCGAAAATAAAAATAACTGCTCTAGAAAATAAAAAATAACTGCTCTCGATTAAAAAAATAACTGCTCTTGAAAATAAAAATAACTGCTCTCGAAAATAAAAATAACTGCTCTAGAAAATAAAAAATAACTGCTCTCGAAAATAAAAATAACTGCTCTCGCAAATAAAATGACGATGGCACTAATGGGCTTTCGTACATCTGCGATGTTGGCAATACTGTTTTTACTAATGTGTTTCATTTCTTAATTAAATAACAACCTGAAAGTTATGTTGTGTTGTTAAAATAATAAACACTCATTCAGACTTTTTTAATGCAATCTATAGACGATTTGACCAGTGACATCACAATGTTTACAAAAGAACCCAAATAAATAAAATAATATTATTTTATAATATTATTTTATTTATTTGTTTCCATCTGTCCCTTAAGGGGCTCTCAGTGCTACGGCGACCTCGGAAATAATTGTCATATCCCAATAAATTAAATGGCATATCAAGGAGTCCGTAAAGCTCAATTATTTCGATGTAACGAAATATTATTTCGAGGGAACGAAATGTTATTTCGAGGGAACGAAATGTTATTTCGAGGGAACGAAATGTTATTTCGAGGGAACGAAATGTTATTTCGAGTGAACGAAATAATATTTCGAGGGAACGAAATGTTATTTCGAGGGAACGAAATACATTTCCCCCCCCCCCCTTTTTTTTTTACCTTCCCGATTTTTTTTTACCTGTCCCCTTAGGGGCTCCGTAAGGTGCAGCATTGGTAATTATCAAATTAACAAATTGTTATCTAAAAAATTGATTGAAAAATGTACGAAAATTATTTCGTCTGAAGTGCTTTGTCTTATAGAAAACACAAAGTGTTGTGTCAGTTTTAAAGAAAGGTTGGCAGACTGCAACATTTTGTAAAACATAAATACAGAAGTAGAAAAAACACTTTTTCGTCATTTTCTTTAAATCGTGAGCACCGGTATTGTGCTGAAATATCACCGGTTAGTTTTATGATAATTATGTCTTGACAACTAGAGGGTAATTGCAATGAACGTATACGTTACCAAATACCAATGTTGCTTTTGAAATTGATGGCATTTCCAAGTATGCCATTATTTGTTTTTCTTTCTAAAAGGAAATATTCCAATGAAAACAAACGTTTCTGGAAATTGCTGGCAAAATAACGAGAACACGGAAGATATATACAGCTTCATTAAAGGAAATTCAAAATGTAATCAGATGATGACTATTCTCAGATGGAAGATGAGTAAATAACCATTTTTTTTAAATGGGGACAAATATTTCTTTAAATAGTTGGGGGTTGGGGGAGTATGGGAGTATACGGCATGTTCTCGGTTTGTTGCTGTGCCTGTTTTTCTGTTACTAAGGTTCTGATTTGTATGTTTTTTCTGTTCTGCATCGTTCGTATTTTTGACCCTTCGACGTTGATTCCAGGGGTTTAGCAACTGACGCCAGGAGAGCCCGCACTCAATCGGCTGTCATTTGGTTCACTTTTGGTGATCAATGCAGGGGTGCTTTGTTTTATAGGCCTATTTATATTTACAGATTGTTCAAACTTGTAATTTTCATATTTTGTAGGCTCTTAATTATTTGAAAATTGTACCTAAATTTGTAATTATTAATTAGACCTAATCTGTTTCATATGTAATGAGTGTAGGCTAGTATAAATGATGATTAACTCTATACGTTAGTATTTATAAATATAATTTTATACGTCAGTTTTATTTTGCACATAAATGTATATTTATAATTACAGGCGCCTAAGGTCTTTCTCCCATTATGTGGATCGTGCCTTTAATCATGTCTGGTATTATCACTATTGGACATTTAATGACTCCTACTTGACATACACTACCAGTATATATACTGCTATTTGACCATGGATACTATCAGAAGTCTATTACCTACATAGACCGTGTACTATTCATTCAATTGGCAATGCATGCATCCAACATGCTGCAGGGCCTCTTATTTGTTGTGTGTCATCTCAGTGAAAAGAAGGATTTACTTTTAGGGTGGTTTTTTTTTCAATACAACCTATATATAGTAAATAATATTCGTGTACAGAGTTTGTGTGAATTCATAATTTTCATGCTTAAATTACACTACCAGTTGGTTTGGGGAATCGTACACATTTCATGGTCTCTATTATCCATTGTGCTGTTTTGCAACTGAGTCCGAGTAATAAATTAGAAATCAAATTAAATTAAATAGGCCTAGTCCCAGCCCACCCTTAGCAACCCTGAAAATCTCAGTCAAAAAAGCGCGAGAACAACGAAGTAACAATTGTCATGGAATTTGGAAAGGCGTGACCCTATCGGTTAGTTTGTGCCGTTTGAGTGACAGGACGGACAAGGAATGAACAATTGCGACCCGTCAGCGGTTGCTGAGAGTCGTATATACTGTGCAAGGGACCGCTGTGTAATACTCGTTTTACGTGTCTTATAATACTGTGACGAAAACCGCCTTTCTGCTTAACACCTGTGGCAATTTTTCATAGGCAGTTTCCGTCTCCAAATTATAGTTGTACTGTTGATTCACAATGATTACTTTTTTTTACAGCCGCCAATCATAAAATCGTTCACTTTGCCTATATTTTAATAAACAGCGATGTATGTACGTGTATAAAGTTTATTCCGATTCTGCATGCAATGTAACAGTGGATTAGCGCGCGCGTACGCGCGCACATTGGCAAAACGCGCAAGCTACCGTAGAAGTTAACGTTTATTGGTTTAGTTGTTTTATAGAACCAATCAGCTTGCTGTTTTAGGCAATCTGCGTGCAGCGTATACGCAACCAGACTATATAAAACGCTGAAGAGTGAGTTCTGGGCTCGGTTTTTCCCAACGGAGCTCGCCGTTTCAAGACCTAAAGACCGAAAGACCTAAAGATTTAAAGACTCCAAGATGCTGGCTTTGTTTTCCCACAGAGCCTGCCTCCGATGACTACACGAAATACTTTATTCCAAGATTCTCAGCGCAGCAGAGAGACAAAGAAACACACAGACACACAAATAATGCATTCTATAGCGTTTCTTACATTTTATTAAACGCACAGATTGCGCTTAGTATAGTGACCACGGCTACCAACCGCTAGAAGTAGTACAGCAGAGCAGTGCGTGCGTGCAGCAGGCGGATTGGAGTTTATACATAATTGTCTAATCAAGAGAGGGCGCTATGTATATTTTGTGATTATTGAAATTGGTAAATAAAATACGCAGTTCGTGTATTTCCTTAATGGTTAAAGTCAACCCTTCGACTGAAAGTATCCGTTTTATCATGTCTGTTTGTCTGTCCATAGAAATCAATTATTAAACACCTTCCCCTAAGATTTCCTGGATGACGATGAGGGTTTTAGTTCATCTCATAGCTACCCCGAGTCGTTACAATACTATCATAATTGATTGAGCAGCAAACACAAAAAGTACAAGTCTACCACCAGACTATTATAATGTATTCTAATACGGAAAGTAAGAGGCGGGCTAAAGACTAAATCCCAGGAAAAATTCAATCTCGCGAGATAGAACGCGATTTGGATGTTATTGACAACATTCTTCCGATAGAAACAAAATGTCGTATCGGGACCTACGAAGTAAGTGTGTTTTTCTTTTGTTAAGATGTAATTATTCTTTAAAAACAATGTAGTATCAAACCATTTATTCTTCAAGTAACGTAAAATAGTTGTGATCATTTAATCCTTTTGAATAAATATGTAAAGTGATTTATTTACGCGACTCGGTGTTCAACTTTTCAAGCAACCGCATAATTTTGCCTTTAACCAGTTGTGCTATTGAGTTTCATCAGCATTAACTGTTATCGGAAATATTTTAGTTCAATATTTGCACCTTTTCACACAAAAAATGTATTTATTTTAAACATAATGGAAAGAACGTGCAACCCAACTGCCACTTGTGCACAATGTTTAACATTAAGCATGTGTTTTTAACAGACGACAAAATGGCCAACACAACATCTCACTGGATGTGCATACATTCATTGCTCAAAATCTTCCAAATATAATTTTCAATCTTCATTTGATGACACTTTCCTCGTCTTAAATGTATCTTCTGTCATCTCTTTTAAATGAAAATATGTGATATTTGTCCGAATGCCTCTTCTGTTCACACTCACAGTCTACAGTTTTTAGAATAACGTTAATTATGTAATTTGTCGCTGTGAACGTCAGAGCATGGCTCCTACCCTACACACTAAATAACATGTTGAGCAAATTCTCTAACTCGTAAATCTATTATTTATCCCTTCCAGAAAATTCCTCCGCTTTCAATTTTACATAAAGCATCATCAATTTTCGGCCATTTTCACTTCAGCCTACTTTCAAAAAAATTTTTTATCGGGTACTTTTTTGCTCGCCAAATGTGAGCGTCTTCGACGAGATTGTTCCCTTAAGGCAGAGATTAATTTTGCCCTACACTGATGTGTGTATAGCACTGTATACTCAGTGCTTTCTGAGTGTCTGTGGAAAAAACTTCACAGGCGACTCAGGTGGGATTCGAACCCATGACCTCCTGCTTACGAGTGCAGACGTCTTACTTCTCGACCACCGAGCTTGCTCCGTGTCGATTGGCTGGCTAGAATCCTATATAGCAGCGCGTGCCGCAATATTTGTAGTTTGTAGGGCAAAATTAAATCAATTGTTTATTACCTGACGCAAGAATTTCATCAAACTACAAATACAGCCAGCCAATCGACATGGGCCAAGCTCGTGGTTGAGAGGTAAGACGTCTGCACTAATAAGCAGGAGGTCGTGGGTTTGAATCCCACACGAGTCGCCTGTGTAGTTTTTTCACATACACTCGGAAAGCACTGAGTATACAGTGCTATACACACGTCGGTGTAGGGCAAAATTTAATCAATTGTTTATCACCTGACGCAAGAATTTCATCAAACTACAAGGCAGAGATTGTTCCCTTAAGGCAGATGATATTACTTAAGGCGAAGTGAATTTCTTAAGGGGAAAATTAATTACCTAAGGTGAAGTGAATTACCTAGGGAGAGTGGGGCAAAACTATAATTAATGGGACCCAAGTGCTGATTTTGCAAAATTACATGAAGATAAAGTCACGTCTATAAAAAATATCCGGATAGCCGCCCAGGTAAACTATCTGCGCTGTTCCCAGAAAGCACACTAAAAACTAGTAGTTGCCCAGCTAAACTGGAAAGCGAACTGCAAAGAATCCGTCTCATGGAACACTTACTTAAAGTTGCTCCTGCCTGACGCATGCGTGTTTCCCTCTGTCAGTCTCTCTGCCAAACTGACTGACGCTGCAGCCCACCGCGCATGCAACCACATGCCCAACCCACGGCTACCATTTCGTTACACTATTTTGAAAAAAATTCTGCATTTGCCATTAGTAAGTTAATGTTGTTGGCAAAACTGCTTCAATGGGTATGCTTAACCTTCTTTGAATCCAGATATATCTTTAAACAACTAAACCTGCGAACGTTTCTGCTCAATGTGGAGTCTGAGTCATGAGAAACGGCATTCACAATTTTAAAAGAGTACACTTTGAAGTTGAAGCAAAAAAGTTGCTGTCACCAATTTATTTGTTTGTGTTTCTATGAAATATGATGACTTCAGACAGAATAATTTTTCAAGTAAGCTTTCGGGTTATAGATCAGAAATTTTGTAATCAGTTAATTACCAATGTTGGACCTTCCCTTTAATTATTTATGGTTTGTTAGAGGGAGGATTAGGTATTCAAGAAGCCAGTCAGGGCTTTATTTTAATCACTGCCAATTTTATTGTATATTTTAGACTTTACTGAGATGATGCGGGCATTGGGGTATCCCCGCCTCATCTCAATGGAGAATTTCCGCACTCCTAACTTTCCTCTGGTGGCCGAGGTTCTTATATGGCTTGTAAAAAGGTAGGTGCAACAAATTTGGTATACTTCATATGCTTCATAACATACATGTAGTACTTGGAATTCAAATTTTAATGTTTCAATTTGATACCCCTAGGTTTCTCTACATAACTGACCAGGCCCAGGGAGCTTCTAACTATAAAAAATTGTAAAATCAGTGCTTTCTATAGAAGAAAATTTCATGCTTGAACATTTTTAACCATATTTCACCTGTTAGGAAGGAATTTCATCTTGTTCTCATTCCTGATCTGCGTAACTTATTGGATTCATTGCTTACAAGCAGTGGCAGTGATTCTTGTTACGATTGGGGGAGAGACAGGAAGCTGAACCCATGACCTAACCTAAGTCCCAACTGCACCCCTTCCCACCTGACATGTACATGTAGCTTTCTATTTCTTAGAGTGGGATTCGTACAAAAATGCTTTCAGTAAATTGATTGTTGATTGATGGTTACACTTGTACAGGTATGATCCTAGTGCCGATATACCAGTGGACACAGACACAGAGCAAGATAGAGTCATATTCATCAAATCTGTAGCTCAATTCATGGTGAGTTATTCCTCCATTGTTTAAAATGTTTTAGGAAATTACTTTTGTATCCTTAAATTAAATTTAACAACATTGTTTTTTTGGATAAGGAAATGTATCAGTTCATTTCCTCTCTTTGTTTTCAAAATATGTATCATAAAACTAACCTGTGAAAGTTTAGTCACAATAAGTGCTCAATGCTTTTGAGAAAGTTACAACAAACTTTAAAAATGTTTTATTGTTTTAACTTTGTTGTTATTGTAATGTTTTACAAAAATATTTGATATTTGATTGATACTTGTGAAACATTTACACCTGATTTATAAGCTTTTAGTTTATTTTTGTATTATTTTTAACCCTCCTGCTGATAGACCATTTGAAACCATTCAAAATTTCCACTTACCAAAATGCCCATTGGTTTTGTACACAAATGGTGATCATTTGAACAGTAGGGCCTATTGGTAGCAAGCTTTACTACCATTCAAATCCATTCAAATGCATAGAGGGTCCATTGATTCACCACTTAGAAGTATCCAAACAAGGTTTTGTATTAGCTGTACTACCATTTGGAAAGATCCAAACAAGGTTTTGTATTAGCTGACCTACCATTCAAAACCATTTAGGGGGAATCAATACTGTACACAGTTATTTCACCATTCAAAACCACAAAAGCGAATGGTTTCAAATGGTGCATCAACTTGTATGAAAAAGGTACCAAAAGTAGGAGGGTTAATTTATGGGATGAACTGAGAAAAATGTAGTGGTATGTTTGTGTCTTTGCCTTCATGCCATGTGAAAGTTATCTGTCTCCTGGGGCCAATTTCATGGAGCTGCTCAGCAGATAAAAATTGCTTACCAGAAATATTTGCTTAGCGGATTGTTTTGGTTACCGGCCAAACATTCATACAAACTGTTTGCATTGTGGCTGGTAGTCTGGTTTATATTGCGTACCAGAAATATTTGCTTAGCGGATTGTTTTGGTTACCGGCCAAACTTTCATACAAGCTGTTTGCATTGTGGCTGGTAGTCTGTTTTATATTGCTTACCAGAAACATTTGCTTAGCGGATTGTTTTGGTTACCGGCCAAACTTTCATACAAGCTGTTTGCATTGTGGCTGGTAGTCTGGTTTATATTGCTTACCAGAAATATTTGCTTAGCGGATTGTTTTGGTTACCGGCCAAACTTTCATACAAACTGTTTGCATTGTGGCTGGTAGTCTGGTTTATATTGCTTACCAGAAATATTTGCTTAGCGGATTGTTTTGGTTACCGGCCAAACTTTCATACAAACTGTTTGCATTGTGGCTGGTAGTCTGGTTTATATTGCTTACCAGAAATATTTGCTTAGCGGATTGTTTTGGTTACCGGCCAAACTTTCATACAAACTGTTTGCATTGTGGCTGGTAGTCTGGTTTATATTGCTTACCAGAAATATTTGCTTAGCGGATTGTTTTGGTTACCGCCAAACTTTCATACAAACTGTTTGCATTGTGGCTGGTAGTCTGGTTTATATTGCTTACCAGAAATATTTGCTTAGCGGATTGTTTTGGTTACCGGCCAAACTTTCATACAAACTGTTTGCATTGTGGCTGGTAGTCTGGTTTATATTGCTTACCAGAAATATTTGCTTAGCGGATTGTTTTGGTTAACGGCCAAACATTCATACAAACTGTTTGCATTGTGGCTGGTAGTCTGGTTTATATTGCTTACCAGAAATATTTGCTTAGCGGATTGTTTTGGTTACCGGCCAAACTTTCATACAAACTGTTTGCATTGTGGCTGGTAGTCTGGTTTATATTGCTTACCAGAAATATTTGCTTAGCGGATTGTTTTGGTTACCGGCCACACTTTCATACAAACTGTTTGCATTGTGGCTGGTAGTCTTTTATATTGCTTAGCACAAATATTTGCTTAGCAGATTTTCTTGGTTACCAGCACAACTTGCATGTTAACCCTCCTACAATCAGTGCAATTTTTGAAACAACCCATTCAGGCCACTCCAAGCCATTAGCTGTTGCCAGTGGCCTCCTATGGTTACCCTTCTGTGCACTGTCACACCACTGAGATTACAGGGTAAAGTGGTCTCCCATCGATACATTGTAGGCCATACTAATATGTTCAAACATTTACAGTGTCCTTGGGTGGCACACAGTTGATTTTGTAAGATTACTTGGAAAGGACAGCAGGCTTGTACATGTATGTACTGAAGGTTGCTAAAGAACAAAATTTAGTGGATCGGAGTGGCCTCCATGTGTAGGAGGGTTAAATTAGTGTACATTGGCTTGTAGTCTATTTTATAATACTTAGCACAGATTATGGCAGAGGAAAATCTTCTGCTTAGTAGCTCTATGAAATTGACCCCTGATGCAGAGCTGCCAACTCTTCCGGATTCTGCGGAAGACTTCGCGTATTTGACGGTAATTTACTTACTTAAATTATATGCAAGGAGGCCTCTCCTTTTGGCACCAAAAGGAGAGGCCTCCTTGCATATTTTAAGTAAGTAAATTACCGTCAAATACGTAAAGTCTTCCGCAGAATCCGGAAGAGTTGGCAGCTCTGCTGATGTCGACTAGTGCAAGCTAGTTGAAACATGTATCAGGCCTCGACCTTAAGCACAGCTGCCAACTGTTACACATTTTTAGTAATTATTACAAATTTTTTCAGGAATTACGAAAGTACAAATTGTTCTTTAAAAATTATAAATTTCAAGTTTTCCACCCAACGAAATAAAAAACCCTTGATAAAGTACCATTTTATGAGTATTCGGGTAAAATCACGTATAACGATTGTAAAAATCACAATCGGTACCCATACCGAATATTTTCGTACGTGTAGTGTGCTATAATAAATAAATTCTGAATTACCGAAAAGTATTATGGATGTCAATTAGCGTAGTATTGATACCTTGTCAGGGTACCAATTTGTGCAATGTAATAATGGGTAATAAACAGGAACCAGTGAAGAGCCTACGGTTTCATCATGGCGCCCGCCACTGTATAAACGTGCAATCGGAAGTGAGAACAGTTTCATTACTAATTGGAATTTTGAAATGTTGGCAGCTATGTTTAAGGATTGAGAGGGCACAGGCACTTAGGCCTTGGCTGCATCAAAATTTCAAGGCCAACCAAAGAGGCACTGTGGCCAACTCGGAGGGGCACCCTCCATGGCGATGGGGGCGGTGGTTAAGATCGAGTCCTGATGTATACAAAAGACCTATGTGGTTGTTATTAGATTGTCAATCTCACTTAGCAATATTTGAGATAACGATACTGCACTATACTCAAATTGTTCAATCTGTATTCAGTTTAATTTGATCAGTTTGCTGTATTGCTCTGACCAATTAAATTACATCAGACCAATGCAAAAATTAATGCATAACTTATTAACCCTAACTACCCCAAATCCATTAAGCACTTTCAGAAACTGGTACTTTCACTTCTTCAAATGGGGCAAAAAGTACAGGCCATAAGTGCTGAATATGAAAGATCAACAGAAATGCATTTTGAAGATAAGGGCGTGTTTTCAAAAGTGCACTGATGGATTTTGGAGGATTCAGGAAGGTTCCCAGCCAGAATACCTAGGGGGGTTAGGGTTAAAGGGAATGTAGGCCTACTTTCATTTCAACCCTCTAGTTTGGATGAAATATATCATAAACTAGAATGTGAATGTTTCATAACACTGCCTGCTCACATTTGTGGGGGGAAAATATAATAAATGTTTCCGCAAGGCAGCCTTTTGTAAATTCAAAATGACAATTCCTGTTTTCTTTAAGATGGAAGGGTTTTTTTTAGACGAAATAATTTCTCAGGATGGTTGATGCTTGTACCAACAAGTACGTTTATAGATAATAATGTGTTGATTTGATTTATAATCTGGTTCTTACCAAAGTTGTACCGTCCCTTTAACCCTCCTACTGTTTCACCATTTGAAACCATTCAAAATTTCCACTTACCAAAATGCCCATTGGTTTTGTACACACATGGTGATACAATTTGAACAGTGTTTTTAGCAAGCTTTACTACCATTCAAATCCATTCAAATGCATAGAGGGTCCAGTGATTCACCACTTAGAAGTATCCAAACAAGGTTTTGTATTAGCTGTACTACCATTTGAAAAGATCCAAACAAGGTTTTGTATTAGCTGACCTACCATTCAAAACCATTTGGGGAAATCAATACTGTACACAGTTATTTCACCATTCAAAACCACAAAAGCGAATGGTTTCAAATGGTTTCAAATGGTGGATCAACTTGTATGAAAAAGGTACCAGAAGTATAGGAGGGTTAAATGAAAAAAAATAGCTAAAAGAAGGAAAGTTTCCAACACTGTTAACTTGATTATTCCAACTTATTCCAGGCCACAAAAGCCCACATCAAATTGAATACCAAGAAGCTATACCAAGCCGATGGTTATGCAGTCAAGGAGCTTCTTAAGGTGACGTCAGTCCTGTATGGAGCAATGAAGACTAACGTAGGAGACGAAGAGGAGGATAGTGAGAATGGTGGAGGGTCATCATTATCATTTGACATCTCATCAAAGGTGAGGACGATGTATATTCAGTTTGTGTTTTGCTATTTCACCCGCTATTTTTTTGTTTTCAAGCGTTTCAATTTTATTGTTATTTGACTGCAAAAAGGAAGTAATTAAATTTCAAATGAGATATTTCACAAAATGATAAAAATATAAATAACTCTTTATCCATGCCCTTATCAATTGTTTTATAAAGTTACTGATTTGAAAGAAATTTAATTTGTTCTTACTAACAATTTCAAACAAAATTACGGTCAAGTAAGGATTGACATGGATTATGTATTTATATATAAAGTATATTTTTAAGGATTTCATGTTATATGAGATGCAATTTGATTGTTATATAATTTTTTCATTAAATTGATTTTTACCAATCTGCGTTAAAGGAGGCAAAATATCCTTAAGGGCTTATAGGATCTAGAGACCCCCCAAAAAACAAAATAACAAATTGATTGACTGATTTGTTATTAGGCGAAAATTAACCAGAGATACATTTAAGAAAAAAAAAGAAAAAAAAAACACTGACAGTATCAGGCCAAACCAAATTTCCTGTACACAGAGTATGGTAACTAAGAGAGGCCTCACAAATCGGGCAAACGTTTAAAACACAGCACGACAGAATTCCAATCAATCCAGCAATTTTGGCTGCAATTTGACATCATTTCAAAGCAAAAAGAAAAATAGAATTTAATTAAAAATGCCGACGCGTGGTTCTGAGGCGATGTGTGCGGAGACCAGAAACCAGACATTTTTTGGGGGGGGGCCTTAGAGGAAGAAAAACGTACAGTTTTTTATACACAAAACCCATGAAAATCAAGAATAGCCAAAAAGCCAATCACATTAATCTGTAAACTACCCATGATGACGTATTGTGTATATATAATAAATGTCAAGTGTAACTCGCTACATGTTGCATTTGTGGCATATTATTTGTATCTAGAGGAAAATGGACAATATGGAGGTGACACATGATCAGAAAGGAGGACAGTTTAGAGGTTAAGAAAATACTCAAAAGTACACTAGTGGATAGACATGTATTTGTGATCATTTATGTTTCTCAAGATGACCAATAGATACATGTAGTGGCTTCAAGGAGAATACCATCAGTTTGTGTACAGTATACATTTACATTGTACATGTGTAAATTGATTTGATTTTTTTCCCCTACACCAACGTATGTTTAAAGCACTGTATACTCAGTACCTCATGAGTGTCTTTGGAAAAAACTTCCATAGCTAACTTGGGTGGGATTTGAACACAATTTGATAATTTTTTCACAGACACAGTGCTTCATACATACATGTACATGTATCTGTGTAGGGCAAAAATCAAATCATTTCAAAAATTGTATCTGGTTTCTGGTCATAGGCAGGCATAAATTCAATTGATCCAACAATTGTAGCTGCAATTGGATATCATTTCACAGCAAAAAAAAAAAAAAAAAAAAAGGTAACAAACAACACGGGTCTGAGGCGACTTTTTTTTTTTTTTTCTTTTTTTTGTTGAGTCATATCACCTGATGCAAGAATTTCATCCACTAAACCCTCCTACTTCTGGTGCCTTTTTCAGACAAGTTGATGCACCATTTGAAACCATTCATTTTGTGAAACACCAAGGTGTAGTGTATCCACCATTCAAAACCATTTGAATGATTTATAAGCCACTGTGTAGTACATTCACCATTTGAAACCATTCGGCTATGGAAACGCACCAAGGTGGAGTGTATCCACCATTCAAAAACCATTTGAATGGATTTGAATGTAGTAAAGCTTGCTACCAACACTTTTCAAATGGTATCACCACGTGTGTACAAAACCAATAGCCATTTTGGTAAGTGGAAAATTTGAATGGTTTCAAATGGTCAAACACTAGGAGGGTTAATACTTTGTACATGTTTCTACATGTACCTCGAGCACTGTACTTATCCATGTACAGGTACATGTACATACGTACAATGTGATTGCATTAACCCTAACTCCCTAGGCCTATTTGCTTACAGTACACATAACCTGAATCCTTCCTAACTCCCTAGGCCCATTTGCTTACACATAACCTGAATCTTTCCTAACTCCCTAGGCCCATTTGCTTACACATAACCTGAATCCTTCCTAACTCCCTAGGCCTATTTGCTTACACATAACCTGAATCCTTCCTAACTCCCTAGGCCCATTTGCTTACACATAACCTGAATTTTTCCTAACTCCCTAGGCCCATTTGCTTACACATAACCTGAATCCTTCCTAACTCCCTAGGCCTATTCGCTTACACATAACCTGAATCCTTCCTAACTCCCTAGGCCCATTTGCTTAAACATAACCTGAATCATCCAAAATCCTTCAGTAGTAAAGCAAGCCCATGACATGTATGCACATATATGTGTTTCTAATCTGTGATACATGATGTACATGGCCAGGGACCCTCCCTGCATGCATGGAGCAATAAACAGTGTTCACTGACCCAAGCACTGACCTTGCAATCACTACAACAATCATGGATGTACATGTACCATGGAAAGGAAAGTATGCCTAATAACCTCAATCCTCCGAAATCCTTCACTTTAGCAAAGAGCATGTACAATGTAGCATGTAACCTCAATCCTTCAAAATCCTGCACTTTGGCAAAGAGGATTTTGGAGGATTTGGGAAGGTTAGGGTTAACTTTTGAAAAACAAATTACATCATGGATGAGTGTCACATAACAATTTGTCATAGCTTGTCAATCTATTCAATATTATCTTGAAATCTTCATTCCATAAACACTTACGTGTATGTATACATTCAGTAAAGTCTGTCCCGAGCCACATTGGCTCATCAGGCCGGCGTTTATCTCCGGTTTCGTTGGCATGAAACGACTGAAAATATTTCCATTCCCCCTGGATGGGATGCCAGTCCATCGCAGGTTACTTCCCTAGCTATTGCCACGTACCCATTTATACTCCTGGGTGAAGAGAAGCAATTACGGTAAAGTGTCTTGCTCAAGGACACAAGCACCACGGTCGCGGTGAGGATTCGAACCCACACTCTGGCGACTCAGCCCTCAGAACCCAAGTCCAATGCACTAGACCGCTCGGCCATGGCACTCCATATGTATACATTATTTACTACATGTATGTACATTTGTTTACCTGCATCAAGTCTAGACATTGAAGCGCCTCTGATGTCAAACTATCCTTACTCTTGTCCGCTTTTAATATGGATAAATTTAAAACTGAATCAATTCTTGTGACTTCACATTCACTTTTCGTGCAAATGCCTGGACAGTAACCCCCGATTAGTCTAGCCGCGGGCCCTCTGGCCACACACACACACTATAGTATCCATACTGTTTTCCAGTTTATCTTTATAGTAGATAACACTTCTGTTAATCTCAGAAACACAATAATGACCACAGTTTTACATAAAACTAACTTGGTGTAATTATTAGGGTTTCAAACATCCCTTGATATTATTTCTGTGTCCGGTGCTATCATTAAAATGAGCGATATCATTTTCAAAGTGACAGAAATTCCACGTTGGAACGAAATTGAACAATCTTAACAACAGAATGAAATAAGCTGAAACTTTCGAGCCGAATCATAAATGCCTGTATCAATTTCGTTTTCAAAATGTAAAAAAAAAAAGTACTTTTTGTTGAATAAAGCCAAATAGAAATGGGCAAATTCACATTTTGGGGACACACGAAACACTTTCAAAGTACATACATGTAAGTCAGGCACGTGGTGCCAATCTTCGTCACTGTCGCGCATTGCATAAATCCAGCTGGCCAACAGCTGGCACATGTAGGCGCTGTTCTGATTTTGATAAGCCAGTCTATACCATCAGTTAATACACCTCCATGTGATTATGTTTTGTCCAATCACATTGTCTAAACTGTCTTGGGCATTTATGAATATCAGATAAAATTAATATGGATGGTTTCACATTTTAATATACATGTATGCTGGCTTCAATATGTAATCAATTATACTTACTATTACGCGACACCACTTTCCACAACCCCTGTCTGCAATGACAAAATATTTCATGAAGGTTTATTGTGGCACACCTCAGTTCATAAGATCGTATGCATAGCTACAAAAAGCTCAGTAACTCTCTGTGGTTTTTGAGGCTATTACTTGCACAATCTGTTCTCGGAATTAAAAAGGACTAGACATGAAAGTGAAATTGTTAGTCTTGGGGGTAGATTATAAGCCATGATTTGGAAATTGTGTTATTCTTTGAAATACAGGGTGTCCAAATATTTAACTTCGAATACTTGTGCTTGTGTAAAACAAGTAAAACATGGCGTCCATTTAGGAAACAGGGCACCCAAAAGACACCCAGAGGAATTTCTGGATAATACTATGCTTGGGGGGTGGGGGTGGTTTTGCAGTTTTGTCTGCATTTTTTTTGTCTGCATTTATTTTGCTATCACGTTTCATCATGACAACGGAAGTACTTGTGGATCTCTATTACAGCTGTCTGTCATTAGGAGGGGTAAGCTACAATTGTACATACATGTATATGACCTTGTTTGTAACACTGTGAAGCCCAAACTAAATTGCTATCAAATTTCATTTTACCCCTTTGCAATGCTAAATTAAACTTGGCAGTGAAACGTCATTCACATGTGCAGTATGCTTGATTACGAAAGTCATTTTAAGGCAATTCAAATGTCAGGGGATGCTACAGTTTCCACAAACTAATCAGTAGTACATACACATTTGTTGTCTGTGCGACAAGCAATGAGAATCGCTTGGAGAGGGATCGCTCAGCTGCTACCAATTTGCAATTGATTTGAAATACAAGAAGATTAAAAAAACATGATTCATTGCTTGTGTTTTTGGGAAAATTGGCTCCAGGTTGTTTTTCACCTCGCAAATATAACTCCTTATTAGTTCTTGAAATCACTACTGAATGCTTGTCAAGTCTGGTGTAATGCTGTAACCACAAATACAACAATCCCTTTATCTGATCAGACAGGGTTCTAAAACAAATATTTGTTTCTGCAAAAGATTAGTTTGATTAGATTGGTTAGTTAGGTGTTCGGGTATGCACCCGAAACACCTATTGTTTTTGTTCGTTGTTTTTTTTTCTTCTCCTTCTTCTTCTTCTCCCCATAGATTGTCTACAAAAAAACACATACTTGCAAACTTCACATGAACTTGAAACTTGGCATATACTTAGAACATAACACGTAGATGAAACATAATTTGTGACGTCATTATTAGGTCATCAGATATCGAATTACAATAAATCAAAGTTTAATATTTAAAAAAATCATATCTCAACAACCACAAGAGGTAAATGTGACTCGCTCTATCGTAATGAGGAATGTCCCCCAAATATGAAAAATGGAGATATCCATACATCATAACGAGCATTGAGTGGGCTTTCCAATGAAGCCAAACATAAACGTGTCCCTTTTTCCGTTCCAAAGTTATTAAACAAAGAAGTTGAGAAACTGGTGGGATTGTTTCAGAAACGTTTTACGAGAAAAACGTGTTTTTTTTTAAGTATACGCGCTGCGAACAAAAAAAATGTTTGAACTTACGCGCTGCGTGTAATACGTATGGGAGCGCGCTGTACATAGTATCTGAACTTGAACGAAATAACTTACCGTGGCAACGGTAATCTTTCGGAAAGGCTAGAATCACAAAAGTTTACAGGCGTATGGACCATGTCTTTAAGAATACTTTGTGAAAGTTTAACGTCAATGCTCAAATTACTTTAGAAGTTCTGGGTCTCTGAATGTTTGATAAACAAACACTAGCTGTCAAACAACAATCATGCGTGTACATGAAGAGCGCGACGTATACATTGTAATACATTGCATGACCGGTCGCTCCGATCCCATGCACATAGTACATGTGCATGTGCCGTTCACATGCACGTGTACATGTACACGTGCATGTGAACGGCAAAATCACGAAAGCACACAGTACAATCGGGCCGGCAGGCTGCACTTAAACCGCCCACTTTGGCGCTTGTCTACGTCCATTCGGGGTAAACATCCAAACTGCGCAAGCTCAGTAGCCCGTTGACGCACGTTCGTCCAATCAGCTCGCTGGAACCCTACGACGTAGGCTTAGACTTAGCAACAAGGAGACTTTCTGTATTAAGTTTTTGGGCGCTTATCTTATTATTCAGTATTCAGACAGTGATGTCATTGCTACAATTACAAAGGTCACATCATGACCTTTCTAACAGTACCAAACATGCACGTTAAATGATAATGGCGGCTCGATACGGCGCTTACAAAAGGAGTTCAAACTCGTCTTTTTGGAGCTAACGAGGACGATCTGCAACAAAAATGGACACAGACACGCTTGAGAAAAGGTCTTTATTTTCTACTTTATTGATATTTTTCTCAAAAAGTAAAATAACACACACAAACTTTGATATTTAAGTTACCTTAGTACACAAAAACCTCAAAATCGATTTCAATGCGATTGTTTACGTTATGTGAACTTCAGAGCTTGTTTACGTGAAACGGTCCCTTGGGGGACATTCCTCATTACGATAGAGCGGGTCACAAATTCACAATTTTTGTACCATTGTACAGACCGTTAATTGTCAAAAAATATTTACAAAAAGATGACCCCAATTTGACCTTACTTCCTGTCCAAACCGGAAGTCAAAGTTTAATATTTAAAAAAAATCATATCTCAACAACCACAAGAGGTAAATTGACATTTTTTGTACCATTGTATAGATTGTTAATTGTGGAAAAATATTTACACAAAGGTGACCCCAATTTGACCTTACTTCCTGTCCAAACCGGAAGTCAAAGTTTAATATTTAAAAAAATCATATCTCAACAACCACAACAGGTAAATTCACAGTTTTTACACCATTGTACAGATTGTTAATTGTCAAAAAATATTTACACAAAGGTGACACCAATTTGACCTTACTTCCTGTCCAAACCGGAAGTCAAAGTTTAATATTTAAAAAAATCATATCTCAACAACCACAAGAGGTAAATTGACATTTTTGTACCATTGTACAGATTGTTAATTGTCAAAAGTATTTACACAAAGGTGACCCCAATTTGACCTTACTTCCTGTCCAAACCGGAAGTCAAAGTTTAATATTTAAAAAAATCATATCTCAACAACCACAAGAGGTAAATTGACAATTTTTGTACCATTGTATAGATTGTTAATTGTCGAAACATATTTACACAAAGATGACCCCAATTTGACCTTACTTCCTGTCCAAACCGGAAGTCAAAGTTTAATATTTAAAAAAATCATATCTCAACAACCACAAGAGGTAAATTGACATTTTTTGCACCATTGTATAGATTGTTAATTGTCGAAAAATATTTACACATTGGGTGACCCCAATTTGACCTTACTTCCTGTCCAAACAGGAAGTCAAAGTTTAATATTTAAAACAATCATATCTCAACAACCACAACAGGTAAATTCACAGTTTTTGCACCATTGTACAGATTGTTAATTGTCAAAAGTATTTACAAAAACATGACCCCAATTTGACCTTTACTTCCTGTCCAAACCGGAAGTCAAAGTTTAATATTAAACAAAGTTTTAAATTCAGTATTGTATTGTATTCAAATAAACTTCTCGCGAGAACTTCAACAGACGTTAACATTTGACTTTCTCCAACACTTCGAATTGATGATGTCATCATTTTAACTTCAACCGAACACCTAGTTTTTGTTGTGACAAAAACTTATATCTAGTTTTTTATTGTCTCTGTGTTAATCTAGATACACCATTTGAAAGTTGTGAACTTAACATATGTGCAAGTACGTGGGTCATTCCACCAGGTTGGGGCAATCTTTGTGACATGGTGTCCTTGTTACATAGGTAGATGTACATGTACCATTAACCCTCCTATAGGTTTAACACTCAAAGACACTCAAAATTTGTATGTCTCTCATAACCCATTGACTTTGTGCAGTGCACTCAAATACATGCAAACACATGTGGCTGTGTGATAGGTCAAACCCAAAGACACTCAAAATTTGTACAGTGTATGTAACTCCCAACCCATTGACTTTGTGCAGTGCACTCATACACAGCTCTGTGTGACTCTGTGGTTTGACCTACCAATTGGAAATGCACCCAAAAATACTCAAGTGACTGTCTGTGAGTGCCGTGCTGACTGGGCCAAATTTCAGCCTGGGCATAGGAGGGTTAATTATCCTTATTATGAGTGCACATTCTCAGTTCTTCTTCAAATCATAATGAAATCAATCTCTGTGCCTTGAATAGGAAGTTACAATAATGTTAATTAGGAGTCATAATAAATGGTGCATTTACTTGTACGTAACAAGGGACACCTATCACAAAGCTTGCCGCAACCTGAATGACCCATGCACAACAGTACATGTACAACACTAAGCCCCCCCCCCCCCAAAAAAAAAAGTCTCCGGTTTCTGGTCTCTCCACGCATCGCTTCAGACCCGTGCATCGGCATTTTTAATTATTATTATTTTTTTGCTATTAAATTATGTCCAATTGCAGCCAAAATTGATTGGAATTCTGCCGTGCTGTGCTTTTGAACGACTTAGGGGTATGAATGTTTTCCCGATTTGTGAGGCCTCTCTTAGCCACCAAACTTTGTGTATGGGAAGTTTGGTCCCCGCGTATACAATGTATCACATATTTCCCTGTTGGCAAAAAAAATACATATATAAAAAAGCACGTCACCGCACTGATGACTAGAAACCGAAAACTTTTTGTTTGGCCTGATGTAAAACCGAAATCAACAATTACTATTATGATTCCAAGAACAAAAACCTATTATTTTACTCAGCCTTATCCCAAATTATGCACTTGCATGGTGACAGCTAGGCCTGGGCGAATAGTAAAATTTACTATTTGATTAATCGCGCGGCAACTTTTCGCGAATAATCGACTATTCGCGAATAGTTGGCCAATTTTTTCCTGCGGTTTATAAAAGTACTAAAACATTAAAAACAATTGCTTTGATAGTAATTTCTGGCCTATTTGTAACATTCAGACAATAAACAAACACATACATTAAACTCTTTAATGCCTGTTGTTGTTTTTTCTTTATTTCTTGCAAAATTGTACTCGAAATAATACATTTTCGTAAGTGAAAATCCAATCGCCTTCGAGTTATTACTCTGGCAGCATGGGAAACTTCCAGCACAATTAGCATTAACAGTGCACATTGAGCACATGCTACGTCACGTGCAGTTACGTTCATCCCATATCAACAGAGGGAAGTCCACCTAAACCCCATAAAATGAACGCATTGAAGAGATCTTGTTTATATTTAAGTCGCCGTTAAGAGAAATACCAATAAGTTAACAGTCCCCCTGTTATTTCAAATCGATTAGCCTAGTCCTATACACAAAATAAAAAATAACCATGCAAGCAGTACGTGTTTATGCTCATGCAGGGGCCACTTTTTAGACGTATTCGTTGTTTACGTCCAAAGCTTCCGCAGTGTGCCCCGCACTATGCTTAAAAACTTTGGTTCAGGCACACACGTGGTGGGTGTACCCTGAACTGATTTTGTATGACGGCCTATGCGTTTTGTGATTGACTTATGCTCACCGCAAATTACGTTATCATTATTGGACAAACTTTTCTTGGGAACCAAATGGGGCGTGGCAAACAATAACGTCATGCAATAAGTGGATCGGTGGGATTTATCATTACTCATCACTAGACCTTACATTACCTGCAAGTGCAAAGGCAATTACACCCGCAATGCGAAAGGCAGTGACCAATAGAACCATGCTTTTCAAACAAATCGATGTGTAATAAATAAACAACATGAAACATTCAAGTTAGTGTAAATTAATCGCAGTTGTTTAATCATCAATTCGTCATCCCCAGCTTTTCTTCAAAAACAAAAACGTTACATGATTTTGTAGTGTTCAAAAATATGAAGTATGTTCATTCAGCACTCAGAATTTAGAAAAAATGGGTCACTGTTTGAGACTGCAGAATTCAAGTATTGATATTCCCCCTAGAAAAAGTGGTGCAATCCCTAGTTCCCCCCGAAAATTGTTCCCTAGTTACGCCACTGCTCCAGAATGCCTATTGTCCAGTTGCTGGCAGTGATGAAGTGATTTATTCTTCATACAAATGTATTACACTGTATTACATTTATTCTTAAACGCTTTAGACATCAGCAAGGCTATGAACAGAACAATTACAAGACAGTTACTTAGGACAAATGAGTGCACTGTTATCATCATTCAGCAGGTAACAGTTGCTGCAGTCACAGCCAGCCAGCCTGCTATGGAAGCTATGGCAGGCTGGCTGGCTGTGACTGCAGCAACTGTTACCTGCTGAATGATGATAACGGTTATGCGTGTACTATTCGCGAATACTACAATGCGTACCACTGCCTTGACAAAACGGTGTAATTTGGCAGTGTTACTCGCGAATAGTAGTCGCGAATAGTAGTCACGAATAGTTAGCAGACAGTTTTTATGCAGTCCAAATGCAATACATTATTGCAGGTAACAGTCGCTGCAGTCACAGCCATCCAGCCTGCCCTGTCGGCTTCCTCAAAGGCATTACTGGCGAGTACTATTCGCGAATACTACAACTTGTACCACTACCAGCAGTGCCTGGACAGAACAGCACAATTGGCAGCATTACTCGCGAATAGTATTCGCGAATAGTTCGCAAACAGTTCACGACCGCAATTTTTATGCTGTGTAAAGGCAATACATTATTGCAGGTAACAATCGCTGCAGTCACAGCCATCCAGCCTGCCCTGTCGGCTTCCTCAAAGGCATTACTTGTGAGTACTATTCGCGAATACTACAATGCGTACAACTACCAGCAGTGCCTAGACAGAACAGTGCAATTGGCAGCATTACTCGCGAATAGTTAACGAACAGTTCACGACCGCAATTTTTATGCCGTGTAAAGGCAATACATTATTGCAGGTAACAGTCGCTGCAGTCACGACCATCCAGCCTGCCATGTCGGCTTCCTCAAAGGCATAACTATTTGCAAACACAACAAGTACAAAGCTTACCACCATGACTAGACAAAACGGTGTAATTGCCAGCTTAATAGGATTACTTGTGAAATAGCAGTCGTGAATAGTAAGCAAACGCTTCACGGCCGCAAGTTATGAATGGTTCAAAGGCAATTGATCATTATTCGCGAATAGTTGCAGGTATTCGCGCCTGCGCGATTAATCGCATAATTCAAAAACTACGAGTACGATTAGCAACAACTATTCGCGAATATTCGAATAATCGAATTATTCGCACAGGCCTAGTGACAGCCTGATCTCCAGGGGCGGAGTAAGCCTTGCTAAAAAGGCCAGACGAAAAGGAAGCACACTGGTAAAAGAGAAATGCAGCGTTTTTTAAGCAACTGGAGATGTAATTTGGTGATTGGTTAGTGTGTGAATTGAAGATGAGTAGGATCAAGGACTTTTAAAATGATGTGTTTATGTTCCAGAATCCAGTAGAGGCCTTCGAGTGGTATGATGGCATGCAGGGAGGGTGAACAGAGTATTAGCCATTTTTCAGCCAATATTTTGAAAAAGGGAGCCCAATTTTGGTCAAATTTGAAAAATAGGGCGTCCAAATGTTAAATTTACAATACTTTCACATTGTCATGATCAAGCCTATCATGCATGCACGATAATTATGCTATTATAAGCATAACTTTAGCGTGCGCGCATTGAAACTGAAGCAACGCCGCGTGATGAGAATGTTTTGGATATTGTTTTCATATAGAAAATAAAGATAAATTTTCATACTTCGGTTGGGGACTGACTGAGAAGGAGACACGCACACATATTTATACTTTAATGTTTTTATGAATGAATAAATGTTTAATCTATTTGATATTTATAATCAACTGGAAGTCTCTTGAAGTGAATACTTCTTGTGAATGTTTATATCCTCTCCGGACGGCATCACGACGAATCCGTTTACTTGCAACTTGTAAGACAAAGTGAAGCAAGTGAACAAGTCAAACATTATTTCCACGTCTCCACAAGATTATCTCTCAG
This sequence comes from Zoroaster sp. YZ-2022, assembly GCA_029582265.1. Lineage (NCBI taxonomy): Eukaryota > Metazoa > Echinodermata > Asteroidea > Forcipulatida > Zoroasteridae > Zoroaster > Zoroaster sp. YZ-2022. The sequence goes on from CM055819.1 coordinate 45,632,047, forward strand.
AAACCCCGACTAAAAGATACAACACACATGTAAAGGGCAAATAAAACAAGACACCCTGACGTACTGTAAAACTGGTAATTTTCGCGCTTTTCGCGTAACGATTAGACAGCGCGAATTTAAAAACACGCAAATTTACTACCTGCCCGGTGGATTGGTAAGTTACTAATATTTTCTTTGTTTACCTCTACCCCCGGCCCCGTAATGAAGACGTACTACATGTACAAGTACATGTATATAAGCATTGTGCATAGCGCCGGTGCACGACTTCGGCACTATAATTACATGTAGGTCACCTTTTGAAGTGGTAAATACGTGTCAACCACATCGTGTGCATTGTACTACAAGTCAAATATTTACCGTGCGCGAAAGCAACAACCCGCGAATGTGTCGGTGGGGTGGCTGAGCGCGAAAAATTACTCGCGCGAAAATTACCAGTTTTACAGTATTGCTGGCTAATACTATGAGGGTGAACACAATAAGTACATGTGCATGTGCATGTAGTCTATGTTTGCACAGTCTAAGCACAACAGAAAAGTTAAGGCTAGAAATAGATACACATGCACGCTGGATCTACATGTACTTTTAATTTGACCAACTTTCCAAGCTATTAAAGGCATTTGTCAATATTTGTTATTGGACAATACCACTGGGGCGGTAATGCTTTTTTTTCTGTAAACATTGAGACTGTCTAATTACCATTTGACATCTAGTGATATGAAAGGGTCCATGAAACAAAAGTAATTATGGGAAGGGAGGTTTGAAGGTTTTCCCATGAAGCGGCCATCTTTTTTTCTTTTCTTTTGTTGCACAAGTCTATGTGAATGAAATCGAGGCTTGTGTCCAACACAAATACTGGTACCCTTAGTAACTGTTTTTTATGGAGATTTTTAATATTGTGGTCAGGAAACCAGATTAATATTAATGCTCCCAATTACTCATCCTATTAAGATATTGTACCCAATGTGTATTTTTTTTGGGGAAAAAATAAACTTGTACAAGATTAACTGCACTGCACATTATCTTGGCATATGTACTTTATTACGAACTGTCTCCTTTAGAATGGTCATCTTAAACTGTTACAGTGCTGCTGTTGATGTATGTATTTATTATCATTTCTTGTGTGAATGTATATAAGATGTGGGTCTAGTCAAGATTTGGCATATCAGGGATCTACATGTATTCCCAGAAGCTTCATGTTTATGTTTGTGTGGATGTGGCGAGTCTGTAAATCCTCCAAAATTAAACATCCAGGAGGTTCAGAGGCTTTGTCCTCTGGACCAAAGGGAGAGCCAGGCCCACTACCCATTTTTACTGATATTCCTGACCCAATCCGCAAAGAGTCATCTTCAAATAATTTGTGGACTTTTCCTCAATGCCCTTCTACACCGAGTTTTTTCACTGTCATTGTCTATGCTATGCAGTGTATAAATAAACTGACCAGTGACTGTAAAAATACAGTGCCAGGATGTAGGACATCAGTAGGACATTCCAATGATGATACGTCTGTCATTGATGAAAGAAATCTATCACAGCAGTTAACAAATTATGTCACAACAGCACGGAGAACTTATTATAAAAATGGCAAATATAAAAATACATGCAGTACATACATGTACATGTTTAGATGAGATGACCAAAAACACTGCTTTAAGCTTTTGTGAAATGTAAATTTAATTTAAGGGAAGGTAAAACATTTCATTTAAGGAAAAGTACATTTATGGTTTTCATGAATTATATTTAACCCATATCCACCTAACCATGTAAACACACAAAAGACTGTATGTGCCTAAGCCCCCCGCACAGAGATACAGTGTTTTTGCACACAATCAGAAAGATTCCTAATTTAGATAATATCACAATCACTGACACAGACACATTATATACTGATGGAAAGAGGAGAACATGCACTTTATTATGATGTCAGACTTGTCTAATTTCATATCTATAATCATGAAATACAGTCATCGGAAAAACGTAGTAAATTGGAATTGGACAAAAACACGGTACGGAAAATCACGTAGGTTGGCGTTTGTAGCGTTTTACATATCTACGGGTTATCATGTAAATCGGCAGATATGGGTTAAAAACTAATCTGTGAAAGTTGCATCACAATTTATGCTCACGATTTTGAGAAAACTTCTGATTACAGATTTTTATTATTTTATTTATTTATTTTTTTTTTTATGAAAGGCAACTTTTGAAATTCAACATACATGTAACAATTCCCTTTTCTTCTGAAACAAAAGCACTCTGGAAGATAGAATAGGCCTACATCTTGATTGAATTATAGATTGATACTTCTTTCAACTTTGTACCAAGTAAGCTTTTAGATAACATAAAGTTCATACAATGAATATCATTAGCCCTAACTCCCTAGACAACAAAGGCAGTTGGAGGATTTTGAAGGATTTTTTTTGTTCACTAACAATGCTTAGGGAGTTAGGGTTAAGGGCCCAATAGATGTTTCGAGCAATTAAATTCTCCATTGTTTTTTGTATTTTTTTTTCATTCCTAGGTGTCCGACTTGAAAGCATCTCGTCTCCTTGCATCTCAGATCACTACTAAAGGAGCAAGTCTCTATGATCTACTTGGGAAAGAGGTTGAGCTCAGGGTAAGATAATAACGCTAGTAAAAAAACAACACTATTGGGGAACAGTGTTTGACGACATTTTTAAATGTCAAGGTTAAGGTTGCCAAATTAAATGTGTGTATGCACAAAAGTATATACATGTATCACAGATCTGACCTCCCTCCATCTCCTTTCCTCTCCATTTTTCTGTACACATGTTATTGTACACTTTTGAGCAAGATCCATTAATTAAATGAAAAATTCCAAACCCTCTGGTCAAACTTTGTTATATTAGGTTGAAAATAGGTCTTGCGACAAGGAGGCTTATATACATGTAAGCGTACGTTTGCAGTCAGCATAAGGTTTCTCCTCTCATCCAACAAATGATGAATTAACCTAATTACTTTACAGTGTGAAATCAATGGTAATTCAATTCCAGGAAGTGTCAGTTAAGTTTCCTGGAGAAAGCTGAAGGCCAACATGGCCAGAGCAAGGAATTATGGAAAGAGGGGAGTTTAAAATTTGGCGCTGAAGCCATCAGTGTGTAGCACAAAGCTCTCCCAGCGTGGGCCAAGTTCTTGTATGGGTGGTTGCAGCTCGGCAAAGCCCCTGGAAACTCAGCATTTTTAGGCATTCTAGTGAGAACAAAAACCTGCAAGCCAACATAAATTTCCTATTTTAATTTGTTTTAATATAATAATCAAGAGTACAGGTCTGAACACCCCCCCCCCTTCCCCTGTGGTTCCACTTTTGAGTTCCATGGTGCATGTCCTGTCAGAAACCCACTAACACATTTCAAATCTTACAAAAATCGATTAGATAACAACTCCAACTGTAAAAATAATGTAGATCAATACAGCAAAACAACATTGACTTTCACTGAATCAGTAGACACAAGTGAAATGGACAGGACCAAAAAGACACAACCTTACAGGAAAAAATATTGCTTAGAAAATTTATCTGTTAAGCAAAATTAAGTCGAGAACCTGCCAGAAGCAATATATACTACTCAAAACAATTTAGGGAACACCGGATTTTTAACATCAAATAGGTTTGAAATGTTCCATGAACCGGGATTTTCATTTGCAACCCCCTCTCTCTTTCAGTAGTCATGTCATGTTCTTGAACATGACATGTATCCTTTATCATCTGTTTCATTGTGCGGTTGTTTCTCATCAATTCTGTGAAACATTGTGTTTATCTGAAATAAATGATCTTGCTTTAACTGAGATTATTCTGGTGTTCCCTAAATTGTTTTGAGTAGTATACATTAACGTCGGCAATTTGACTGGTAACTTATTTTTGGCTGAACAAATTTGTTTGCTTATATGCAAATGTACGAAATTATCCCCTGAAGTGAGGTGCTAATGAGAGTGTTGTTGTGAGGTGTGAAACAACCTTGAGGGGAAACCAAAGTAGGTTTCTCCTTTGACATGTATGGAGTGTACAATTTCTCTCTCATCTATAATCGAGTTATAATATCCTGTGTAGCAGTCTACATCTACATGTACATGTACTGCATGGTGGGAAAAACAAGACCTAATATCATGGTGTTATTTAGCGTGGAATTCTGTACTTGTACATGTACGCAGCTACAGGCAGGGTTTGTGTCAAGCCTCAAAATTCAATTTTTTGTCACTTGCCCATCCTTTACCCACCCTTGTATTTCACTTACCCGATTTCAGTGTCTGGCCATGTTGTTATGGGACATGACATAAAAACATGGATAGATCCACTTACCCAGCAACTTACCCAGCAACTTACCCAGCAACTTACCCAGCAACTTACCCAGCAACTTACCCAGCAACTTACCCAGCAACTTGCCCAGCAACTTGCCCAGCTACTTACCCAGCAACTTACCCAGCTACTTACCCAGCTACTTACCCAGCTACTTACCCATCAACTTAACCACTTTTTAAAATCACTTACTGCCTGAAAACTCCACTCACCTCCAGTATTAAGTGGGTAAGCGGGAATTTGGAGGCTTGGTTTGTGTAGTGGGGATATGTCTGCGCTACATGAGTGGAGTGCCATGGTCGAGCGGTTTAGTGCATCGGATTTGTGTTCTGATGGCCGAGTCGTCAGAATGTGGGTTCGAATCCCAGCCGTGACCGGGGTGCTTGTGTCCTTGAGCAAGGCACTTTACCATAATTGCTTCTCCTCCACCCAGGGGGTAACTGGGTACCTGTGAGGGCAGAGTTGGTTATTGTGTTTGATTAGCCCATATACGCTGAAATGGCAGCAATTGAGCTGTATACTCCCCAGGGAGCTGAGATGGTTTCAGGAATGATTTATGAGCCTGATAATAATAATAATGTGTGGACTTACTGTATATAGCGCACGTATCCACCAACTGAGTGGTGCTCAAGGCGCATTATATCATTACCCCTGCTCATAAGGAGGCTCATAAATCATTCCTGAAACCATCTCAACTCCCTGGGGAGTATACAGCTCAATTGCTGCCATTACAGCGCATATAGGGCTAATCAACCAACTCTGCCCTCACAGGTACCCATTTAACCCCTGGGTGGAGAGAAGCAATTATGGTTAAGTGTCTTGCTCAAGGACACAAGTGTCACGGCCGGGATTCGAACCCACATTCTGCTGCTAACACCAGAACTTGAGTCCGGTAAGCTAGACCGCTCGGCCACGATGCTCAGTGAGCAGGGGTAATAATGTAATGCGCCTTGAGCACCAGTTTGGTGGATACGCGTGCCATATAAGTCCACATTATTATTATTATTATTATTATTATGTTAACATTTTATTGTCGAATCCTTATGCACATGCTCAGAGAAAGAAATTCCTTGCTAAGGCCCCCCCCCCCCCCCAAAAAAAAGTCTCCAGTTTCTGGTCATACATGTAGATTGGCTTGAAAATCATACAGTCATTTGAACCAGACCAAATTTCTCAAACACAAAGTACACTGTATGGTAGCAAAGAGAGGCCTCAAAAAATAGGCAAATGTTTACTCCCATATATGGGAAAAAGTAATTTAAAACACACAGTGGCAGAATTCCAATGATCCAGCAATTTTGTCTGCAATTGGACATCATTTCATAGCAAAAAAAAGGGAAACAAAAAATGCTGACATGCCCGGAGACCAGAAACTGGAGACTTTTTTTTGTGGCCTAAACTGGGAAATGCACAGATGTTTCTGCAAACCATTTTTTAAACATTTTCATGATAAGCAGTGCCATTATTTGCTGAGTAGATTAGCCCAGAGGGTTTTGCACTAGCTGCATAAAGCAGTGAATCATGTACATGTAGTTACATGTATGTGAAGTACATGTAGTTATGTGAAGTACATGTATCCATGAGCACAAACAAATCTGTTGCTAACCTGTGAAATATGCTCAGATTAAGCACATAATTTTATACTTTAGTAAGTGCTGATTTCTTGGTTACCATAAGTACAGCAAATGAAATTAGGCCTAGCTTCTGGGTCATTTACCGGTCTCAGACAAAATTCTTGTGACACTTGGCAACCCTACCTCCCCAGTTAATAAGTTGCCATGTTTGAATGGAATCAGAGTGCTACATGTACATTGAGATTAACTCAGTGACTGAAAACAATACCCCACATGATAAGGTCATAGTATCGTTGCTGCTGCATAAATGAGCCAGTAATTTTCAGTAAAATGTTCATTAAACAAGGACACTGATTCCATGCCCTGTTGAAAGTCTACTCTGGTTGTGATGATATTGTCCCTTAAAAGAATAATGCTAATGATTGACAATCGTTTATTTCCGATCAAATATTGTTCCATCAGCAACCAGGCCATCCAACAAACCAGTGAATATTAAATGATCGACTGCCGAGTATAGCCCTTTTCACACGAGCACCGATAACAAAGGTCCTTGGTAATGGGCGCCAGTTGTCTGTCACCTCGGTCATTTGCGATTTTTTAACAAACTTTCACACGACTTCCACTCACGCCAAAACGAACGTCCCTCGTTTTCCATGGAGGGTCAAAGGTCATGATTGTGCAATCCAATATTTCACGCAGAGCTTATTCACTGAAAACTTTCTTCTACGTTACCAGTGGTTTTCCTGCGAAGATATACGCTTTGTGCGAAGTCAAATGTTACTTTCTCCAACATTTTGTTTTCATTTCCTTCCCATTTCCCGACAATGTTATTTTATTATGGATGTCGAATCAAGTATACTTGCAACAATTCCGACGGATTCACAGAGCCAGATTTCTAACGTAAGGCCATCCAACGAGAAAAATAAATGTGTCCGGGCCAAGAAAGTCTCTTGGAGTTACGATGAAAATTCTTTCATGAAATTCAAGAGAAGTAGCACGAACGTTATTTCTTCGGATGTCGCCATCTTGCAAGGACGTACAAGTTGTTTACCAACACACATCCGGGATTTATTGCAAGCTGATTTAGTGACGCGTTCTGCGCATGCGAAATGATACCGCAAAAGCAAGGGTCCCCTGTTTGGGCGCACGAAGCGTTTCACATGACGTATCGTGGCGATTTTAACATCGTTGCGATTTTTTGGAGGAGATCTCGATCTCTGTTGTAAATAACGGGGGTCCATGGTAATTATTTAACAAGGATAGTTTTCACACAACTGGGATTTGCTATTTTTTAACATGGATGCGATTTTTAGTCAAGGTCCCTTGTTAAAACAGTCTCGTGTGAAAGGGCCTTATGCTTCCTCTCCTATCGTCAAATGTTAAGTCACCATACATTCTATTATGCCTAGACAATATCAAAACATAACAGAACAAAAGGCATTCGGGGTGCCCTGTTGAAAGTCTGCTCTGATCGTGACGACATTGTCCCTTTAAAAGGAATTTGCAAACATGATGCATCCCAACTGACCCCATACATCCTTCAGACGTGTTACATGTAATTATAGGCAACATTGTATAGGGTAGATGATGGGGTTGTCCCAGTGATTTTTCCCCGAGATCATAGGTCATTGTGAACAGATATTAACCTTGAACACTCAGACAAGCAAGACATAGTAAAAAATCATGGTTAATTTTAAGATATTATTTAATTGATTTAATTTTGCCCTACACCGACGTGTGTATAGCACTGTATGCTCAGTGCTTTCTGAGTGTCTGTGAAAAAACTACACAGGCGACTCGGGCGGGATTCGAACCCATGACCTCCTGCTTACTAGTGCAGACGTCTTAACCTCTCGACCACCGAGCTTGCCCGATGATGATTGGCCGGCTAGAATCCTATATAGCAGCGGGTTCCGCGATATATATAGATTGGTGAAATTCACACGTTGGTGTAGGGCAAAATTAAATCAATTGTTTATCTCCCGACGCAAGAATTTCACCAATCTATAAGATATTATTTGATATGAGAACAATTATGAAATCATAATCAAATGCATCAGTGGTTATGACACAACATTAGTATTTTATTTTCTAGATTTGAATTGGTGAAATAAAGTATTCATCAAAATAACCTTGAATTTATCTGAATCGCATTGTTGTTGTTTTTGTGGTTTTTTTTTTTGTGTTTTTGTTTTGTGTTTCCACTTCAAGTTTACGTATAAAAAAGTAAAGTAAAGTCTGTCCCGAGCCATATTGGCTCATGAGGCCGGTGTTTATCTCTGGTTTCATTGGCATGAAACGACTGAGAATATTTCCATTCCCCCTGGATGGGATGCCAGTCTATCGCAGGTTACTTCCCTAGCTATTGCCAAGTACCCCTTTATACTCCTGGGTGAAGAGAAGCAATTACGGTAAAGTGTCTTGCTCAAGGACACAAGCACCACGGTCGCGGTGAGGATTTGAACCCACACTCTGGCGACTCAGCCCTCAGAACCCAAGTCCAATGCACTAGACCGATCGGCCATGGCACCCTGTTTACGTATGGTACCCCATGGTACCCCAAGTTTACGTATACATATCGATAATTAGCTCTGATTTTACACTGTGCTAAGATGGGTCTTTGAAGGGAAAATACAGCATTGGTTATCACATGTTGCACTTACATGTATCAATCATCCCGAGAAATAATTTCTGTCTCAAGTGTTTTCATCTTAGAGAAAACAGGAATTCTTATGTCAAATTACAAAAAAGGTTGCCGGACGGCAATTTTACGTAAAACACAAAAACAGAAAAAACATGTAACAGATTTGTATTATTTTCTCAAGAAAAAACATGCGCACCTGTTGTGATGAAACTTTGACAGGTTTGTTTTTGTTATAATGGTTTTGATACAACCATCTCTGAAAGTATGCGTACGATGTTTGTCTAATTACACCATTGACTTCTCCTTCTTCAGCCTCACACGTGTCATACGTGACCACCTCCGTGTAATTGCGGTTTTGATGACATTTCATTTCCTCTCCTTGTTTACATGCAGGAAGTAAGGACAGCTGCAATTAACAAACCCCTCGAGATCAACGAGATAGAGAAAGGCTTACGTGGAAGCATCAAGGCGGTTGAGGTACGTAGTGAGTACATCGACTCTCATAAAATCAGAGTCCTATTATTGCAAGCGTATAATCCCTCTCTAACAATGATTCACTGAGATAAATAATAAACATGTTGCTTAGTGACTAGATAAACTCATCTTCTTAGAAAGGTGAAATTATTGCAAATACATTTATCAGAAAGGGGACTCTTTCCTTAGGGACGTATTCAATATTGACTGTCAGCGGACTGGACGCAGAGTCAGCGGATTTTGTTGAACAAAAGATAGTTACCGACCAGCCGGCCGGCCTAACCGCACGAATATTACGTCACTGTCATGAATATCAATAGCTTCTTTCATATGCTAATCGCAACCTGTCCACTGAGTCGGCAGACTCCACTGAGTCAGTGAACCCCCCCGCAATGGCTCTTTCACAGCCAAGTTTCTGAATTGTAGATTTGGTTCAGTGGACTCCTTTTTTATAAATCGGCGGCCAGCTAAATACAATGTAAAGTCTTCACCTTCAGGCCACAAAAAAGTCTTTCCGGTTTCCGGTCTCTGCACGCGTCAGACCCATGCATTGATATTTTCAGTTTTCTTCTTTTTTCTTTTCTTTTTTTTTGCTATGAAACAATGTCCAATTGCAGCAAAAATTGCTGGATTGATCGGAATTCACACAGAGCTATGAACATTTGCACGATTTGTGAGGCCTCTCTTAATAGCCACCATGCTTTGTGTATGAAAAGTTTTTGAAACGTACTGATTTTGAAACGTACTGATTTTGAAACAGACCTACATGTATGACCAGAAACCAGAGACTTTTATTTTGTTGCCTTATCTATTATTATATTAAGGCATCCCGATAACGGGAATGCTCTCCTCTACGGTCTCCCGCAGAATCAAATATCTCGTCTTCAGCACATACAAAACACAGCAGCTCGTGTTGTGACTTTGTCCAGAAAGTCATGCCATATCACGCCGATCTTGAAAGAACTGCACTGGCTTCCTGTTTCACAGAGAATTGTTTTTAAACTTATGCTAATTGTTCTTTTAATAATATTGCTCCAATTTATATTTCTGAACTGCATTAAGTCTACACTCCATCACGCAATTTGCGCTCCAGCAACATGTCACTCCTAAAGGAACCAACTTCAAAACGGAACTGGGGTGATAGGTCTTTTTCTGTCGCGGCTCCGAGACTCTGGAATCATCTTCCAGCTAAACTCAAATCTTGTCATAGTATAACTAGATTTAAGTCGATGCTTAAAACTCATCTTATGTCACAATTCTTCAAAGATGATGCATATTTGTAATTCCATTGTAGGTACATGTATCTCAGTACATAATTTTTCCCTATGCTATCATTGTATATTGTTTGTATTCATGTTTTTTCTTTGTTTCCGCGCCTTGAGCGCCCAGCAGGGTGGATATGTGCGCGCTACAAATCTTTATTATTATTATTATTATTATTATCCCTATGTACAAGCTTAACTGCTTTTCTGCTTTTATGCTTTTCTGCATCATGACTCCATACCATGTTTTCCATATTGGTTGACATTATTGTCTGATATGCTGAGTGTATCAAAATAATTGTTGGTGAATTGAATTGAATACTCAAGAAATCCAAATGCATTTTTACTATTATTGTCATTGACGATACATAGTGATAAGCAGATACTTTCACTGTTGTTGAGTGCACATAGTAACAACCACGGGTGTTGCTGTTGAGAGCAGTGATGAATCAAACGGAGGGCGGCTTAGGGGGCATAGGCACACCTAATCCCCCTTCCCCATAATATGAACTTTTTGAGCTACATTATACATGACACACGTTACTTCTGTTGGATCAGATCCCTTGGTATGATGCAGTACAAAAAAACAGTCTCTGTGCATGTCGCCTCAGACCTGCGCGTCGGCATTTTTAATTTTTAAATTTTTTTTGGCTATGAAACAATGGCCAATTGCAGCCAAAATTGTTGGATCGATTGGAATTCTGCCGTGCTGTGCTTTAAACGACTTTTTCACGTAGGGGTATGAACGTTCGCCCAATTTGTGAGGCCTCTCTTAGCCACCATACTTTATATATGGGAAAGTGCATCACAGCATCGATTTTGAAGCTGACCGATGGCTTTTTGTTTGCCTAATGTGTAATAGTGACGTACAACCACATGATGTATCTCTGTAATCATTTTTGTTTTTCGTTTTCGTTGAGTGTGTAGGATTGGAAATTAAAAAATAACCAAATGGTTGAATTTTAATTTTAGGAAAGAATTTTCACAGAGGTGCTGTCACTTCCAAATTTTGAATTAAGGAAAGTGTATTCTTTCCTTCATTCCTCATGAGAATGATTACAACAAATATTTTCTCATGAACAATTACACATCACCTGAAACTGTCACAGGTTGGTTGTTTAACCCTAACCCTTAGCTACTTTGGCTAAGAACCTTCCTGAATCCGCCAGAATCCAACACCAGGCACAAACACTTCCACCCAACTGTTGGACTTAGCTGTAATTAGGACACCCGGCCCCATGCAGAGTATCCCTGTCTAGGCTATACAGTACTGAGTCCATCAAAATACAACACCATGCAGTAACACTACCATCCAACTGTTGAACTTAGCTGGAATTGGGACACCCGGTCTCATGCACAGTATCCCTGTCTGGGCTATACAGTACTGAGTCCATCAAAATACAACACCATGCAGTAACACTACCATCCAACTGTTGGACTTAGCTGGAATTTGGACACCCTGCCCCATGTAAAGTATCCCTGTTTGGGCTGTACAGTACCCAGTCCATCAAAATACAACACCATGCAGTAACACTACCACCCAACTGTTGGACTTAGCTGGAATTGGGACACCTGGCCCCATGCAAAGTATCCCTGTCTGGGCTATACAGTACTGAGTCCATCAAAATACAACACCATGCACAAACACTACCATCCAACTGTTGGACTTAGCTGGAATTGGGACACCCGGCCCCATGCAAAGTATCCCTGTCTGGGCTATACAGTACTGAGTCCATCAAAATCAAACAAACCCAGCTGTTGGAGTTTGAATGGTTTGGGGTGGTTAGGGTTAATGTAAATCTTGGTTTAAAGAGAGTGAGCATACTCATGGTAACAGTTTTGCCCATCATCACAATCCTTTTCATTTGTGGGCTGATAGTCAGAAGCAAAATAAAACAAGCCACTTACACGATGTCCACTCGACACTGAAAGGGCCCTCCTGAAAGACGCCTCCTAAACGACTCGATACTGATAGTCCTTTAATGCTAAACAGATGTACGTTAATTAGGCAACAGTACGCAGTGGACCAATTTGATAACTGTAGATGTAGTAGGATTCGTTTACAAGACTGATTATCAGCTCTCTTTGACATTTCGTCTGAACGAACAGTTGGCAATACGGTGAATGAGTCACAACAAGTAGTTGAGTCAGTTGTTCAAGCAGTATTATATGCTTGGAGTATTGTAGCCTCGTTCACACTAGTCTTGGATCAAGACACTTGTGGCTGTTTTTTTTCGAACCGCACGTTTCGATATTCAGCACATCTTGTAATCTATTTCTTGACTTCTTGTTTTGGTTTAAGCATCGATTTTCCGATCAAATCAATCAGTGATCGAGTTTAAAATGCATGATGCGTTCATACCAGTGCGATGTACAGATGTCAATTGTGCACTTCAAGCAATGCGTATGGCAACAGTCACGGGCATTTGGAACACAATTTTCATTTTGTTGCACACGTGTCCAAGATACCAAGACATTCTTGTCAAAGGCAACACATCTCGAATAAAAAACCTAAAATGCTGTACCTAGGGGCCAGCAGTAACAATCAGCAGGATTAATAATAATCAATAAAGATGAATAAATGAATTTTAAAGGCAAAGTCTATTCAGAATTGATGATATAATAAGTGTACTGTCATGCAAATTTTTCTGGAAACATTTTTATCCGATAAGGTTAACTTAAGATGAGCCCTTTAATAAAATCCTTAAATTTAAAAAAATCTTTTCTTGGAACATAGATTATATATAAAATAGTTGTTGGAAGCTAATTGGTTTAACAGTAATAATATGCCCAAATAAATTTGACAAAACATATTTCAGGACATACTGCCACTTGTGATTATTTTGAGAAATGTGGCATTTGAAAACAGTTTTCAAAAAATAAGAACCATTTTTAAAACTTTCTGTTTAAATACAGGCGATAGATACGGAAACATAAAGGAAACATATTTTTGCTTTGAAAAAATAAATATATCTCTGAGGACGATCAGAGCATACTGATCGAAACGTCGAGTTGTACCTCCAGTTCTTTTCAGAACTAATTACTACTCAATTGAGATTCCACATGGTGTCACTGCAATTAGTCTTACTTATATCTCTTATCCCTTCTATATCATTTTGACCCTTCCCACTGCCCCCTGTGTCAGTACCCAAGGTTAATACACTTTCCACTGAAGTTTTAATATTTTATTTTCAGCACCAAATCAAGAAAACCCAACAGATGTTGGAGAATGTTGCATCGGACGAAGCCAATCTTGAGGCCAAGATCGAGAAGAAGAAAGCGGAGCTAGAGAGAAACCAGAAGCGACTCCAGACGCTGCAGTCTGTCAGGTGAGGTGCTAATTTCAGAGTTCTTCAGAGTTTTCAGGGTCCTTCATAAATTCGTGTACAGTGTGCCACATCCAGAAGAATATAACCAGTTTAACCCTAACCCTAAGGTATTCTGGTTAGGAAGCTTCTTGAATCCTCCAAAAACCATCAGTGCAATTGTGGAAAGATGCCCTTATCTTCAAAATGCACCATGCATTTTCGTTGATCTTTCATATTCAGCACTTATGGCATGTACTTCTTGCCAAGTAGTACATGTAATTTTGTCCCATTTGAAGAGGTGAAAGTACCAGTTTCAAACAGTGCTGAATTTTTCCCAAAAAGTGTCCCTTGGAGGATTTTGATGGATTTTGGGTGGTTAGGGTCAAGGGGAAGGTACAACATTGGTAATTATCCGAAACGTATTATCCGAAAGCTTACTTGATGTGAAGTTACCAATCATCTTGAAAATTTATTGTGTCTGAAGTGCTCTCATTGTAGGAAAAAAAAAACACAAAGAAATATGCATACTTGCAAAAAGTTGCTGGAAGGCAACGTTTTACTCCAAGAGTATTGAGCTGAAACTGGTTAACCCCCCTACACATGGAGGCCACTCCGATCCACAAAATTCTGTTCTTGAGCAACCTTCAGTACATACATGTACCTGTACAAGCCTGCTGTCCTTTCCAAGTAATCTTACAAAATCAACTGTGTGCTACCCAAGGCCACTGTAAATGTTTGAACATATTAGTATGGCCTGCAATGTATCAATGGGAGACCACCTTACCCTGTAATCTCAGTGGTGTGACAGTACACAGAAGGGTAACCATAGGAGGCCACTGGCAACATCTAATGGCCTGAATGGGTTGTTTAAAAAAATGCACTGATTGTAGGAGGGTTAAAGTATATCTTGATTCAAAGATAGTAAGCATACTCAGTTTTGTCAACATAACCAATGTTTTTACCTTTCCTTTAAATGGAAGGTACAGCATTGGTATTTGTAATGTTCAATCATTTCAACACTCTAGTTTTAAAAACAAATTAAAATGTCTTAAAAATAACCCGTGAGAGTTTCATCAAAATATGTGCTCACGTTGTTTTTTTTTGAAGAAACAACAAATTACATGTTTTTATGGTTTATAAAAGAATAAAAAATGGTTATGGTTTATAACAGTTTTTGTAAATTCTCAGGATGATTGATGCGTATACCAACTTTGCACCAAGTATCTTTTCAATAACAATCAGTTTATTTGGTGATGACTAACTGTGTACCTTCCATCCAACACAAGTTGGGCCCTTCACATGGATTAAAAGTCATATCTTATTTGGGATACACTGACCACAGACCTGCCTTCATGGATGAGTATGAGAAACTGGAAGTGGAGTTGGAGAAACAATACGAGACTTATCTGGAGCGATTCCGCAACCTCACCTACCTAGAGCAGCAACTGGAGGAATTCAGCCGAGCAGAGCAAGACAGATTTGAGGTAGGCTTTGATCATTCCATTTCAGAATAACTATGTATGATAGCCACTTCTTAACCCTCCTCCTACTATAGCTGAACTTTTGTGGCAAGTAGCTGTAGTGGTCAAAATCAGTCAACTGCCCGTTTTGACTATTGACCCAAATGTGCACACTATTGACTGGTTTTTACTGTCATTTTGACCACCATCAACAATACAACAATTAACAATGCTTTTACCACTCAAAAATGGTCAACCAACTTTGACCTGTAAGTGTACTTAACTACACGTAAGGTTTGACAGTGTTCGAATTTTAATTGCATTAGATATACCTTGGCAAGTATATCAATATTTTAACTGATTTTAAGCCTTGCAGTCACAGAAGGGATAACCCTAACTCCCTAGGCATTGTACTAAAACAATAAAAATCCTTCAAAATCCTACAACTGGCTTTGTTGTCTAGGGAGTTAGGGTTAAAGAAGTCTGCGTCATATGTGCAGGTAATGACGGCATGCATACTCATTTTTCAACTAATATTCATTTGTAAAAGAACTTAAATTGCTCACACTGTCACTTGATTCATGTTGCCTTGTTGCTATCAGTGAGAGGAGTGTGTTCTATAAGACAATGTCTTGGATAACTTGAATAACAACTCAAGAAAACACAATGTAATCAGAAGTAAGAATTCAATGTTGACAAACTCAAGAAAAATTTAGAGCGAACAAATTTGTCCATCTTATCCCAGGAGACGGAGAGCACCCTCAAACGAATGCAGAACCGACTGAAAGACGATGATGCACGCATCAGGATATCAGATGAGATCCTCGGAGGAGAGGAGATACCTGATCTGGATGTTGTTGATGACGACGACGATGACGATGATGACGATGATGATGAGGATGCGAGTGATAGCGGGAGTGAAGAGGCTAAAATAAAAGCTCCCCCTCCAAGGAGAGAACGACCCAAACCGGGTGTGTATTGGGAGTGGCATGGGGAGTGGCAAACCAGGAGTGGCATACCAGGAGTGGCATACCAGGAGTGGCATGGGGATGGGCGTCGTCAAGATTTCTTTTTACCGAAACAAATAACAAAATCCCAAATATTTGACCAGTTATTGGACCAGTGGGTATATTCTCAGTGTCCACATTTACTCAGATTCTTTCAAATTCAGGTCGGAGAACTAAACATGCTGATCAGTGCATACTGACACATGTGTTATCATGACACATGTTTCACAGACGCACACGCATATTTACATCATTCGTAATTTGGTTTTGAGCACAACGCATGACGCTCGCTCCACATTTGCCCAATTTTAGCATTAAGTGTATTTGTAAAGTAATCCTAAACATTTGCCTTATTATTTCAGATTTGTTTCTAAAACATTCATTTATCGGGTTGATTCGTCACTAAAATTTGCCTTATTATTTAAGTTTTTTCTTAAACATTCATTTATCGGGTTGAGTGTACTATGGTTGGTCACTAAAGATTTGCCTTATTATTTCAGATTTTTTTCTAAAACATTCATTTATCGGGTTGAGTGTACTATGGTTGGTCACTAAAGATTTGCGTTATTATTTCAGATTTTTTTCTAAAACATTCATTTATCGGGTTGAGTGTACTATGGTTGGTCACTAAAGATTTGCCTTATTATTTCAGATTTTTTTCTAAAACATTCATTTATCGGGTTGAGTGTACTATGGTTGGTCACTAAAGATTTGCGTTATTATTTCTTGAGTGTACTATGGTTTCTAAAGATTCATTTATCGGGTTGAGTGTACTATGGTTGGTCACTAAAGATTTGCGTTATTATTTCAGATTCATTCATTATCGGGTTGAGTGTACTATGGTTGGATTTTTCACATTCAAAGATTTGGTCACTAAAGATTTGCGTTATTATTTCAGATTTTTTAAAACATTCATTTATCGGGTTGAGTGTACTATGGTTGGTCACTAAAGATTTGCCTTATTATTTCAGATTTTTTCTAAAACATTCATTTATCGGGTTGAGTGTACTATGGTTGGTCACTAAAGATTTGCCTTATTATTTAAGTTTTTTCTAAAACATTCATTTATCGGGTTGAGTGTACTATGGTTGGTCACTAAAGATTTGCCTTATTATTTCAGATTTTTTTCTAAAACATTCATTTATCGGGTTGAGTGTACTATGGTTGGTCACTAAAGATTTGCCTTATTATTTCAGATTTTTTTCTAAAACATTCATTTATCGGGTTGAGTGTACTATGGTTGGTCACTAAAGATTTGCCTTATTATTTCAGATTTTTTTCTAAAACATTCATTTATCGGGTTGAGTGTACTATGGTTGGTCACTAAAGATTTGCCTTATTATTTCAGATTTTTTTCTAAAACATTCATTTATCGGGTTGAGTGTACTATGGTTGATCACTAATCATTTGTTTACATCACATATTGCAGGCACTCTGCACCTGTTGCACTTGAAGATTTACTGTATACTACATGTACTTCGATGATTGTATGTGAGTCTAACTCACTCATGTCGACACATATTTTAAGCAAAAAGCTGATCTTTTAACAATGGGTTTGAAACAAAGCCAAGAGAAAAACAACTTGATTTTGAACTGAATAAATGAGTATAAACAAAAGAAACTGGAAATTTAAGCAAAAAAAACAAACAAAAAACACTGTGGGTGTCTGGATTCTGGGCTCCTTGCGTGTCGCCTCAGACCCGCGCATCAACATTTTTAATTTTTTTTTTTTTTTTTTTGCTGTAAAACCAGAGACTTTTTTTGGGGGGGGGGGGTAAAGTGATGTGCACAGAAACTACAAACCGAAGGAATGTTCTCTTGACCTTACAGATTACTGTTTTATACGAGAAACATGTTTGAACATTTTTTATTGTTTTTGCTTTTTATTTCAGGGGGTTCCAGAAACAATAACCCCAAAGTGTTTGGAAACATGGGAGGTGGAGTCAGTGATGAGGTAAGTGACTCAATATTACATTGCATTTTGTGGGATTGAGGGATTGTTGGCTTCAAAATCGTTGTGGTGACACTTATTGGAACCAGACCAAATTTCCCATACACAAAGTATGGTGGCTAAGAGAGGCCTCACAAATCGGGCAAGGGTTCATATTTATTTTTTTTAAATTTTTTATTTAAAATCTTTATTCATCCTCAAGGGAAATTTTACACTCGCACATAAAATAGCTATACAATTAAAGATTACATCAATATCATGTACAAAAAATATATATATATACATTCAAGATAATCACAATACATACATACCATAACCACAAATACTACATAAAATTGCATTTGGTATTTGGACTATACACAAAACTTCAATAATCAACGTTTAAAATTAGCATTGTAACATTTAATTGCACGCGGAACAAATGAATCCCGATATCGGTTAGTTCTCAGGATCGGGAGTCTAAGTCTACCATTTACGCCTGTCCTACATTGAACACAGAGCTGACCATAAAGGGGATGACTCTGATCATTCTTAACTGACTCCAACTTGCTTTGCAAGACGCACTGATAGACCGAGTCTACTAACCTCTGAGGTTCCCCAATCACCCGCCCAGCCCTCTTTATCACCCTGTCAATTCTGTCCCTTTCCATTTTACTTACATTTCCACCCCAGCAGATCAAACAATAACGCCAAACATTACATAAAATTGAGTTATAAAACAACATTAAAATTTCAGTTCGAACATTAAAAGTAGCCATTTTACGAAGACAGTAACTCCTAGTATTTAGCTTTTTGATTACAGTGTCCACATGATCTCCCCAGGTAAGCTTATCATTCAATGTTACACCCAAATATTTATATGTCCTGGTTCGTTCCACTTCAATGCCTCTAATAGTAACTGGGGCTGGAGCCCTCACATTTTTCCGAAAATCAATCACCATCTCTTTCGCTTTTTGATACATTCAATTCAAGGAAGTTCTGTTCACATACTTCAACAAAGGCTTCAACCTGCTGGAGATATGCTCTATCATCATCTCTGTCGATCAGTCCGACCATGGCGGAATCATCGGCAAATTTGATAAGCGGGCACATCTCCATGCATGATCTAATATCTGCAGTATACAACGTAAATAAAAACGGTGCAACAACGGTACCCTGGGGTGCTCCAGTGTTAGAAACAATGGTTAGTGATCGAATAGACGAGGTCAATTTAACAAACTGTGTACGATTCGTAAGATAATCCATGATCTATTCTATTAAATCAAAAGGTATGACTGCCAAATTAATCAATTTCTGTATTAAAACATGTGGCTGTATAGTATTGAAAGCAGAAGAAAAATCAAAAAACATTAATCTTGCAGAATGTCCAGACCTAGTATTTTCAAGATGAGAATAAACTTTATCCAATAACAATAATACAGCATCCTCACCACTTCGTTTGCTTTGATATGCAAATTGCAAAGGATCCAAAAAAGGTACGACAAATGGTTTAAAGTGATTAAGAAATATCCGCTCACAGACTTTCATAGGTACTGAAGTCAATGCAACTGGTCTAAGATCATTTGAACAGGTAATCACAGATTTCTTCGGCACAGGAACAATACAAGACTGTTTCCATAAAACTGGAATAGACCGGCTACTAAAAGACAAATTAAATATGACTGAACAAATTTTCGCCAATTCAGATGCACATAACTTTAAAACTTTACAAGAGAGTTTGTCTGGCCCGGCTGCTTTTGATATTTTCAATTTGGAAAAAAGCCGACGAACCTCTTCCTCACTAGTTTCCAAGCCAAATTCTGAATTGTCAGAATTACGGAGGATTTCCCTGAGATTTTGACATTCAACCAAGAAATCATTATTATCAAAACGGTTAAAAAATTCATTCAACTCATCTGCATATGCAGCACTTAACTTTGGAAAATTGCACAATTTTGATTTACCGTTAGAGTATCCACTCATGAAACGCATGCCCTCCCAAGCTCGTTTCATATTTCCAGTAAAATGCTCTTCAATTTTGTCACGATAGGTGGCTTTCTCTGCTTTAATAACACGCTTGAGATCTTTTTGCACCATAACCAATTCCTCTGATTTTCCTTTTCCAAACAGCCCCTTCTTTCTGTTAATAACCTGTTTGACCTTTTTAGTGATCCATGGCTTATTATTAGGAAAGACCTTAATTTGTTTACACGGAATAACATTGTCAATACAAAAATTTATGTAGTCTGATATTGTTTCCGCCAATTCATCAAGATTATCACAAGATGACACAAACATGTCCCAGTCTGTACAGTCAAATGAAGCCTGAAGTTGTTCCATTGCATCGTCGTTCCACTGTTGAACCGTAACACGTTTAGGTTTTACCCTCTGAACGAGAGGCCTATATTTCGGTAGTAAATGTATCAAATTGTGATCAGCTCTTCCCAGCTTCGGCAGTTGAACAGCTGTATAACCGTCCTTTACATTAGAGTAGCACAAATCCAAGATTGCCTGACCACGGGTTTGGCACGTGACGTGTTGATAATAATGCACACTGCTTTTTCCTAGAGTACAATGATTGAAATCACCGTTAATCAACATAACAGAGTCAGGTGCAGCTGTGTGAAAAAGTTGTTTAAAACACAGTACGGCAGAATTCCAATCAATCCAGCAATTTTGGCTGCAATTGGACATCGTTTCATAGCACACAAAAAAGAAAGAGACCAGAAATCGGGGACATTTTTTTTTGTCCTAATGCTTACTTTTATTTCTGAAGCCACTTTATCAAGAGTTGCCATGTTAGCCCAGTCTGGTGACAAAGTATTGAAAAAAAAAGTAAAAAGAAAAATACTGATTGAAGTTTGTATGCACTGTTCTTCAAATTACATGTACCTGTCTTCTCTTGGTAGTTTTTGAGAAGATTAAAAGATAATTGTTCTTTTCAAGTGAAAAGAGACTTTAGTATACATGTATGTACTGTACAAAATGACATTATTTTGTTAATAGCTGTGCATGCTCTATATCAAAAAATCAATTATCTCTATGTGAATAGAGACTTTAGTATATATATGCATGTAGGTACAAAATTGCTTTTTGGAACAGTGGACCGTACACATTCTTTTCTAACTGCTGTGAACAGTCTTTATCAAAAGATCAATCATCAAAAATGAATAGGCATTTTGATTATTATGCATGAAAAAGCATTGGACCATACCCAGTAACAGCTGGGTGCATATGCTAAAAATGTATGCAAACAAATAGACTATCTTTGGCCTTGTTTCTATTTGTTGAGGAATCATATTCAGCGACCAGTAATTTGTATTGATCGCACCCTTTTGAAACCAGCGCTGTCAGGTTGGAAATCGATCCCGCGCATCGTGACCTTGTGACCACATCCTGCAGCCATGGTCACATAACCATGGTAACACTTTTTGATAAAAGAATCAATACATAAATTTATTTACATGAGAATTCTGGTCATGTCCTAACTTCCCCTCTCTCTGGAAAAATGGGGTCTGAATGGGGTCAACAATATCAGAATATAAACAGAATATAAATGAAGATACATAGGGCCAGGAGATTAACGTCAATAACCATCGCTTATTAATCAGTCAGTATAATGTATCTTAGACTAATCAACATGGAAATTGACATGTAAAGATCCAATTTCGACCTAGATCTCCCTTCCTCTCCCTTCCTCTTCTTTACTTATTCAGCCTTTTTATCTATTTCTTGCCATTGTTCAATTTTCTATTTCATCTCCTTATATATTGTTTATCTCTCACATTTTCTCTTCCCCGTATACCCTTGTTTATTTTCATATTTCTTTTTTTTTCTTCTGAAAATATGGTATGTAAAGAAGCAATTTCGACCAAGATCCCCATCATCTTCATTCCTTATTCAACCTTTTTGTCTATTTCCTGCCATTGTTCAATTTTCTATTTCATCTCCTTATATATTGTTTATCTCTCACATTTTCTCTTCCCCGTATACCCATGTTTATTTTCATATTTCTTTTTTTTTCTTCTGAAAATATGGTATGTAAAGATCCAATTTCGACCAAGATCCCCATCATCTTCATTCCTTATTCAACCTTTTTATCTATTTCTTGCCATTGTTCCATTTTCTATTTCATCTCCTTATATATTGTTTATCTCTCACATTTTCTCTTCCCCGTATACCCTTGTTTATTTTCTTTTTTTTTTCTTTTTTTTTCTGAAAATATGGTATGTAAAGATCCAATTTCGACCTAGATCCCCTTCATCTTCATTCCTTATTCAACCTTTTTGTCTATTTCCTGCCATTGTTCAGTTTTCTATTTCATCGCCTTATATTTTGATTCTCCCACATTTTTTCTTCCTTGCATGTCCTTGTTTATTTTCTTATTTCTTATTTTCTTTCTCAGCATTCTTGCTGCTTTCCCTGTCTCACTTGCTCCACATACATGTAGTTCCCCCGTTCTCTTCTTTATGAGTCCCTTTGCACTGGTTCTTCCATTTCATCACTGATCCCAATCTTCTTTTTTCCAGTGGCAATGAACCTTGCCCATTGTTTTTTATTTGACCTTATCTATAATTTGATCTTCATTCATTCTTATTACTTTATTCCATGTTACCTTTATCCATCATTTGACCTTTAAACTTGATTTTTACCTTTATACATAACTTTCACCATTGTCCATCATTTAACCTGTATCCCTCAATTGACTTGTATCCATCATGTGACCTTTATCCACCATCTGACATGTAACCTTTATTTGACCTTCATCCATCACATGACATTTGACCTTCATCCTTCACTTGACCTTTAACCTTCATTTGACCTTTTAACCCTCCTACTTCTGGTACCTTTTTTATACAAGTTGATCCACCATTTGAAACCATTCGCTTTTGTGGTTTTGAATGGTGAAATAACTGTGTACAGTATTGATTTCCCCAAATGGTTTTGAATGGTGGGTCAGCTAATACAAAACCCTGTTTGGATATTTCTAAGTGGTGAATCAATGGACCCTCTATGCATTTGAATGGATTTGAATGGTAGTAAAACTTGCTACCAACACTGTTCAAATGGTATCACCATGTGTGTACAAAACCAATGGGCATTTTGGTAAGTGGAAATTTTGAATGGTTTCAAATGGTCAAACAGTAGGAGGGTTAACCTTCATTTGACCTTTAACCTTCCTTTAACCTTCATTTGACCTTCATTTGACCTTCATTTGACCTTTGATCCAGGAGAATAGTGATGACTCCATCAATGATGATAGCATCAGCGTTGATGATGATGATCTCCTCGACGACGATGACGGGGACAGCGATGACCTTGAGGTGGAAGGTCCAGCCAAGAGGAAAGGTCGGAGGCGGGACGAAACCGAGGATAGTGACAATGACTTCTAGAATAGGTTACCATGGATGAAAAGCTATTTAGTAGTATTTCTTTATCCGAATAATGATAGCATCGATGGGTATTAATGTCACAAACACTGTATCTGTGTGCAGCTGCCATTATAACATTTTCTGGAGATAGTTTCGGACGGATATATTTTTAACGGAAACGTGACATTATTAAGCATTGTCATTAGTGTTTTTGCCCACACCAGCAAACATGTTTGGACCCATTTTACTCAAATTGTCCATAGTTTTGGTTTGTTTCTTTTGTTTTGCAAAAATGTTGTATTCAATTTATATGTACACTGAGCCAAAAAAGAAACTTATAAAATTTTAACAGATCACCAAATAAAATTCTGTGCATGAAAATGTACCAAATTTGGATAGAATATTACTGCAATGTATTGCTTCAAATGGCAGTCAATAACCAATTGTTTGCTTCAATGACACAAGAGAAATGTGCACTGACCCAAAGGACTTGCTGTTCCACATGTCACATTCTTCAGCTGCAGCCCTGTACACACATGCATGTTAGCCTTGGCATATCTGTTTCATTAGCAATACTCAGAAGGACTAGAGCAACCCTGTATGAAGACTTGCAATCATGCAGGTAAGGGGTGCAAATCCCTTTACAAATTCTTTTGTTTCATTCATTGACATGCATGTGTGTACAGGGCTGCAGCTGAAGAATGTGACATGTGGAACAGCAAGTCCTTTGGGTCAGTGCACATTTCTCTTGTGTCATTGAAGCAAACAATTGGTTATTGACTGCCATTTGAAGCAATACATTGCAGTAATATTCTATCCAAATTTGGTACATTTTCATGCACAGAATTTTATTTGGTGATCTGTTAAAATTTTATAAGTTTCTTTTTTGGCTCAGTGTATATATTATGTGATATTTTACTTGTACCTCCATCCATACATTTCTCAATTGCTTTATTGTCTGCGATCTCTAGATGACTCAAACTTGAAGTTAATACTTTCAGAAAACTTCATTGTTATTATTTATTAAGCCAAAACCAGTGATGAAATTGTGCACAATCACTTTGCAGTACTGCCTGTTGAAGTTTGAGACACGGTACAAAAAAAAAACACTGCTAAATTGTTCCAAATTTTCTTGCTAACCTGTGAAGTATGCTAATATCTAGCTGCACTATTAAAGGGATCCTGGTGTTTTCATTCAAATCAAAACAATTGTTGTTGTAGAACTTTCATTCTTGATGTCCAAACTGCAAGACTCAATAAACATCTAAGGCCAAAAAAAACACCTGGTTTCTGTTCTCCACAGGTCAGCATATTTGTGACCATCCACCACAAAGGGGCTGTAAAGTCGAAAATTTCACATTTGGAAGTTAATATATTTTTGGAAAGAGTATATATCATCAGGTTTAAAATGATACCAAACACAAGTCATTCCTACATTCCTACGTGAAGTTATGGTGTATCAAAGTCATTACACTAATTACTTACACTTTCATATAAACTTGTGCGATTCTCGCGTCAGTTTGTAAGTTTCTTACATTTTGTACAGATCTATGAACTCATTGCCCGAAAGAGAACTTGTATTTCATGATTTTTGAAATTGAATTTAATTCTGAAATTTTCAGAACTAAAGGAGAATATTTCAAACTTTTCAAAAATACCAAAATGGTCAACCGACTGATTTTTCATGCATTTCAAGCCATATTGCTAAATCAACGTGTGCGACTTTACAGCCTGTTTGTGGTGGACGGTCACATTTAGTTCTCTTTTTTTTCTATGAAACGATGTCCAATTGCAGCCAAAATTGCTGGATCCATTGGAATTCTGCCATGCTGTGTTTTAAATGACTTTTTCACATAGGGGTATGAACATTTGCTTGATACTTTGTGTATGGGAAATTTAGCACAAAAAAAGAAAACCAAAAATGCAGACAAGCAGAGACCAGGGCCCATATTCATAAAAGCCTGCTAAGCCTAGTTGGCAACTAAATTGGCCCCTAACTGCCAATTAAGCCTAGTTGGATACTAATTAAGTGTTATTCATAAAATGCCGCTAAGCTTAGTGGACTGCTAAGTTGTCTGATAACGTTAGAGGTGATCTTGGGTACCTCTAAGTCACTAGTTGACAACTAAACCCTTCATTTGTATGTTTGACTCTGTGTTCACGATGCTGAGAACATAGAACTGTCTGTACATTGCATTCGATAGGCGCACACACACAGTTCGTGCATGCACAGATCTATTGTTAGACAAATAAACATGCCACTCATATTGAAAGTGAACCTTACCCATATTGTGTTTTGTGGTTTGGAACAATGCCAACTGCTAAGTTAACAACCAACTAAATCCTAGTTGACAACTACCTGGCACTGTCCCTAGCAGGGTTTTATGAATATGAAAATAGCAAGAAACTATGCAGCAGGCAACTAGGCATTTAGCAGCCTGCAAAGGCCTAGTTGGCTGCTAGTTTAGCAGGCTTTTATGAATATGGGCCCTGATACCAGAGACTTTTTTGCCGGTTTCTGTTCTCACCATTTCACAATCCATTTCACAATCCATTTCCAATAAAAGTCTATTGTGACATCTATAGTTCTCAATGAATTGTGTATTTTGTGTCAAATTAATGGTTGTTTTTCAAAATTAAAAAAAAAAAATCCGGCTGCCCTAACGAGTCATATATCCAAGTTTAAATACCACACAAACTAAATATTATATTCTGATAAACATACAAGATTCCAAAATAGCACGGCTTCTGCTGAAAGTGCCTCATCTGATGAATTTGACATCTAATTTAACTCCACCAAATTCTCCACCAAATTCTCCACCGAGAAAGAATCTCTTGCATTTTGATCAAATTTACATTCGCAAGAATGGTGAATAATGTAATGTTTGTTTCTTGTCTGGGTAGCTCAAAATTAATGGTCTTCCCCAAATCCCCCCACTTGTCACTGGTCACTGGTCAGATGAAGCAGTAAAGTGTTATGGTCAAGGCGGTATCGCTGGGTTTGTGCAGAGAACCCAGGATGGACTCAGTTGCGCAACAACATAATTATTTTAAGTAGTTTAAAATTCAACTCCAACTTAACTACGAACACGGATTAGATGTGCAATCACATCTTTTATTTATTTATTTATTTTTTGACCTTGTTTCCTTATTAAATGTCAGACTAAGCCACAGTCTAATGGCAGGCTTTTGTATTATCCACCCGGGTTCAAATCCCGGCAGTGCCACGCAACTTTTCTTTTCCATTTTAAATGTTTACGCAATCACGATTTATTTAAGGAGTTTAAAAATTCATCTTCAAATACCAACAGGATTGGTGGTGCAAGCCATTAGTCCACTGGGCTGTCAATTGCAGGCAGTTCCAGGCTGGTACGTCCAGGTTCGAATCCTGCTCCTGACACATAGGGACATGACAGCTGCTGGCTGCGGGGACCGTCATGTCTCTCCCCCGAAAGTTTGAGCGTGGGGGGGGGGGGGGGAGAAATGTACGGACGGGGGAGGGGGAGTAAAGGAGGGACCGGGGGGGGGGCGGTAGCGACCTCCCAGAAGGGAGGTTCGCCCGGACTTTGAGTCTCCCGAATACCTGATCGAAACTCTGACTAACCCTCTGCACTTTTTTACAATATTGTTTTTTGTTTTGTTTTTTACGGCGTTGCCGTTTTATTATGCAATCACGATTTATTTCAGTAGTTTAAAATTCAATTAAACTTAATTTATTTTTATATAAATAATTGTACATATTTAAATAGGCAAATCAATCGACCCAAACATATTACAAGTATTGTAATAAGCAAATAGAAAGCACCTTGTGTTCGCGAGTATTTTACCCCATTTGAAATATCTTAACACATTTAATTTATTTTCTCCAAAAGTAACAATATGGGTGAAATCAACATTTTCCAATATGGGTGAAATAGTGAAATTAAAAACTTACCCAAGAAGGCTATAACTCTACAAACCCAGGGCTACCTTCTATGTAATTTTGAAGCGAAGCGAATCGAAGACAACTTTTTTCCGAGGTGAAAAAAACGACAATTTTGCCTAATTTATTTTTTCAAATGCCTCATTCTTGTTGGAGAGATGCAAAAGGGTGCCTGGATCACAATTTCTTAATTTGAGTCGCCTATCTTTTCAACTTTTTCAGAAAATCAGTATATTTCTTACATAAAATGGTGAAATAGTTGAATTAAAAACTTACCCAAGAAGGCTATATAACTCGGTGGATGTCTTCTACAGACCAAGTGCTACCTTCAAACATCGCTTAAAAGAACACTTTCTTCTCTTTTTTTTCATTATTTTTTGTATTTTGTTTTGTACCCCACAGTTTAGCAGACCAATTAGTTAAAAATACAAAACTTTTTCCCCTGCCCCCTCCCCCGCTACACCACTACCTGCACATCAGCATGTTCATTTGAAAGACAAATGACAAAAAACAACTGGCACTGTCATTGGAAAATGCAGGACATTTAACATGCCATTCACCAGGCCAGAGGAATGTTAGGCCAGCCGCGGAGATCGTGCAATGCAATACATGCAACATGAGGATACAGTACTAGGCCTGTGTATTTTTCCCTACAGACACTCCCAAAGCACGGTGAAGGGCAAACATCAAATCTATTGTTCAACATCCCTGACACAAGAATTCCATTGCTACACCAGTACCACGCTTTGAAACAAATGCACAAAAAGGTGTCTCTTATTTGTTTAAATAAAAACCTGGTCACCCTGGGGGTGACAGTGACACAGACATTCTCTGGTCAACAAGAACCCTATGGTACAAATCCCCCGGGGTGGGGCAGATTCTGTGGGTATTACTCTTTCACCACTACCCATGGGGGTGGGTTTGATGTCATCTATCCAAACTAGTCCTGGATGATCGTCGTATTGCAGGCAGGGGTGACACGGACGTTCCCTGGTCAATGTGACCCCCATGACAGTAATCTCCTTGGGTGGGGCTCATTGTCATATTACGGAGCTCCGCTTCATTACTGCAGGTCAGACCTCGGTTCAACATGCGAGGGGTCATCGGTAGACTGGCTGGGAAGAGAACTTCATCTGTTTTCTGAAGAAGCACAAAAGACAGCAAGTACGAGTCGGTGATAATTTGTTTCATTTTAAAGTGAATGTTTGATGGAAAAAATAACAAAAAACAATCATTGTTTACTTGAGAAAATCTTTTGTCATGTAATTTAATTACTTTTCTAGACATGGAAAGTACCGAAATATAAAAAATAAATACAATATAAATAAAATAATCCTCCATGACGGTCATTAAACTACCCCCTTTTTCTTACTCCAATTTTTGATGATACATGTATATCACCCATGTTTTTTAATGTTTTATATTACTTCCATTTTTTTAATCAGATGATTGCTTTACATGTATATCCATTAAGAATGGACAACAAATATTTTGAACGGAGCTGAAAAACTGTTACACGTTTTTAATGTTTTACAAAAAGTTGCCATTCAACATAGCAATTCCTTGTTTCTCTAAAATGAAAGCACTGTTTCTCTAAAATGAAAGCACTGTTTCTCTAAAATGAAAGCACTGTTTCTCTAAAAGGAAAGCACTATTTCTCTAAAAGGAAAGCACTATTTCTCTAAAAGGAAAGCACTATTTCTCTAAAAGGAAAGCACTATTTCTCTAAAATGAAAGCACTGTTTCTCTAAAATGAAAGCACTATTTCTCTAAAATGAAAGCACTGTTTCTCTAAAATGAAAGCACTGTTTCTCTAAAATGAAAGCACTGTTTCTCTAAAATGAAAGCACTGTTTCTCTAAAATGAAAGCACTATTTCTCTAAAATGAAAGCACTGTTTCTCTAAAATGAAAGCACTGTTTCTCTAAAATGAAAGCACTGTTTCTCTAAAATGAAAGCACTATTTCTCTAAAATGAAAGCACTATTTCTCTAAAATGAAAGCACTATTTCTCTAAAATGAAAGCACTGTTTCTCTAAAATGAAAGCACTATTTCTCTAAAATGAAAGCACTGTTTCTCTAAAATGAAAGCACTTTCTCTAAAATGAAAGCACTATTTCTCTAAAATGAAAGCACACTTTTTCTAAAATGAAAACATTGTGCAGGATTTTGCAGGATACACGTACCAACAATTCTTAGAATAATTTGTTAATGTGATAATCCAGTTATTACCGATGATGATGATAATGATAATGATAATGATAATGATAATGATGATGATGATGGTAATAATAATAATAATAACAATGGAGCCTCAGGTGTCATCCCCCAAAGTTACACCACAATGTCTAAGACATTTATAGAACTTTATAATGACCACTGATGGTTTCCAAACTATTGTGTGAAATATGCATGTGTACACAATACACTGTATACTTGGTTGTCTGTTTTTCTATCCATTCTTCATTTTATTTTAATATTTAATATTTTAATTAAAGTCAATATCAATACTCTTATATAACTGAATCTTTAAATATAAATGATCATATCTATTTTTATACTGTAATTGTAATGTTTTTATTTTGGATATTTTATGTTAAATTTGACTCAATTTAGCCTTTGGCTACAAGTTCAAATTGTTTTAATAAACCATCAATAATAATAATAATAATAATAATAATAATAATGTTGTACATTCCCTCTAAAGGGGCAGTATCATAACGATCAGAGCAGACTTTCAACAGGGCATGGAATCAGTGTCCTAGTTTAAAATGAACACGGTGACTGAAAATTACTGGCTCATTTATGTAGCAGAAACTGTAATGACCTAATCGTGTGGGGTATTATTTTCAGTCGCTGAGTTAATCTAAAACTAGCACTCCGATTCCATGCCCTGTTGATCGTAACGATGCCAAATGATTTTGATGGAACCCATCATAAATTCATTTTGAGACATCTATACTAAAAATCCATGCTTCTGTCACAATTATTTTGTGAAATATTTTGTTTTCAAGCATTTATCTTTCGCTGAAAGTTTCTGTGAATAACTTAACAAAGCAAAAAATACTGTAGATACATCTTGAAGTTTGGTGCAACAAAAACAGCTGCAAAGAATACATGAAATTTGCTTCTGAAAATGGACTTTTTTCCCAGTGTTTCACATGCAGTGAAATGATGTGGGTTATCATATACCAGTTTGCAGATGTTTTTGTCATAGCATCCTCATAACTGTTTGACTTACCAGAGTCGTTAGAGCTTGAAACGGTGAGCACAGTTTGCCAAATCTCTGCGTTGCTTTGATGTCTACTTCGCCGTACCGCTGTCTCCGTTCCTGTCTGCTGTGGGTAATCCTGGCAAAGTCCTCATCAACCTGACGACCAAGAAGGCTCTTGAAACAAAAGAAATTAATACCTTACTTATCAGCTACTTCACATAACGGGTCAGGGAGTTAAGGGATCTGTAAACCTCCTCAGGGACCTACCCCTAAACAGCCCTTCAGAGGACACAAGTGACCTGATCCCTTGCCCCCAAATAGTATTCCAACAAAATGATAATGCAGTGCTGCCTTGGACAGGGGAAAAAATACACTCAAGAGGTGACTCGGGCAAGCTAGGTGGTTGTGAGGTTAAGACATCTGTACAAGTAATTAAGCAGGGGGTTGTGGTTTCTAGTCCTGCTCAAGTGGCTTGTGGTGATTGTTTTGGTCAGTAAGTTAGTTTTCCTCTATGAATCCATCGGCCCTCATTTTAATAATTGTATACCATCCATGGAGATAGGGAAAACATTTTATTTCTGATCTTCAAAACCAAATAATTAATAGGGTCCTCATGAAGTAAATCCATGCCCTTATTTGATATTTTACATTTTTACTTATTTCCAAATGTTGCTTTTCAAAGTACTCACAGGTGCTGATATAGACTGCTTTCTCGATCTGCTGCTGTAGGTCCCGAAACTGGACAAGGTCATTGACCTCATGCGAGACCTCAAGTTGACCTCATCCTCCCAGGTTGGCACTGAGCGACACCTCAATGGTTTGGCGTCCAACATCAGTCCGTACATGGACTCATCACGGATAGTGGACGACTTGACGCATAGTCTGTCCGATTCTGGGTCAGACTTTGAATTCGTTGGACTTACAAAATGATGTGATTGAGATGTGATTGACATGGATGGTTTCTGCCGATGATCTTTAATGGATTGTCTTGAAGATGTTAGTATCGAAGGAAGACTTGTCTCTTTTTTAATCTTCTCCATGTCCTCGCTGGCAATGTCCATATCTGGTTGAGAAGCCGTAATGTCGGAAGCAATGGTTGTTTTGCTGTCCTCTTCTGCACAATACTTAATTGGTGATAGCTCAGATGTTTTGATGTTGTTCAGTTCTGTTACTTTGTCTGAATCCTCAAGAGATACAACATCTTGGAACATTTCATCTATTTGATTCATGTGCAATAAATACAAAAATTCAAAGAGAAAAGGAAACAGGGAAATTTGCTTGGTTGAGCTGCCTTAGAACTTTGTAACTACCACCATTTAGGAAGGATGTTGAATAAATAATTCCATGAATGGAAATCTTTCCATTCATGGAATTATTTATTCTAGAATGGTATTTTAATCTAGAATCTAAAAATATTTACAAAGACCCCTGTAATTGTTCAGAACACTGTCACATATTTTCGAGCCCATCAAGATCTGTCTCAAATACAAAGTTACAGATACTTTCGTAGTAAAATATAGGACCTTGAAAAGCACAAGAAATGCATTGTGTATTTTATACATTTTGAGCATTTAGATAGTGAAGATGAAATAATGTAGTTATCCATTCATGAAACCCACCTTGACCCTGTTCTAAGGTTTCATCTTCTGGTTGAGTCGTCCTTGTTTCTTCAAGATGACTCCATGGCGACCTGTACACATAAAGATAAATATATGAGATTTGATAACAAATCCATTTTTCATAAAAGAACCAACCGTGCAAAAATAACAAAATAATCTCATGAAACTATATAAACAGAAATATTAATGTATCCGAAATCATTAGATGATCTGAAATTATGATAATTTGGATGACAAAGTATTTAAGTTTATGATGACTAATTAAAACATAATGCATCATAATCTTGTAGACACTAGCCTTTGAAAGTCGTTAACGAGAAAATGATTGAAAATGCATTCAGATTGTTAGTTTTCATTCAAACATTGCAATGGATCATCACCTGATGATCCATTTTAGATTTTCTCTTGAAAATTACAACATGTCCGAAGGAATAACTTCTCAGGTTGTTTGGTAATATTACCCATTCCTCTCTTAAAACCAAGTCTTTAGACAAATAATTCACTCAGTTTCTTTTCAGGTAATAACTAATGGTGTAAGATAGGCATCAGTACCCTTAACCCATTTCATTCTCCAACCATATCAACTCTCAAGTCTTACTTTACCTTGGATGCGCATGCGTATCAGGATTCCTGAGATTCCATTTCTTGGACTGGCCGAACGTTCCGACATAGTGACCTTCTAATGTCCAGAGTCTGGCCGTGCAGTCTGTGGAAGCGGTCAGTACAAAGGAGCCATAATCCTGATGTACATACTCCACACTGACCACTGCTAAGTCATGGGCATGCCACGTGTGGACGAGCGGAGGGCGGCTGACTTCTCTCTGTAATACAAAGTTGAAATTTATTTCATTGGATTATTCTGTCTTTCAGTTTTCCTTAATTATTGGTCTTTTTTTCTTCCTCACGTATCTGCTTAATTGTCTCCAAGTAAATATCTCTCTCAAATTCCATCTTTTTGTACCAGAATAGTAGTCTAGTATTTTTTCATGAGAACAGAAAAAAAACTTCAAATATGAGTACAAGTACTCGGTGTACTCCAATTCTATAGTTGTACTTTGGTACTCTTTCATGAGCACGAGAACGAATATGTGAATGGAATTATTAAAAGGAATTATTACTGATCACCAACCAATATATATCGCGGAACCCGCTGCTATATAGGATTCTAGCCGGCCAATCGTCATCGGACAAGCTCGGTGGTCGAGAGGTTAAGACGTCTGCACTAGGTTTTGGGTTATTATTATTATTATTATTATTATTATTATTATTCATTTCTGGTAATGAAACCAAGGATGCCTCAAAAGCACACTTAAGCACTGTAGCTCGGAAGCCTGAGGAAACCTGTAAACAAGGGCGCTTGCTATGTGAACCAGAAATACCGGGGTAAACCCCTACTCTTCCACGATAAGTGTTCTGGGTTCTTTTACGTGCATTACTTAATCTAGTACACGGGACCTACGGCTTAACGTCCCATCCGAAGGACGAAGCAATTATGGTTAAGTACCTTGCTCAAGGACACAAGTGTCATGACCGGGGCTCGAACCCACACCCTGCTGCTGGCAACACCAGAACTTGAGTTCGGTGCGCTAGACCGCTCGGCCACGACACTCCGTTAATCCCACCCGCTGTGAAGTTTTTTCCACAGACACTCGGAAAGCACTGAGTATGCAGTGCTATACACACGTCGGTGAAGGGCAAAATTAAATCAATTGTTTATCACCTGACGCAAGAATTTCATCAATCTACAGATTACTGGAAGTGTAAATTATTTCACTTTTATTAAAAATAACAGCACCTCAGACAAACTCTATTTCTAGGTCAGATCGATACCATCATCTGCTTTACACCAAGTTATTCAACTAATTCAACCATTTTGGTATTTTCGAATTTTGGTATTTTTGAACTTTTCTATACCTTGGTCTTTATCCATTTATGTGTTTCTCTGTATAGATCTGTATCCCTCTCTGTTATTGTACATGACAAGTACTATACCGATTTAATTTTGCCCTACAGTGACATGTGTACAGCACTGTATATTCAGTGTTTTCCGAGTGTCTGTGGAAAAAACTTCACAGGCGACTCGGGCGAGATTCGAACCCACGACCTCCTGCTTTCTAGTGCAGACGTCTTAACCTCTCGACCACCGAGCTTGCCCGATGATGAATGGCTGAATGTTTCTATTATATTTGTTTATCTTTCTAATAATCCTGTTGCTGTTCTGTCTGTCTAGCTCTTACGTTGTCAGTTGGTTCCAGACAGTAATTCTGAATGTCCCATATATAGACATGTCCCATGGTATCTCCGGTGATTAGCAACGAGTCGTCAGGGTTGGTTGTCATGGCAAGAATCGATTCCTCCTCAGTAACAGAATTACTTGCATAAAAGAAACCTGCCAAATAAGTATGCACACTTTGAATTAAAATGGAATGAACAAATTCTTTGGATCAAAAAATAGGAAAAAAATATACAAAATACAAAGAAATATAAGGGATCTATAATTTCTCATCATTTTTCAGTTTATTCTTTGGACACTAAATCATAGTAAATAGACAACCTGTTTTAATATAAAAAAAAAACATTTTTCATTTATGACTGACAAAAACTTCTCATTGATTCCATTCTCCTCATTCTTTCAAGGAAAAATAATACAAACTTGTAAAATAATGTTCAGTAATAAAGTTGAGCAATCACTCTCTGAAAAAAAATCACCCTCATAGCTAATTTCATTTTCAGCACATTTGTAAGAAATATCTTCACCTTAAAATGTAAGGTATAGGAATGGTAATTCTAAAATAAATATTGTCACAATCAACAGGGCATAGAATTGGATTGCTTATTTTAGATTAAGTCAATGACTGAAAATAATACCTTACTGTCATATTGCTGCTGCATAAATGAGCCAGTAATTTTCAGCCACTGTGTTCATCATAAACTAGGACACCGATTCCATGCCCTGTTGAAAGTCTGCTCTGATCATGATGATATTATCCCTTTAAAGTAAAACTTACTTAGAGTATAAGCTGAGGATTGTAACAATCTTTTGTCTGAGGTTGAGTAATTTTTTAAGAAAAGTGAAAAAAATCTCCAATTCAAATTTTGGACAGAATACTCAGAATACATTTTCTCTATTTTTTTGTGAAGGACACAACATTTAAACCTGAAACTTTCACAAGATGTTTTTTTTTGTAATGTATATTTTGATTAAAAGAGAGTAAGCATACTGTTACAGAAACAAACATTACCAATGCTGCATCTTCTTCTTTAAAGGGCTTTCCCCTATTCAAATTTAATTATTGTACCTTTGTGATTTTTGGAAAAGCCATAGATGGACCAGAAATGAAGCCTGCCAGCCTCACTTGAGATGAGTACAGCGCCCTCTTGCAGTCCCTTATTGTTGGTGATACGACCCTTCAAGAAAATAATCTTGTCTACAGGAGCCTGTTGGAACCTATAAAGAGAAAACAAATTTGACATTACTATCAAAATTTCTGCCCAAATCTTAAGTAAGGTACTGGGGAAACAAGTTTTTCTCTTTGAGAAATTATACATGTATGGGCCATAACTAGGATCTTCCCTTACCCTTGTGGATGTTTGTGTTTTGCTCGATGTCTTGAGTTTGGTCTTGAAGGCCTTGTCGAATGGCTGGAGCATCTTGAAGATGACTGGTCGGCTGATGAAGGCTCTTCTGCATCATTTATCGGTTTGTCTGTTCTTGACTCCACTGATGAAAGAGCTTCTTTTAGTCGCTTGCTCCTAGTGGGTAGATGGAATATAGAATATAGAATGTGTACATCTCTCAAAACAAAAAACAGCTTTGTTGGAAGGGTAACCTTTGGCACTTTAGGGGAAGAGGGGAGGCACATCACCCTTGAAACCCCAACCCCACCTCCACAAACTAATTACCCATCTGGTTTTTGTTTTTATTGCCAACAGCAATTCATTTTATTATAACAGTTAATTATAATAGGTTTTTATTTTTTTCTGTTGCTATTTTTGTATTTTTATTTATTAACTTGTCGTCACACTGCAAACGGGGTACACCCAGCCTCAATTTAAATTTACACCAATATTTGATTTTTGGCTTTTAAAGTGGGGCTCTAAGCAAATATTAATACTAGACCATTCTCTATTTTGAGAGAGGTTATTTCATAAGGAGACTAAACAACTTAGGTTCCCGCCTGCACGCTCCATCGCACTAATCCTCCAGCATCCAGTCATCGCGTGATCCTCCAGCAGCCTACTTAAGCAGCAACATTTCCCAGAGTCCGGCATTCTCCTGAGGACGATCAGAGCATACTGATCGAAACGTCGAGTTGTAACCTCCAGTTCTTTTCAGAACTTTTTACGACTCAATAGAGAATTTCACATGGTGTCACCTCAATTAGTCTTACTTAAACAATTTAAATTTTATCATCTAAACCAAAGGTAAAATATTTACAAAAACTTTTGTCTGAATTATTTATATTTGCTTGGAGCCCTTCTTGAATAAAATGACAGTTCCTTACACCTGACTTGACTGCCCTTTTCTGAGTCGGACAAAAACTGTCTCTGTTTCCACACTCCAAACAATAATCTCTCCATCAAAACTCGCCGTCGCTAACAGATTTGGAGCGCAGTAATCCACGGCTAGTATGTCATCGTTATGGACTTGGCCACCCTTCCAGCTTGTGTCTCCCTTGACTACAAATGTCTGCAGAGGATAATAACAAACAAATGACAAGTTTTCAGTATTTCAAACTTTCCAATATCTTTAACACCAATCTCTGTCATAAATACTCAATAATTTCCATGGTGGAAGATCTGAAGTAGGTAAATTTGCAGTTACAAAATTATGTGAATGAAAAATCTCTTCAGTCATTTTATTTATCTTTCTGGTAATGAAACCAAGGATTGTTCAACAGCACCCATTATAGCCTGAAGAAAATTAATGAAGGAATATTCAGTTTTAGCTGTGGGAGGAAAACCCCACATAATGAGGCAGAGACTAAAAACCCATTCCACATGTCAGCTCGGGTCTGACTGGGATGAAATTTAAGCCTACCTGACTCCCCCCTAATCCCTCTCCTTTACAAATGCATGCCTGCATCCCTGTCATAGAATTCAACCCAAACTAAAGGTGATTAAACAATATACTGGTAACTGTAATCTGTGGGTTATTTTGTTTATTTTACACTTCCTTATGCTATGGTCCCACAGAGATTTCGACTCTCTCGATCGTGTTTCGTCAAGTTTTTGTATTTTTTTCAAAAATTTTTTCGAGAAAAGTCGAAATAGTCTAAAGAGTCTAAAAAAATCGAAACTGTCGATATTTGTCGATATTTGTCGAGATTTGTCGAAAAAAAAAATCATTAATCGAAAATTATTAAACCTGACCAATATTTTTCGATAAAGTTTCGATCAAATTTATCGAAATTTTATCGAAACTGTCGAAAATGAAATCGAAATAGTCTTAACAGTCTAAAAGTTTGAAACCAGTCGAAATAAATCTAAACTCTCTAAATAGTCTAAACAATCGTAACAGTCGAAATAAATCGGAACATTTGTCCAAATTTTTTTTTTAAATCGAAAATTAATCGAAAAAACATCGAAATCAATCTAAACAGTCTAAACAGTCGAATTTTGTCGAAATGCCAGTCGTAATGATCTAAACAGTTGAAAGTCGTCGAAAAAACATCGAAAATGATTCGAAATTATCGAGAAAATACAAAAATAAAAATTTTCTCACGGAAAAAAGATATTTTGTCGATATTTATACGAGATTTTGACGAAATTATTAAAAATAACCAAAAAAACAAGATTCGAAATATATTTCGACAGAAAGATCGAAATATTCCTGTGGGACCATAGCGTTAACAAACTCACATCTGCATCCCTGTCATTATAGAATGCAATCTTCCTGCTCCAACCGACGGCAAGAACACCTTTCTTCTTTCCCAACGAGACTAAACCGGTTGTTTCTGCCTCGGTAACTGGTTCAAACTGGTGGATATTATGCCCATTCTGAAAGTTCCATACCTTGGGAATACAACAGAGTAAAGATAGAATAAACAACTTTAGACAAACCTCAGTGGCGTAATTTGACAAAAAGTAAAAATCCTGAAAAATGGGTAGTGGGCCTGGGTCTCCCTTTGGTCTAGAGGACAAAGTCCCCTGAACCTCCTGGATGTTTAATTTTGGAGGATTTACAGACTCTCCACACATGGGCGGATCCAGAACATTTTTTAGGGGGGGGGGCTGAGAATCAAAAACAATTATTTTTCAGTACTACAAAAATTACAATGAAATAATCAAAGGGAGAGAAAAACAAAGCACACTGTGGGAATGGGAGTGCGTTCTCCCCTCCCCCTCTCTCTCTCTCTTTCTTTTTTTTTAATTTTTTTAATTTTTTTAACGATGTTAGGGGGGGTTATAGCCCCCTTAGCCCCCCCCCCCCCGGATCCGCCAATGCCACATCCCCACAAACAAGAAACTACAGGTTTGGACTCAATACAGACTACTTCTTTCTTTCCTTGGTGGGTACTTTTCTTCTTTCAAGACAATTTTGAGGCAAAGGGAGATTTGTAAAAAATCCTGATAAATCAGACGCCTGAAACATGTAGTTTGTGGGAGGAGGAAAGGAAAAGGAGGGAGGGGGAGTAGGGAGGGCGTTCGAATAACCCTACCCCCTCCCACTGGACTAGTCAGTTCTGCTTGACAAGTACAAATATGATACAGAAATATAAAGTTTTTGTGACCATGTTTTCTGCTGAATTTAAATTAACTGTTTAAAAGATTATTTGTTCTTTAAAAAGAGCCCCCATTTTCAAACAAGCAAAAGGCCAAATTAAGAATTGCTTTTACCTGTAAGAAGAGCCAGTTAAATATATACTCTTGGTATAACTTATAACTGAGAAAAGGTATGATTTGTGGAAGTTATTTACAAATCCATTATTTTTGTCTGTCATTTCTTAAAAACACACATTCTTACTTGTTTTTTTAATTTTACACAATTCATGTGTCATTATGTCAAACAAACAAAGCATTTCAGTTCCAATAAAATGACTGTCATTCTAGTTTTCTACAATTTTCCAGAGAAAATGGCAAGATTTGTACCTTGATTGTACCATTTCTGGCTCCAGTGATCAGCTTTCGTCCTGTAGTATTAAACACCATACATGTTATCTCCTCCTTGTTGTGTGCTTCAAGGATAGAGAAAGACTTTGCTCCTGAATTCAAATCCCAAACAGTGATGGTTGAGTCATCTGCTCCTGTTGCAACCTGGTCAAATAGGGTGGGGGGGGGGGACACATTATTCACATATTTTAGAGTTTCGAAAAATTAGTCAAATTATATTTGACTGAATTAAAAGGGAAAGAACAATATTAGTATTTGGTAATGAACAATAATTTTAACCCTCTAGTTTTCAAGAAATATCCTATATGATAAAAACTAATCTGTGTTTTCATCACAATAGGCAATTGAAAACAGCAACTTTTTGAAAATTTGACAAAACCATTCCTGTTTTCTCTTAGATGAAATAATTTCTGAGGATAACTGATACAACAATTTTATACCAAATAAGCTTTTAGATAATAATTTGGGGTGGGGGCACACAAAGAACATATGGTCAATTTACAAGCACAGCAACAACAACAGAAGGCCTTGATCCCCCCACCCCCTCCCTGATCCACCAATGGATGACAAATTTGGAAAATAAACTTCAGTAGTTTGTATTTCGTTTCCAATGTTCTGGCAATACAGTGTATGATATGAAACCAAACAGATATTTACTGGTGTAAAACCAAATAGAATAAACCCTTTCATGGTAATTTCCAGAAACCAAAATTCCTGAAATTAAATACTAAATAATAAACCAAAGAATGTATTAAAAGCCAAATGTTGCACAACAGTCAGGTCAGTCAGCTTTGAAAACCCCCACATCCATCCAACTTCCATTTTATTCTCTTATTTAATAACTTCTCACTGACCTGTTTAAAGAAAGAGTTGTAGATGGCACAGCACATCTGCATCTTATGAGTCATCGCCATCTTGTGATTGGCAAATTCCATCTTCCCCAACTTCAAGGTGCCGATATGATCCCCACAGCACATCACTAGGGACTGGTTGTGGAGAAGGAGACAGCTTGAGCCGTACTCTGGTGATCGGAGATGTTGAAGACAGGGAAAGCGGATCGGGTAGGTCTGAAGACAAGAGTATTCCTTTAAGTCCCAGACTTTGATCACCTGTTCACATAACAATCAATATATGATTCCATAAAATAATCAATAATACAGTTTTTCCTCAATGAAGCACTGATCAATTGTCTTTGAGAATGTAAGGCCAATACCTACCATTTTTGCAATTAACTTTGAATCTGATCTCTAAATCCTTCAATTTATTCACTTGATGGAAAAAAGTAAGTTTAATTATGAAAAACAATAATTTAAAAAATTGATCAATTATCTTTGAGAGAAGACCAGGGTCAAAACGTCAGGCCAATAACTACCATTTTTTTGCAATGACTTTAAAACTGATCTCTAAATCTTTCAATTAATGTAGCAGCAGTTTACTTGATGAAAAAATTGTCAAGTTAATTGAAGGATTCACAAATCATGTTCATCACCAATAATTATTCATAAATTTGTTGTACCTTTCTCAAGGTTCAAGGTTCAAGGTTCAAAGTTCATTTATTTCCACAGTATCAGAATTCATCAATAACAATAAAAAAGTATTGAAATATGTATTGAAATATAAATTGTTACAATGATTTAACTAGATCTGTTTTTAAGTAAATATTTCAAAAGAATCATATCGCACCCCATCTTTAGCATAGGTGTAGACCTGAGCCGTCACTTCATTAATAGCCACGCCCACAACAGACATCATGTGACCCATTAAATATGCCGTGGGCTTCTCTTGAACAAAGGGATTCCATAAATGAACATTGTGGTCGATACCGCCTGTTGCTATGACGTTGAGCATCTTGTTGAAATCAAAACATTCAACTCCCTGAAAAACAAAAACAATAAATTTCAAATGTAAATGTAAACAACTAAATTGTTTATGATGCCAAACAGTGGGGGTATTATATCCCCCATCCCCCGGGATTTACGTCCATGATTATCTTCAAAGATTAAATAAATAATAATACCTTGCTGATCTTGAATGTGTACGTCTTCTTCTTGCCTTGTGTATCCATCAGTACCAGCGATGTCTTACTGCTCCCACTGGATAAAATAATGGAGTCATTCTCAGGGAGGTAAAGTACCTTACGTATCATCTCACTGTGGATTCTTGGTATCACTGTGTGTCTGATGTAACGATGGTGATGATGAAGATTCTGAGAAGAGGTTGAGAGGAGGGTGAATATTTAGTGAATAAATTATGAGAGGGTGAATAAATTATGAAAATAAGAAAAGAGATATGATCAGAAAAGAAGAAAGAGCAGCTCTTGGAGATTTTAAGGGTGTTTAAAGGAAAGGTTATCAAATTAATGATTTATTTTCTAAAACTTACTTGGGGTAAAGTTGGTATAAGTATCAATAATCCTCAGAAATTAATCCATCTGAAGTGCTTTCCTCTTTGAGAAAAATTGAATTATGTTAGATTTAAAAAGTTGCCATTTGGCATTTGGCAACTTTTTGTAAAACATGACAACATAAAAAACATGTAACAGTTTTTCATTGTTTTCTACAAAAAAAACGTGTGCACTTATTGTTATGAAACTTTTACAAGTTAGTTTTATGATATGTTTTTTCTTGAACACTAGAGGGTTGAAATTAATGTACGTTTTCAAATACCAAAAATCAATTTTCATAATTATTATTATGACATTAAATATTTTTGAATTTGAATTTGAATTTAAATTGAACTCTCACACATCAGATGCACCTGCTGTCATGGGCGGATCCAGAACATTTTTAGGGGGGGCTGAGAATCAAAAACAATTATTTTTCAGTACTACAAAGGGTGCCGCCACTTCCTATGCGCAACGGTTAGTACAGTACTAAGTAGGTCACCTCCTTATGTTTATCCCGCACACTGTGGGAATGGGAGTGCGTTCTCCTCTCCCCTCCCCCTCTTTCTCTCTTTTTCTCTCCTTTAAAAAAAATAAAAATAAAAATTACTATTTTAGGGGGGCTACAGCCCCCTTAGCCCCCCCCCCCCCTGGATCCGCCAATGGCTATTGTACATATTCACAGTCCTATCCTTGATATGTTTTGCTTCATGCTTTACGAATCATTTCCATGGTTACACCCCACTTACCTGAGCCCATATCTTCTTGACCCCTTCTTTTTCTGTGAAGGGCTTCTCGAAAAGCCTCTCAAGAGGCTTGGTGAAGTAATAGAGATGGATGGAGCCCTGATCATCACCAGCAATGAGGAGGGACTCAATGGATGGATGCTAGAAGGAAGAGACAACATTAGCAACAGGAGGAGGTGGGTGAAAATACCTGTATCCATGCTAGACTTTATATCCTGTGATGACTCACAGTTGACCCTGTAGTAGAATTAGCTTCGTGGACTGCTTTGGGAATTAATCAAATCCTTCTGACCTGTCCCCATTTTGTTACATTCTCAGACACCCCCCACACACCTTTTTATCAACGTTTATGTAAATTTGGCATATATATTGCTTTTTTTTAGCCCCTCTTTTTTGGCAGTATGCAATCATTTTGCTTTGTGCCCTTCCCTTTTTTGAGACCTTAGATCCGCCCCCTACACCAAGGTAACCCCACCCCCTCCACCCTAATTGTATCAAACCAAAAACATACATATATTTGCTTGTTGAACATTGCAAGTAAATCTCAAATCACTCAATTATATTGGACGTGGGGGATGTATGCATGTGGGTGTAAAGTGAAATGTTGCAAAATGCATTGCTATTGTCATACAGTGCATTCCCTTTTTGCTTGGAGGATTGGAATGTGTCTTGAGTAACATCCATCTTCCAAACAACTCCTAACAGCAAGAGTCAATACACTTTTGACAATAGCAATGCATTTTGCAACATTTCACTTTACACCCACCCCCATATTCAGCTGCGCTGCACATCCCCCAATTGCGTAATCATAACAAATGGCACATCATTGTAAAGAGGAATAACAGGGCTTTCCAATGGTACCAAATGCAAGGAAAATGAGTTGGTAACAAGAGAGAAATCGTCAGTCAAACATAATAATAATAATAATAATGTATAGATTTATATAGCGCACGTATCCACCAACTAAGTGGCGCTCAAGGCGCATTATATTATTATCCCTGCTCATAAGGCTCATAAGGCTCATAAATCATTCCTGAAACCATCTCAGCTCCCTGGGGAGTATACAGCTCAATTGCTGCCATTTCTAGCGCATATAGAGCAAACCATCTCTGCCTTCACAGGTACCCATTTAACCCCTGGGTGGAGAGAAGCAATTATGGTTAAGTGTCTTGCTCAAGGACACAGGTGTCACGGCCGGGGCTCGAACCCACACTCTGCTGCTGGCAACACCAGAACTTGAGTTCAGTGCGCTAGACCGCACGACAATCCACTTTACGTGCATTATACAACACACGGGACCTATACGGCTTTACGTCCCATCCGAAGGACGAAGCAATTATGGTTAAGTACCTTGCTCAAGGACACAAGTGTCACGACCGGGGCTCGAACCCACACCCTGCTGCTGGCAACACCAGAACTTGAGTTCGGTGCGCTAGACCGCTCGGCCACATGAGTTTCCGTACTTTTTTTGAGGAGTTTATATGTCTTGAAAACCAGATGGTTGAAATGAACGGACACTACCACATACAAATGTTCTACTTTCCCTTAAAGTTTTTTGTTTAATTGTTGTTGTTTTACTTAACATACCTTTTTGTCATACCAGTAGTCTAAACACACAGGAACATTTGGCAGAGCTGTAAACACCAAATACAAATGTGGAAAAATAAACAATCAAGAAAGGGTTATTTATAAAATAATGATTGATATTTAGTTACTGCTGACAATAGAACAAGGTTTATACTTCGATTATTTTTTGGAAAATCAGTAATATTTCATGTAAACTATTGAAAATTGATCACCTTAGAAATGACTTATTTAATTGTTTTTGTCCTGTCCCTTTTGTTATTCTGTGCATCCTTTATGTGCCCCAGTTTCTGCCAGCTTATTT
Organism: Zoroaster sp. YZ-2022; assembly: GCA_029582265.1. NCBI lineage: Eukaryota > Metazoa > Echinodermata > Asteroidea > Forcipulatida > Zoroasteridae > Zoroaster > Zoroaster sp. YZ-2022. The sequence continues at coordinate 45,676,267 of CM055819.1, forward strand.
TTTTCCTATGATGAACATAGGTATTTTATTTTTTGTAGGGTAAAATATAAAATCAATTGTTTATTATTTCAACACAACTTTTATCAATTAATATTTTTAAACAAATTACCATTTATAAATTTAAAAAAAAATAGCAATTTGAAATGACCGATGTTCATCCTGGGGAGAAAACAAAATTAGGCCTCCCGCCACATGGAGCTGCCCCTGGACTCACCATAAAGATGAAACTCCTCAAAGAAACTTGTCGGGCAAGAAACATCCCAGAACCTAAGATCCCTTCCCGTGGAGCTAATGACCAGCTTGTTAGCGTTGCCCATGTAGGTGATGTCTGTGTACCATGTCTTGCATCGTCTCTTAGATGCCCTTGGGTCTTCTTTCTCATTCTTGATCTGGTAACTTTTTTCGATGTGGAGAAAATGGGCATCCAGAGAACATAGTACTCCCTCCTGATGAAGGTGTTCATTTATTTAGTTATTTATTGATGGCTTGTAACAAAAGTGAAGGATGCAAAACTGACTTATTATTAGTTGAAGTGCGCACAAAACCTTAGCATGCATGCAATATTTTTTTGTGTGAATTTTATTTGCCATGTACAATTACAAATGTGTATATGCTAGATGCTTGTTGGACTTGAATATGTAGTCTGCTTGACAAATAAAGATTTAGCTGTTGCTAACTACTTACCAATCTAAATAATAGTAATATAAATGCAAAATTGTAGTTTTGGCCTAATTATGTTTCGAACCTAGCAGAAGCTTTATCAAAGGAAACACACACCCACTTATATGCAGGAAAGCAAAAGTGAATAAATGCTTGTTTGTTGTTTGGTTGGCAGTTGGTTGGTTGGGTGGTTGGTTATTTGATGTGCTTGATTTGGTTGTTAACTAAGCGATTCTTTATTTTGTTGGGTGATAATAATATTTCATTCTTTCATTCTTTCATTCTTTCATTTCATTCATTTCAGTCTTTCACATAATGTCCCAATACGCTTTACATTATTTCCCCTGGTCACTGGGCCAATATCATTCCTGTAAACATTTTCAGCTCCCCGGGGAGTATACAGCCCATTATGTCCAACCTTTTGGTGCTACAGGGCTAATCAAACACAATAACCATCTCTACCCTCACAGGTACCCATTTATACACCTGGGTGAAGAGAAGCAATTACAGTAAAGTGTCTTGCTCAAGGACCCAAGTACCACGGTCGCCGCCAGGTTTCGAACCCACATTCTGACGACACAGCCATCAAAAGTCCAATGCACTTAACCGCTCGGCCATGGTACACCATGAGTGTCGTGGCCGAGCGGTCTAGCTTACCGGACTCAAGTTCTGGTGTTTGCAGCAGAATGTGGGTTCGAATCCCGGCCGTGACACTTGTGTCCTTGAGCAAGACACTTAACCATAATTGCTTCTCTCCACCCAGGGGTTAAATGGGTACCTGTGAGGGCAGAGTTGGTTGATTAGCCCTATATGCGCTGTAATGGCAGCAATTGAGCTGTATACTCCCCAGGGAGCTGAGATGGTTTCAGGAATGATTTATGAGCCTTATGAGCCTTATGAGCAGGGGTAATAATATGCACCTTGAGCACCACTCAGTTGGTGGATACGTGCGCTATATAAGTCCACACATTATTATTATTATTATTATTATTATTAGTTTGCGTACATGTATGTCTCAATATTACTTGGGTGTCGTTGTCATCCAAGTGTTTCCCGATTGGGGACTATTGGTCCTCATTGGGATAATAGGGTTTCAATCAGATAGTACAGTTGACTACAGCAGTGGTGTCCTGTTTGTTCATAATAATTTCTTCTCGTTCTTACCTTACTCAGAGTGACGTATCTTGGAGGGTTTTCCAATGCGATGACACACTGGATAATCTCTTGCTGAAATAAGAATGAAATTCAGTCAATAAAAACAAATCTAAATGCAACATTATTGTGACTGGCTCTGGCAAAACCCTAAACTTGGACCCAATTTTCAAAAGTGAGATTTTGGTATAGTTTGATTCTCTAGATTTTCCTCTTTCATTTGATACCAGATTTGTAGAAATCAGAATTTTTTAAAATTATTTTCTGCAATTAATGACAGTTTTACACTATCCACTTTAGAAAAAATTGTGTTCTTTAGTAAATGAAAATTAATTTTTGGGATGAACAAAGAACATTTTGCAGCAGTTATCTGCAGGTTTCGGTGGTCTACCAACTGAGCTATCCACTTTTATGGTTGATTATATTTTTGTTCTGGGGAGGCTTCTCAAAGGTCAGAAAGTGGAAAATTAATTTTCTTCAATGAAAAGTGGTTAGATAATTTCATGAAAAACTAGAATGTTTTGTATAGTAATTTTGATGACATCATTGTACAGGATCAAGATATTTGAAAATAGGACTTTGAATGTGAATACTGTAAATTACCTTATTTTGGGTGATGTGTCGGATATGTGGCTCATATGTAAAAGGCAAGTCTTTCTTGATGTTATCATTCTCACGATAATGAAGCAACATATAGGTGCAGAACTCATTCCAATCCACCATCCCATCTGCTGATGTATCAACCTGTAGTTGAGAAGTGGCAGAATTGTATTCGAGTCCTCAAAATTCGAGTCCAAGTCCGAGTTCCCAATGTTGAGTCCCGAGTCCGAATCCCGAGTCATGTGGGTTGAGTCCGAGTCCGAATCCGAGTCACGAGTCATGAGTCACTTTTTGTTAATGTTTTAAAATAGTGAATATTGGGCATTTTGCTGTCAAGTCCAAGTCACAAACATCAAGTCCGGGTCACAAGTCCGAGTCCGAAGGGTCGAGTCCGAGTCTGAGTCACCAAAAAAGTCTGAGTCATGAGTCATACAAGTCTGAGTAGTGGATATGTAAGTTAATTAATTGCTTGATGAATCATATACAGATGATTGAAAAAGTTCATTTAAGTCATTAATTGCTTTCGTCCTCAACATCACCTCACTATTAAGCTCACTATCACTATACTCGCCATCACTACCACCCTCACCCCTTCCCCTCACCATCACCCTCACACTTCACCATCACCCACCATCACCATAACTATCACCACCACTTTCACCCCTCCCCTCACTCTCACCCTCACCATCACCCTCACACTTCACCATCATCCCACCATTACCATAACCATCACCACCACCCTCACCCCCTCACCCTTCCCCTCACTCTCACCCTTCACCATCACCTTCACATCACCCCACCATCAGCATAATTAATAACCAACACTTCCACCCTCACCATCACTATCACCATTCACAATCCCATAACCATTATCACCACCCTCACTCCCCCTCACTCTCACCCTCACAATCATGCACCCTCAACCTCACACTCACCCTCAACATCACCTTTAACCTTATCCTTAACCTCACCAACACCATCCATATTACCATCACCACCATCAAATTAGCCACCGTAATCACCCTTATCCCTATCCTCAGCCAATTATCCTTAGTATCCCCATTCTCATCATCATCATCGAATGAAGATCAGACCTCACCTTAGCAAATAGGTTCTCCATCTGACTATCCCAAGCGGCCGTCTTGAAGAGGCTCTGTATCATCTCCTTGAATTCCTTCATAGTCACATTGCCCGACTCTCTCTTGACGATCCTTCCTGGTGTCACAAAGCCATCTGGTGGCATGTCATCTGTGGGTTCGTGACCAGCAAATTTCTTCATCAGTTCCTTCAAGTGATGAAGCTTGATCTTATCCTCAAAACGTAGTGTGTCATCTTTCTCAATACTAAATTATTGGAAATAAATCAACAACAAATTGTTATATGTAGGCGGTTCATTTATACACAATTCTGACACATTAAACAGACTTTTTACATGTATGGTCAATGCTTTGGCTTTACGCGTTTTTACAGTGTTTTGGATGTGAGCATGTCCGTCCAGATTTCAGAGGAAAAAATGGATTTTACTACTTTTTAGACTTTAGATTCGATTCAGATCTGGAAAAATATGTTTCAGCGTCTCAGCTTTGATGCATAAATTATTTTAGCTATTGCAAACACAATTCAGTGAGTTTTTAATTTGTTCTTCTAATACGTTGTTACTAAGGCTGGAGAATACAATGTTCCAAATTAATTTCTAAATTTGCATATTTTGTTGTATGACTGTTGGTAAAAGTTCGTTATATGCATGCATATCAGGTGAATGTTTCAGCTCATTGAGAACTTGAAATCAAAGAAAATTAAAACAAATTAATTTTTTTTTATACAATTTCAGACCACGGATTGCCGAAAACGTTAACACCATTCATTTAAAAATAATAATCTTTTCCTAACGATTTTTTCACATAGGGGTATGAACGTTTCAGGCACGTAGCCAGAGTTGGAATTTTTTTTGGGGGGCACATTCCGTGCATGCTCTTGTGAGCCAGAATTTTTCGCACAATTATTTGTTGGTATGGGGGAGTGGCCCACCCCTTTGAATTTTTGAAACTCTGACATTTTTTGGGGGGAGTCACGTGCCCCCTCCCCCCTCCCTCCCCCCTCCCTCCCCCTCCCCCCTCCGTCTCCCTCCCCCTCCCCCTCCCCCGTGCCCCCCGTGTCTACGTGCCTGGAACGTTTGCCCGATTTATGAGGCCTCTCTTAGCCACCATACTTTGTATATGGGACATTTGGTCCCCGCGTATACATCTATCACGTATTTCCCTGTTGGCAAAAAAAATAATAATAATAATAAAGCGTCACCACCGTACACCGAAGCCGACCGATGGGATAAATGGGGATAAATTATTATACCTTTTAATAAAAAGGAAGTAGGCCTATGTTATAACTTATATAACCATACATTCCGTCACTGCTTCGTGCTTTATTCATTAATAGTGATAATTAGCTCTCATAATCATAACACCATTTTGTTTATTGTTGCGATTTGTTTCTAATCGACAAATCGATGGTTGCGCTTTAATTGCAAAGATAACAACACGATGGACACTTAAGATGTATATTGATTGGAACAATTCCTCATAATCCGGCCATGAAATGTCACACCTCACCCACTAGCAGACAGGCATAGGTTTATCTCCATTGAGAGAGTATTAATTTGTTGGCCAAACTCAAGTAATTGATTAACAATCACGGGCATGTTTGCCATTGTATTTATGTAATTACTGTAGTCAACACTTTGCGGTGGAAAAACAACAAAACAAAACACCTGATAGATGAAAGCTATTTTTATCCAGTCTGAAGTACTAATTGAAGACGAATGTATCAAAATTAATAATTCCTTTTTTATATTATCAAACTGTCTAATGTAATGTGTTTTATTTGTTAACATTCTTTTCAAAGGAACCGCAACCTAACCAACGAACTTTTCAGCTATTGCACGGTGTCCCATTAAAAAAGCAGAATACAATATACACGGTGTTCTATAACTCTTCCCTTTACTAGGCCTAATAATAATAATAATAATAATAATGTTCCATTCTTATATAGCGCATTTCACATAATGTCCCAATGCGCTTTACACTATTACCCCTGGTCACTGGGCCAATATCATTCCTATAATCTTTCTCAGCTCCCTGGGGAGTATACAGCCAACTTGTGCAACCTTTTGGCGCTACAAGGCTAATCAAACACAATAACCATCTCTACCCTCACAGGTACCCATTTATACACCTGGGTGAAGAGAAGCAATTACAGTAAAGTGTCTTGCTCAAGGACACAAGTACCACGGTCGCTGGTAGATAATATTGTAAAATCCATCATTCACTATTGGTAATTGGGGAAAATGCTTATCCAGTTACTCTCCATGTTTCAAGATATGGGCCAACATCAAACAGACAAGCTGAAAATGTCTTAGTCCTAAAATATTGTAGCGTTATCGATAAAATAATTTTTTTTAAATGTATTTAGATTTGTCGTATTCTAACGTTGAATTAATTGATGTCCCGCAAAACAACAATTAAGTTGAGAATTAAAGTTACTAAAATGACAGCACCTCAGACATAGGCCTAATGATTTCAAGGGATTTTTATTTATTAACTTATTAACACTACGCTTCATGTAAAAATGAACATTTATGTTTGTTTTCTCCAGAGATTATACAATACAATACAATACAATACAATGAAGGCATTTATATAGCGCTCTTACACAAACGGTATCACAGCGCTTTACAGTGAGATGCAAGTACAATTTAAAAATACACAGTGCCTAAAATAAATGAGTCTTGAGAGATGTTTTAAATTGACTCAATGAAGAAGCATGACGGTTACCAGATGGTAGTTCATTCCAAATGCTGGGTGCAGCAGTATAGAAACCCTTGTTAGCCGCAGTTAAATGTGTAGTTGGCTTTTTGAAGATCCGGGAATCAGAATTTGAACTGAGTCCACTGTGGTTAGGTTGGTATGGTGTAATAAGCTCACAGAGATAGGATGGCGCAGAGTCAGTAACACATTTATAGGCAATAGTCAATGTTTTGAAATCAATCCGGTCTTGAACGGGAAGCCAGTGAAGCTGTCGTCTATAGGGCCTACCAGTATAAGTCTGAGTCAGTGAATCGTTTACATTTACAGGCACAACGTTACTTAAAATGCATGATAGAAAACATTTCTTGTTTTCAATCAACAAAAGAAATGATAAAACATCCAAACGTATTTTAAGAAGATGGCTCTTAGAATTTTGCGAAATACATCAACATTTTGAAACAGACCTAAGGTCCGACTACAACTGAATTGCAATATTGCATTGTGATTTTTCAAAGATCCAGATCCAGTATCGCATATAGGCCTATTATTATAGCCTAGGCCCTAACGTCAATACACTCTTTTGGTACATTGAATTGAATGGTTATAAGTCCGACGAACAACATGACAACGGTCAAGTGGTCAGCACTATAGACCTAATCGTTATTAGCCATTACTCAAAAAAGTAACTTCGGACTTCACCAAAAAGTTCGGCTAGCTAGGATATTCGTCTCTTCTATTTCCAACTAGAGACGAAACCCCGAAACTATACTAGGAGTACAGAAATGTACACCAAAGTCACCATGATATTACACAAATTAATATTTGTATTACACAAATTATGCGAACTAATTCCCAAACTACTAAAGGAAATATTGTTCCGTTATTTCCAGATTTTGTGCTTTTAACCCCGCGTGTCGCATTAACTTTGAAGTAGTTTTCTACAGGGTGTTCAGTATACGAATCTACCCCGATAAACAAACATTACTGAATGATAATCTAAATACTTGATGTGAAATTGGTGATCATCATTCTGAGAAATGATTTCGTCTGACATACTTTTATTTTTGAGAGATGTATTACAAATTTCAAATGGATCGCGGCTGTGACTCATATTCCATCTTAGAATGCATACAACAAATCTTCACTTTTCTTCAGTCATCCTGACGATGACTAGAGCAGACTAGTCGAAACGTTGAGAACAAACCAACCGGCTCTTCTCAGAGCCATCACTTTTTCCAAAAACAAATCATTACATGGTGTACCCACAAGAACTCAATAAAATCTTAATGCATGTTTTTCTTTTCTTTTCTTTGAACTAAACGACTCAACAATGAACTAAGGAACCCTTCCTCCATGGCTGAACTTTCACAATCCCCATGTTGGTTTCTGTTACATTTCCCTTGATTCTTATCAAGTACAGATGCAATTACAGATATTTTACAAATCCCTTTAATTTCAACAATAGGCCTATGTGCTGATCGTAATTATATGCTGTCATCCTGTACATTTGTTTGTATTTTAGTGATTTGTTCTTCTCGTTTGATAGTCATACCCAAGTCCCGCATTAATCAATGCGTCACCTCGACTACCTCTCCCCGCTGTCTACCCGGTACCCACTGATGTCATGGCTCCTTTACCTTTCTCCGTCCAGACTATCTTCACTCTCCGTGTCAGACGGACAATCCATCGTGAAGTACCAATTGCTATTGAGCCGTTTTGTGAAATGATTAAACGTGCTGAAAGGAAAATAATCATCAAAGTCCCACCGTGTATCGACTCTAATTTCCTCTCACGAAACGTCGTCCGTTTTCACTTGCAGAAGACGTGCTCTTTATCAAGCAAAAAACATTCTTAAACAATCAGAGCGAAAAAACAATTATTGAAGCCGCAACTCGCCGGAGATTTCCGACAAAATGTAATCATGCGTTGTTGTAGCAAACAAATCAGCGGGTGGGGAGACAAAGTTGCCGTCATTCTACATTTAATTGCATAATCATCTTCTGCACGAGTTGAATATGCCTCTGTACTCCGTTTTGTGATCACCTACGGCCCCAAGAGAGTTCACGTGCTTATTCTCTCCTCACGACGTCGGAAAAGCGCGCTAAAAATACTCTTTCTTTAGTACACGTTTGGATCATGGATCTGGAAGAATAAACCAGATGGTAGCTAGAGTATGGCTCGATCATGGAACTAGTGCAGTCGTAGGATTTCCGACAGATCTGAAACTTTTCAACTGTTATAATTATTCAGTATCCAAGCGCTATCCGGCCACGAAGGATATAAATTATAACAGATGGTCTGACCTACTTCGGTCTTTTTAATGATAAAACTATCCATTTGTATTGGTTCGAACGATTATGGCACACCACGAGTCCACAATAATTATTATTCTCCTTGTGAAAGCTTAGTGTTGTCAAGCTAAGGTAGAGTTCATACACGCCTCTGGTTGTATCAAGAGATCAAGTTCAGACATATACCTTTGGCTAGCCGTGGAAAGCCGACAGCTCCTAGGTTATTAAAAAGTCAAGTTGCTAGTTGGAGCTTGATAATATATATTATGGGTCGGGGACGCCATGCTGAGTAAACAATTGGATCGATTGTGTTTGGAGACGTCAACTTGATACAGGTATGGTTGGAATAGGCTGTGCATTTTAATTAAAAAATGATGGATGGTCAAACCAACAATTGTGCATACTTAAATAGTGATGATTAAAAATTTAGTTTGTTTGATTGTATACATTTTACATGTAGGTTTGTCTTTATTGTTTGTTTATTTTGTGTTTGTTTGTCTGTCTGCACTCATGAAATGTTTGTTTTCATGAGGTTTTATGTTTGAATGTCTGTCTAATAAGCTGTAAACTTTGGTGGCATCTTTTTTGAGTTGTGATCCTTTTTTTTAAATTTTTTTTTAATTTTTTTAATACGTAAATGAGTTTTTTAATTTAACTTATATGGGTTTTTAAAAAATTACTGTTTCAGTGTCGGAGTTATCGGTACATATTGCATGTAATAAAATATTGCTGTCATCAAAACATAAGACGGGCTTATACATTTAATGGAAAGACGGTTAATGATTTTTATGAAACAAATTATTCAATAAAAGTTAGTTTTCTTTCATCGCATGTGTATCAGGCATTTCCTGTCAATCAGTGTTCGAAAATTTCACATCTTGGTCTGCAAGCATAATGTCTTTAAAACCAAACCCTGCACATTGGTTACTCGTCTTGCATGATCACTCGATATTTATTCAACCATTTATCTCCTGTTTGTAACCCTATGGATATCACATAGGCCTATCTTACCCATTTCCTTCCATCTTTCTGCGTCCCTGGCCCGGCCCTCGGCGTCACTCTGTCCGTAGATGATGATACTTGCTTATGACTCCTCTAAGCCTCAACACATATCCCGTGAATTACCGGGCAGCCAGATCAGAAAAAAACGTACCTCGATTCCAGAAATGTTTCACCGAGTCACGAGTTTGGGCCTACTAGAAGATTTTCCCCGATCATTGGATTTCTTGCAATGTACGTCAACCGGACCGTGATATAATTAAGACCTTGAAGGTTGGAGCAAGGGTGATATGTAACCACGCTGATTTGGGTTTGTGGTTCCCGCTAAAAGCCGATTATGTACACACACTACTTCACTCCACCTGTATTCCAAATAAGAAACGTGAGAATGGAACATGAGAACTGTGTTGTGTCTTTATGGCAGCAGCTTTTGGTTTCCGCCTGATATCCTATTTTAATAATCTGATGTTTACCTACTGCGGTTGTTTTTCTTAACAAAGGTCAATTGTTTCATTAGGCCTACTTAAAATTTCTTCAGAAAATACAAACACGCACTACAAGAGCTCACCCCTGGTGCAAACACCTGGTGATCCTTGGAAACATTTGGCGGCATGGGATATCCAAGCCTAAGGTAAAGTCGTTCAACATTGGATGGGTGATGTGGGAAAGGGTGCTTTCTTGGTGAGACTTGGCAGTAAGATGTTACTGTGTTAAGGTGTGCCAATAGTTTTGCGTTACCATCGTATTATTGACACTTCGTTGCTACAATATTCTTCTTTGAAAGGTCAATCGTATGCTTGTATTAGGTAAAAGCCCCATACATTATAAGCATAAGGTTATTATGGGCAAAATGAAAATCAATTAATATGCAAAATAGTAGTTAGTGGCCTACAGGATCTAACAGGATCTTTATCAAATGCAAAAAAGGCCTTGGATAAAGAACCTGTTAGGTTCGAAACGTAAGGCCCCTATAACTACTATTTTGCATTTATATTACACTAACAGGTCATTTTGGTTTTGGAGCATACTGATTGAAACGTCGAGTTACTTCTCAATTTGAGAATTGCACATGGTGTCACCACAGCTAAATCTTTCTTTATCTGTTAATATGGTTAGAAACCATGAAATGAACTTTTTTCACCTCAATGTAAGCGCAGAGTTTCTGAGAAAAGTGCAAGAATGTATCCATAACTCTCACACTTTTCAATGCAGAATTATTGGGGGAATTGGCTTGAGATTCTAATTCAGTTTCGAGGAATTTTACAATATGTAACACTTCAGACATAAAGATTTCAAGAGATGTTGACACAATCATAAACTTTTACACAAAGTATTAAAATGTTTAGTAACATTTCCATCAGTGGGTTTTAAAACTAAACACCAATATTGTTCTTAGTTTGAACGTCAAACGTTTAAATAATTAGTGTGGTCAGATTGGAAACATATCAGGCCATTTTATTTTATACAATTGGAGAGGCATTATACTCTTCATGGAAATGACAAAAAATTTAGTGGTACGCAATTCAAAATAAAACAATGAAGTAGCCTAGGCAGCTTTGTATCGGTTTTAGAGACACCTACATCTGTAATGTTCTTTGAAAATATAATAGCTAGCAATACTCTTCAAAGACGTCAAATTCAAACAATATAAACCACATATTGAAGTGAATATAAATAGATTACTTTACCTCATAATTTATGGAGATGTTTCAAGTATAAATGAGGTCCTTGCTATATGTGGCCCGCTCTGGCAAAACCCGAAACTTCTTGGCATTTACCATAATGCGTTATAACAGCCAAGAAAAGGTCAAAAACTTACCCCAGGGACCAGTTTGAGGGACCAGTTTTCATGTCACCAATGTCCATATAGAGCATTTTCTCTAGATTTTGATGGAAAAAGAAAAATCATGAAACATTGTTGGGAACATTGTTAATTTTCACGATAAATTTAGGAGGGCATTTTTGAAAATTGGGTCCAAGTTTAGGGTTTTGCCAGAGCCATGTAGTCACATATATGCTTGTACATTGGGCCGTACAGCAAATCACGAGACCGTATGAGAACCCGGCACATAAATCGTTAAGTAATTCCAAGCAATCAACTTATTTCCATAGTCATACCATGGAGGAAGAAAATGGTCAAACCAACTCAGTATACATGAGCAATAAGCGTTGTCACTATTTATAACACTACTTGTATAACATAATGCGTCCGACTGGTGATTATGTCAACAAATTAAATCAGTCTAGAGCAAATAACCAAAGATACTTTCAAGTTCCACTTAATTGAGTTAGTTGTCATATATGGGTAGTCTCCAAAAGAAGGGTTCTTTTGTGTGTTCCATGCGGTCGTTATGGGCATTCATGAAGCTTTTCACATTTAGGGGCCTAAACAATAGGCCTAAGGAGCCCTGCCTCAGTGTCTTCAGTATACTGTTACATCCAGTTTATGTTGACTCCAGGCATCAAGTTTAAAATAGGTCAGCGGCAGAGAAGAATATTTGCTTATCCATCCTCAAGGATGGGCAAGCAGCGGCTTCGATGATTTGTTATTTTTTCTGGAGGGGTATTACTGGATGTTTGTCACTGTTTGTCCCCATAGGCATAATATGCGGGTTTGTTGACTATACGTTGCGCCACGGCATGGCTTCTTCAAACGAAGCAGTTAGATATAATGATAGCATTGGTCTCCGGTGCAAAATAATTCAGTTGTTGCCATGAACATTGTGGATTTGTTTAATACCTGGCATGTTTTTCTACATTTCCTTCACAGTGTTTTATATAGGGAATGTACAACAAATCTGCGAGATTGCATAGATTGCATACTTCCTTTGAAACCAGAATAACTATCATCTAGAAACAGTCTATGCAAGTCAGTTCAGCTCAATTTCCAATCTATAAGTCATGAGAAAAGTGCGTACAAGTATGACATTTTATTTAATAATAATGGAGGCATGTTTAAAGCGCTCTTACACGAGGTATCACAGCGCTGTACATTATTACCCCTGCTCATCAGGCGCATAAATCATTCCTGAAACCATCTCAGCTCCCTGGGGAGTATGCAGCTCAATTGCTGCCATTTCGGCGCATGTGGGCTAATCATAAATCAAACACAACAACCAACTCTGCCCTCACAGGTACCCATTTACTCCTGGGTGGAGAGAAGCAATTATGGTAAAATGTCTTGCTCAAGGACACAAGCACCCCGGTCGCGGTCGGGATTCGAACCCACATTCTGACGACTCGGCCATCAGAACACAAATCCAATGCACTAAACCGCTCGACCATGGCACTCCAGATAACACATGAAGCAAAAAGTTATCGTTCGGAAAATGTTTATAACCGTGTATATTTGTTGGTGTTTTTTCTCTAAAATGAGATCACTTAATTTGTCAGGATAATTGGTAAATTTACCAATATAAAGTTTGAAAACGGGCCCTTCCCTTAAACACGGATCGTCTGATGGGAAAATAATACAAGGAAGCAGCAATCTTGGTATATAGCTATACCCGATTACAAAGTTGCCGAATTATTATCTAAAAGCTTACTTTATTTGAAGTTGGTAAAGGTATCAGTTCATCCTGAATAATTATTCTGTCTGAAATGCTATAATTTCAGAGAAAACACGCTAACAAAATTATGCATATTTCCAAAAAAATGCTGACGACAACATTTGTTTTCACTTGGATACCATCAGAAAAGACTCCCTTTATTGTCAGTTATTTTGGGAAAAATAAGTCACCATCTTATGGTGGCCCTGAAGGGACATTGCATTCTCGAATATTTGCGCAAATATTTGCGATGTCGTGAAATTTTTCGCAAATATTTGCGCAAATATTCGCGGAAAAATTCACGACATCGCGAATATTTGCGCAAATATTCGCGAATGCGATGTCCCTTCAGGGCCACCATACCATCTCAAAAAAAAAAAAAAAAACTGATGTAAACAGTTATCAAAATATAGATAAACACTCGGCAAAATGAATACTTCTTTTCGTTTTCCCATTAGAAAAATAGATTTGAGCCTTCAATTGTTTTGTTTTTTAACAGTCTCCAACTTAACGAAGTTTCTACGCGACTGGTGTGTATTATCTTTAAATAAGCACATCCGTGACACACATTAAATTAGATTTGATAATGTATTCAAAATAAAAACAATTTTATTATGCCCATGATTTGATGCAATAAACTGGCACCATGTGGCCACCATTTTTGTCTTCTGAAATACCAGTACATGATTATAAAGAGCACATACATAATTATTCCAACTGTCAGCTGCCTATACCGATATCCTTAAAGAGGGGCTCTAAGGTCAAATTTAGTTTTGTAATGCACTCATTTTCCAATAACTAGAGTCCTTAGTGTGAAAACATTACACAAAAATTAGTCTCTAACCTCACGTTAAAGTGATGTAAAATGTCATTTTATTTGATAACCTTCCTGTGTGAAATTTGTTAAAATCCAAAGACAACAGTGACGTCACATTTCAAATAAATGGATCTCTACATTTTTGTACGGTGAATTTGCAGTTCATTCCTGAATCTCCACAATATTTGATCAAATCGGCGTTGAAATTGACTTTTTGACAAGCAAACAATTCCTGTATGGAATGTTACAGACTCATTTACCGTAAGAAAACAGTGACGTCATGTTTCAAATATCGCTCTGAAAGGGTATCAAATAAAATGATGTTACACCACTTTAAAGTGAAGTTAGAGACTTGTAATTTTTTCACACTTTAATAAGGACACTATCTATTGGAAAATTAGTGCATCACAAAACTGAATTTGACCTTAGAGTGCCTCTTTAACAACAATAATAATAAAACACACGTTGAACTAACATTTGGAATTTCTGCATCTGATTAAAATATAGGGAAACATGAAATTTCTTGCCGCACGAAGTACAAAATTCGACCTCATTTTTTATCTGACAGAAAAGAAAACAACAATGCCCATCTGAAATTTGACGAGTAGAAACTACAGCTGGATAGAACGCTCAACCACTGACATGCGGCGATCCTACGAAATGTACGAAATTTTTGTTAAGAACATGACATTCACAAACTGCCTTCAAGACGTCTGTTTACTGCAGGTTATTTTACTACCCAACCAGAGCGAGACATGTCAAACACAAAAAGGCTTTTAAATGCACTATTGGTACTGTGGACATAATGGGTGCATTAGAGCGGGCTGTACTCAGGACAACACGAGTCATTAGCAGAAACGGGAATGGAGAACTGGCAAAGTGGACGTGTTCCAGCCTTTTTTCGGTTTATCGCCATACATGTATATTTACCATACAATTTATATGTGCTATGTGCACCCCTTTCTGCCGTGTGCCTAGCCCCATTCTAAGGCTAATACACTGGACTCCCTCTGTATCCTTGGCCCTAGCGCCACATGTACACAAATGGAGTGATTTTTCAACTTTTGATCTGCTAATTGTTACAATTTAAAATGTTGTGATTAGATAAGCTTGCCCAAGCAGACACTTTTGGCATGAAGTTTGCTATTGTGAGTTCAGTAATTTTGGTAAAATTTTAATATTATTATTTTTTGTAAATTTCAAAAATGTTTTGAAAATTTCATGAAAATGAGATACCCCAGAATAACAGATTTTATGCCAAAAGCGTCTGCTTGGGCAAGGTTACCTAGTTACTAAGTTTTAGGTTGTAATAATTAGCAGATCAAAAGTTGAAAATAAAGTAAAATCGCTCCTTTTTTTTGTAGCCCTGGAATGGGGCTACCGTGTGCCTACCTTTTTCGAGACCCTGAATCCGCCCCTGACATCGATATACGAAGAACTGCGAGATTATGATTTTTGTTTTCGGTTAGTAAAATCCTTGCTCCTGCTATAGAGACCGAGTATCCTCACGTGAGAACGTTCAGACGTTATAATGTCGCAGTATTCGTGCCCAGAGGGTATCCTTGAACGCCGCTACCAAAAAAATATGCTGACATAATACCAACACAGTCTGAATATGAATATGGGCAAATCGTGTTTGCTTGTTTGTTTTTCTTCTAAGTATGCCTCTTGTATTTCAAGGAATGAACATTTGCTTGTCTGCATAAAGCAAACATTATACAAGGGGTGCAGTTGATTTTCATACCAAGGTGGTGAGAAATTGATGAATTTTATTATTTTTTCCCCATCGGTTTGTAGAAAAAGTGGAACAAAAATTTGGCATTTGGGGTGCGTCTGCATTCCCCTTCCCCAGCCAACAAATCTCAGCATTTGACATGAATTTGGTGAATGGGATTGAATTGAATAAACAGAACGTACAAAATACTGTAATACATTCCAAAACTAATCCACACTCAGGCTTTATCTGGGGCCAATGTCATGGAGCTGCTGAGCAGAAGAAAACAAATCGCTTACCAGAAACATTTGCTGAGCCGATTTGTGGGTTACCAGCCAAACTTTCCCACAAAATGTGTGTATTTTGGCTGGTAGTCTGTTTTAAAATGCTTAGCGAAAACATTTGGGCCCTAGTAGTATGTCAGATGGGGGTCCTAAGCCACCTCTTTCAAAAAATCACTTTAAAAAAACCAATTGATTTTGTCAGATGGGGGGTCCTAAGCCACCTCTTTCAAAAAATCTTTTCTTTTTTTTTTAATTGATTTTGTCAGATGGTCAAAATACAAATTTGACCAAGCTTAGTTTATTTTTTATTCCTAGAGTCCCATACTATCGAGATCCCTGGATAGGTATCTCAAGACTTCTGGGTGATATTTCTATTGAGCAGATTAAAAGAGAAACACAGTCAAAGACTGGTTTCACCAGGCTCCTAGGAGTCCTGACTCATATGAAGCCTAAAGCTTCAAAATGAGGACCTAAACTGTACTGTACTGTAGATGGGGGTCCTAAACCACCTCTTTCAAAAAATGATTTTGTCAGATGGGGTTTTTGGGGCAAGTATAAAAAAAACATTTTTCAAAAAAATCACTTTTCAGCGCGAGTACTTAAAAGTGGGCGTGGTTAATAAGATTTATAGAAAGAGATTAGGACGCCGATGCAGTAATGAAGTAGGTGCGCTGTTGCGAAGCGTGACGCCATCAAAAATTAATGACGTCACGCTAGATTTAGATTGCTGGGTAGTAGTAGAGGTGGGGTAGTATATTAAAAAGTAATTTGTTTTAGACGTTTTTTAAAAAGTAAGTTTAAAAAATGAGAAATCGAAACGAGAAATTTTATACTTGCCCCAAAAACCCCATCTGACAAAATCAATTTTTGAAAGAGGTGGTTTAGGACCCCCATCTGACAAAATCAATTTAAAAAAAAAAATAAAAAAAAATTGAAAGAGGTGGCTTAGGACCCCCATCTGACATACTACTGCCCTGGACACTGCAATGTCCCTCTTTCATCTTCTTCAGGAATAACTCTCTCTCTCTCTGATTCCTCTACATCTTTCTCCTGAATACAAAACTTAATCTCTTTCATTTAATGTTGATTTACCTGGGAATATAAAAGAACACCGAAATGTAACGCACTGTTTTACAATACATGATGGTGGGTTATTATAACACAATAATGTATAATTTTGAACACATACATGTACAATATTTACACCACTCGTCATTCTCGATCTGAACGCAACTGGTAATTATATTATGTACAAATAAATATATACACTATAGATCAGCAATGCTTTAAATCATTTACATAGAAAATATTCATCTATTTGTACATTTTGTGTTAATTACAAACATTTGTTTATTCATCAGAAGATGGCAAACAGTTATTTTCTATTTTTATATTTCATTTTTTTTTTTAAATGCACAGAAAGACTTTCCAAGAAATATGGTCTCACCATTTTTAACAAAATGTTTCATTTCAATTAAAACATAACTAATGATCGGTACCAATTGTTCATAATACAATCAAAAATTTTAATTCAGTTATACAAAATGACTGATGTAGGCTGGACATAAAGCTTGTGCCTTTAAAGGAAAAATATTGTCACAATCAACAGGGCATTGAATTTGAGTGCTCGTTTAAAATAAACTTAGTGACTGAAAATAATACCCCACATGATATGGTCATATTACCGTTGCTGCCGCATAAATGAGTCAGTAATTTTCAGTCACTGTGTTCATCTTAAACTAGGACACCGATTCCATGCCCTGTTGAAATTCTGCTCTAATCGTGACAATAGTGTCCGTTTAAAGTTAGGAGGTGACAGTGTATATGATCAGTGACCAGCTCCATCAAAACCAGGAATAAGTTTTAGAGTTATGTACATCACTGGTAAGTGTATTTTATGAGTTTCCTGTTTTCGTAGCTGGTTGCAAAATAAGGTTTTGATAAAGAGGATGTTTTTTTTTAGTGAATTCTTGAAGTCGTAGATAAACAGTCCTAAAGGTTTTTTTTGTATACACCAATCCTATTATTCAAATGGTTTTGAATGATAAAAGTTCTATGCCAACGTGTGTAATGCTTGCCAAATGTTACTTACTGTGTGGTGAATGCATCTTAAACTGTGCAAGGCACTGTTATCTACACAGCTAATCCACCATTCATAAACAGACAGCTGTCAAATGGTACTGTGTGGTGAGTGCATCTAAACTGTACATGGTACTGTTATCTACACAGCTAATCCACCATTCATAAACAGACAGCTGTCAAATGGTACTGTGTGGTGAGTGCATCTAAACTGTACATGGTACTGTTATCTACACAGCTAATCCACCATTCATAAACAGACAGCTGTCAAATGGTACTGTGTGGTGAATGCATCTAAACTGTACATGGTACTGTTATCTACACAGCTTATCCACCATTCATAAACAGACAGCTGTCAAATGGTACTGTGTGGTGAATGCATCTAAACTGTACATGGTACTATTATCTACACAGCTAATCCACCATTCATAAACAGACAGCTGTCAAATGGTACTGTGTGGTGAATGCGTCTAAACTGTACATGGTACTGTTATCTACACAGCTAATCCACCATTCATAAACAGACAGTTGTCAAATGGTACTGTGTGGTGAATGCATCTAAACTGTACATGGTACTGTTATCCACACAGCTTATCCACCATTCATAAACAGACAGCTGTCAAATGGTACTGTGTGGTGAATGCATCTAAACTGTACATGGTACTGTTATCTACAGCTAATCCACCATTCATAAACAGACAGCTGTCAAATGGTACTGTGGTGAATGCGTCTAAACTGTACATGGTACTGTTATCTACAGCTAATCCACCATTCATAAACAGACAGTTGTCAAATGGTACTGTGTGGTGAATGCGTCTAAACTGTACATGGTACTGTTATCTACACAGCTAATCCACCATTATAAACAGACAGTTGTCAAATTGTACTGTGTGGTGAATGCATCTAAACTGTACATGGTACTGTTATCTACACAGCTAATCCACCATTCATAAACAGACAGTTGTCAAATGGTACTGTGTGGTGAATGCATCTAAACTGTACATGGTACTGTTATCTACACAGCTCATCCACCATTATAAACAGACAGTTGTCAAATTGTACTGTGTGGTGAATGCATCTAAACTGTGCATGGTACTGTTATCTACACAGCTAATCCACCATTCATAAACAGTTGTCCAGTTATTAATGGCCAGTTAACTTGCTGGTACCGAGAGTAGAAGGGCTAAGCAATGGAAAGCATATATGCACCTTTGTGATTTCAAGAAGATTTCTTCATGGAAACAATAACAGCAGAACAAACTGAAAATGACTAAACCTCAAAATTCACCATCACAGGTCATAACTGTTCATTTTTTGTTTCTTTCGTTAAAGGAAGTGATTTCTCCAAACAACCCTAGCAACCTATTCCCGAGTTTGATAGAGCGGTCACATACACTATGCAAAGAACATGCTTCTATAAATGGGTTGCAATCTTCCAAGAGTGACATCATACCGCCGTTGTTCAACAACAACAACAACACAAAATATGTGTTTGTGTTGCAAAAAAAGTGTTACAGAAGCCATCTGTTCCCCATACTTTGATTTGACCAAAAGTATTCTTGATTTCGTACAAATTAACATTCTGTAAACTACATTATGTTAAAATGTGCAATTTTCCTAAAGTTAAAAGGATAAAATCATTAAAACTAGGGATTTTTGTTATCACTTCACCACAAACAATTCACACAAGAAATACACTTCCCTGTGTAAAATACGAGACCTTATAGCCTCATATGAACTGTAAAACCACTGGTATAAACAAGCTTAAGATACCCAACAATGGAATTAAACTGCAATGGGTGAAATAACCTCCTTAAGATTATTGGCAATGATCAATACGATTCATGTTCCTCGTTATAAATTATAAAACTAATATCCATGTCCAAACTGCAGTTCCAAATGTGTGTAGTTATTTAATAAAAAATATGATGGCCAACTGGCCATATTGAGCAAATATTTCTGTAATCATGGTTGAATATAAAATATGCCAATGTAATATTTAAATTACACACCTGTCTTTCAACTCGCTGCACAAGGTCAAATCCTTGTCTACAGTTGTGCTTGTTGACTCAACAATAATCATTTTGTTTGCAGAAGTTTAAACTTCTTTTAGACTTGACAACAATCACCATGGTAACGATGAAGTTTGCTCCCCTGTAGTTTGTCAATTAATTACTTTGATACAGGTTTGTATCGTTCTTGTATTATAACAGTCACGAAGAATGTGACTAGCTAAAACTGCCAGACACATACTGAAGTCTGGGCCAAGCCTGGCTGATGTCGTCTGTGATGTTGACTTTGTCTCCCTTCGAGGATGACGTGAACAAAAACCTTTCTTAAAAACTTTGGAACACAGATGGAGCTGTTTTGCCGATCTGTAGGTCAGGTGGATTTTTCTTGTAGGGAGGGGGGGACATCCCCCTTCACAAGTCCAAGATCCATTTGCGAGTATGCGCAACATGTGGGAAAAAGGGTATTAAGTCGCGCTATGCTAATACACGTAAAGGGCTGTTCTATGTGGAGACGGGTGAACAAATCTTCACAAACTGATTTTTTTTTTGGTTTGTTGGCTTCTATAATATCAATATTTTCATAATTTATTTTTAGAAATATTAATATTGATGAATAAAGATGAAAAAACAA
Organism: Zoroaster sp. YZ-2022; assembly: GCA_029582265.1. Classification (NCBI taxonomy): domain Eukaryota; kingdom Metazoa; phylum Echinodermata; class Asteroidea; order Forcipulatida; family Zoroasteridae; genus Zoroaster; species Zoroaster sp. YZ-2022. Next base: position 45,696,854 of record CM055819.1, read on the forward strand.
ACGTTTTTGTGTGCATTGTTTTCGTCTTTTGTTTTGCTCTTTGTCCATTTTAGAGGGAAAAAACCAACCAACGTTATGCTTTCGTAGTGATACGGTTTTAACACCCGTTATCAATAACATAACTGTTGCTATGGGCATTCAAGAGAGTTTATTTTTAGCTCATTTCTTTTTCCACTTAGTATGTTTAAAGGGCTGCATCTCTGAAAGCACTTTCGTTACATTGTAAAATATGAATATGCAAATTATTAATATATCTCCAGAATGCAAAATGCCACAGGGGTCAAACCTGTACCAAATTAAAGCTTGTAATGTGACCAATTCAACTATATATATAACTCTCTTTTTTATTTGTGCGACATAATACCCTTTTTTGTAGAGCGGGTCACATTATGTGTCTGGCTTTCTTTCACAAAATACTGTCGCCATAAAAAACACACCATCATATGGCAGCAATCTTTGTCAAATTCCCTGTGTTCATCAAGTACTCTCAAAGTGCTGATTCTCAGTACACAAAGGGACCAATCTATTTTTCTTCAGTTTAGTAATGCAAACATATATAATGAAAAAAAACCAAGATGGCTGCTGTGTGATTAAGAACTACTGATCCGTACAGTTTAAATCACAATTCATCAGGGAGAGGGTGGGGGGGGGGGAGGGTGGGGGGGGCTAAGTAACTGATGTAATATGCCCACTGGTTGGATCGTATGTTCCAGCGAGGTAGTACACATCTTCATTATCAACTGCATACTTGTTGTGTTTCTTGCCGGACATGAAGCACTTGTATTCCTCCACAGACAATACCTCACACTTGTGGGAAATCGTCTGAACATCGTTTTCGTCCACGTGGAGGGATTGATAAAGTGCCATCTGTTGGTCGGATGGGGAACAATTAAAATCTTTTCAATAAATTGGCATGCATATTACAGGAATTACAAGTATTACCAAATACTTCAATTGTTAACAAATCTACAAAACTTGAAATATGATCCAATGCATAACATGGAGGGATTTATAGTGTCATCTGTTGGTTAGATGGTGAAGAAATACAATGTTTTGAAGGTTAGTGGCATATATTTTCACTGTGTTCACAATGCAATAAGCTGAAACTTTCACAGGTTGGTTGTTTAATATAAATCTTGATTCAATGAGAGGATGCATACTCACAGAAACAGTTTTGCCAGCATAACCTTCCTTAACCCTAACCCCCTAGCTATTTCGGCTTCCTGAATCCGCCAAAATCCAACACCATAGAGTAACACTACCACCTAACCGTTGGACTTCGCTGGAATTAGTACACCCAGCCCCATGCAAAGTGTCCCTGTCTGGGCTACAGAGTACTGAGTCCATCAAAATACAACACCGTGCAGTAACACTACCACCTAACCGTTGGACATAGCTGGAATTAGGACACCCAGCCCCATGCAAAGTATCATTGTCTGGGCTCTACAGTACCGAGTCCATCAAAATACAGCACCATGCAGTAACACTACCACCCAACTGTTGGACTTAGCTGGAATTAGGACACCCAGCCCCATGCAAAGTATCATTGTCTGGGCTATACAGTACCGAGTCCATCAAAATACAAAAACCCCAGCTTGAATGGTTTAGGTTGGCTAGGGTTAAGTTAAGAATGAAGCTGCACATGATAAACGTATTCATCCAAAGACAAAGATCTGACCTTGCCATCATGTGACTTGCGCCCTCCTTTAGTCTCCTCCGGATGATAGAACCACTTGACACGTACAACCATATTACCACCCCACGACTCCCACATGCTCTCAATGCGACCAATGTACGGAAGATGAGGACGACCGGTTGATAAGAATACTGCCGAGTCCCCTTGCTGTGGAAGAAGGGAGGAGATGTGCAAACATTAACAAAATTGCTACCTATTTTTGTTATCGATTTAATTTGGACAAAAGATTGCCGTGGCTTGTTTATTTAGGGAGGAGTGCCAAAGTCATGGTACAGCCAAGCCTTTGAGAAGCCTGGCCAGGCCTAGGCTACCTGGCCTCCTAATTGTCTTTTGTGAGTCCTAATCCTGTAACAATATAGTACCTGCCAATCAACATAACCAGGGCTTCTGGAGGGCCTAGCCCAGGCAAGCAGAGCTCATTATATAGGCCAGAAGGCAGGGGAAAAGTCTGGGCCTGGCCGGGCTTCTCAAAGGCTTGGCTGTACCATGACTTTGGCCCTTGTCCCTTAAAATGAGGTGTACACCAGGGGTCAATTTCATAGAGCTGCTAAGCAGACAAAAATTGCTTAGCAGATTTGCTTGGTTACCAGCATAACTTGCACATAAAATGAGTATACTTTGGCTGGTAGTCTGTTTTATAATGCTTAGCGAAAATATTTGCTAAGCAAAATTCTCTGCTTAGCGGCTCTGTGAAATTGGCCCCAGCACTCGGAAAGTAACCGAGCGAGTTATTATCTTAGAAGTTATTTTGTTGTAAGATGGTAACCGAGCGAGTTATTACCATCGGGCAAGCTCGGCGGTCGAGAGGCTAAGACGTCTGCACTAGTAAGCAGGAGGTCGTGGGTTCGAATCCCACCCGAGTCGCCTGTGTAGTTTTTTTCACAGACACTCGGAAAGCACCGAGTATACAGTGCTATACACACGTCGGTGTTAGGGCAAAATTAAATCAATTGAGTTATTATCTTAGAAGTTATTTTGTTGTAAGACGGTAATGGTACCAAAAAATCCCGAGAAATGATTCCGTCCGACATGTTGTCATTGTTGAGAAAATGTGTGGAGACAAATTGAAATCTAAAATGGATCACCGGCCACATAAGAATGCATACAAAATATAAACCCTCCTACTATCAGTGTTGTTCTTAACAGTCGACCCATACTTCAAAATGTCACAGCCAACAAAATACACTGTACATTTCGCAGGGGTTATCCACAAAATACCATGTGGCACCCTGGGGCACACTCCGGTTTGTGTGAAGGTCAGAACACTGTTTTTGTCCCAGGGGCATTTTGGGGTATCCATGTACCACACTTGTGTACAGTATGCAATATTTTAAGGCATGCATAGAAAAAGCATTGTGTACTTAGCAGACAAGTTTTTGTGGCATTTTGGAGACTGCATGTATACAAGGGGCACTCGTGTTACTGTTACTGTGGCACTCGTATTACTGTTAAACCAAGCTTCTGACAAAGGTTTTCTGAAATATATCATTTCAAAGTATTTGTTTTCCTTTTTAAAAAGGATATTACAGACCTCCCAGTGCCTAATATAGGTTTTTTTAAATAGTTTTTTAAAGTAAAATATAGGTTATTATAGATTTACGAAATGCCAAAATATAGGCTTTTTATAGGTTTATTTCCTGTGATTATGCAGTGTTAAGTAACAAGCAGGGCCGGATTTAGACATGTGGAGGCCCCTGGGCAACCTTCAGTAGTGGAGGCCCACCCTACCTTAGAATACTAAAAACTAAAAGGTGACAAGAGTCACAAGACATAGGCCCGTATTTTAGAACATTCCTTTACTGCAAAGGACGCCTTTATGCCTATTGTTCTCTTAAGAGAACAATAGGCATAAAGGCGTCCTTTGCAGTAAAGGAACGTTCTAAAATACGGGCCATAGTTACAGTCATCCATAAAGTAAATTTTTTTCAAGTAGAAAGAATCTGAATAAGCAAGCAAGCAGGTCAATCATGATCAATCATAACAAGAATATAGTACAGTACATATATTTACAGACCAGCCTACAGTTCAGGTCAGCCTACATTTTTCCTTACAAATTTTTTTTTTCATGAAATATGTGTAGGCCCCTGGGCAACTGCCCAGCTTGCCCAGTCCTAAATCCGGCCCTGGTAACAAGTTTTTGGTAAATTGCCTTACCCCATACCCTGTCCGGCAGAAAATCTAAGAGCGGTACACATGTTACAGTTTGGCTACTGTTTTGGCTTCATCTCTTTATACTTAGGAAGTAATTTTTCTTCAAAGCCATGAGGATTTTATGAGGAAGTTGAAAATGTTTTTATAGGTTTTTGTGGGAAATAAAGGTTCCCATTTTGACATTTTGAAATAGAGGTTTTGATAGGTTTCACTGGGAGGCTTGATATTATCAATGTTCCAATGAAGGCAAAGATTTCCGAATATTGCAGGTAAAAGACGGGCAATACATCTTCAACAACTGACTGTGACAGTTATTAAATATGATGTATGAATTGAACAAAAAACTGAATGAATAAAATGCGGGAATGATGTAAGCTTACCCTGATGATTTCATTTTCTCTCATGATAGCCCTATAGAAGACTTTACGAGCTTTTCCCTTGGCACCTCGACGCTGTGTCGCTTTACCAAACCAGTTCCACAGCTGTCTGGCGGGTAGAAAAGCTGGATGGAATATACCAGAGAAAAACATTTACTAGTCCACGATATTTCATTATGATATATCTTTCTGGTAATAAAACCAAGTAAGGAGTGTCTAGAGCACTTAAGCTTGTAAGCTTGAATAAAACATGCGGACAGAAGAATATGAAGTGATGTTCAGATTTAGCTGTAAGAGTCAAGATAAATACTCTTGGGGAAAACCCAGCGTAATCAGGAAGAGACTGAAAATCCAGCTTGTATCCGAGTGGAATTCAAACCCAGGTTCACATGTCAACCATAAGATATTTGTCAGAAAGCAGTACATTCTGAATTTAAACGTTGTCAATGACCAGATTCAAAACAGTTAACAAATTATTATTAAATCACATTTAAGATTGGGAGTCAAATTTTCATTCATAATTGCCCACCTTGATTCCAGTTTTAAAATACTTAATTCTCAACTAAAATAGAAACCACTAAACAACAGATTTAGGAACACAAGAAACCATTAACTAACAGCTTCTACTAGCTCTGATTTTAATACTCAAACTGCACATGTCTAGATAAACACAGCTACTAGTCAGGTGAGAATACAGTCTATCTTTGACAATTCCAGGCAATCCTAAACAACCGTTTGAACATACCCACATGAGCAGCTGTCAAATAAATCAAAATCAGAATGTCTAACCCATAGACAAAATAGACTGCCAGGAGCTACTCAAAATGAGGCCAGGAAACCATGGGCAAATGAGCACCACGTACAATCCATGCTCAATGAAACAAGATGCAACAAATGTAAAAAAAAAAAAAACTGTTGCATCTTGTTGCCCTCAGCAAAGGGTTTTTTCCACAGACACTCGGAAAGCACTGAGTATGCAGTGCTATACACACGTCCATGTAGGGCAAAATTAAATCGAAAGAACCATTGTTCTAGCTGGTGGATCTTGTTGCATTCAGCAGGGTGTCTGTGAAATCCTGTAAGGGGGGGGGGGGGGGGTTAGGGTTATTTGATGGATGGTGTGTTGCGTACTCCAGTACATACACACAACCTTATGGATCAGGTTTGTGGGGTACCGCCATTGTCCTCCTATTGTCCCTTTTCTTTAGAATTTCTCTTGTGGGGTACACGGAAACAAAGACCGACCTGTGGGGACCATTGTCCCCATTCAGAAAGTACCCCACGGGTGGCATCCTATGTGCCCCCCCCCCCAACACACACACACACACGTGTGTAAACGCCTGCAATCGGGGACATCCTTTGTCAAATTCCTTTGTCCAAAAAAGCGGGGACATATTGTTCTCCATTGTGATAGCAACCGGGGACTATTGTCCCTTTTCTTATATGTCCCCGGTTTGAATGCGCTCACACACGCGCACACACACAGGTAAGCGTAGCTATCGTTGTGTGGACATTCCTTTGTTCTCGTGTACTTAAGGATAGGAAATTCTTAAAATCGTTCCCATTTCACACAGAAGAGTGTTTTGAGAGCGGTTTTCGTTCTATTTTTCCCTTTTAATAATATCCTTCGATTTAAGTCAAAGAACCTGCCTAGACAAATCTCTAATTTCCGAGATATTCGTACTTTTCCTAAGTCCAAAAACGTTGTGTGGACGTGTGTAAGTCCACACAGCGCAAACACTCCATACGTTGTGTGGACCTCTTTTGTTCTCAGGTCCACACAATGAATGGTACGCTTACTCACACACACACACACACACACACAGTCTTGTGTATGGTGTAAACCGAGGACACCGTTTGACATCCTATTGTTCCCCTCTTTTGTTCCCTTTGTTGTTGGACTTTAACTTTTTGAGGCTTCTCCCATTAGATTTGTACACGAAACATACCGAGGACACCGTGCGCAAACCGAGGACATATTGTTCTCTTTTGTTATATGTCCTCGGTTTACACCATAAACACGTACACACACACACACACACAGACACACACACCCAATCCCGCACAGGGCGTTGTGGGGACAAAATACAAAGGATTTTGGGGATTAAAAACGTTGTGGGGACAATGAAAATGTCCCCACAGCTAAGTAATTCCGGATCCCTCTTTTGTTCTCTGTCCCCATAACGCGGCCAGTGCTTGAACACACACACACACACACACACACACATTCCCGCACGGGGCGTTGTGGGGACAAAATACAAAGGATTTTGGGGATTAAAAACGTTGTGGGGACAATGAAAATGTCCCCACAGCTAAGTAATTCGGATCCCTCTTTTTGTTCTCTGTCCCCATAACGCCGCCAGTGCTTGAACACACACACACACACACACAATCCTTGCAGGCGTTGTGGGGACAAAATACAAAGGATTTTGGGGATTAAAAACGTTGTGGGGACAATGAAAATGTCCCCACAGCTAAGTAATTCCGGATCCCTCTTTTGTTCTCTGTCCCCATAACGCGGCCAGTGCTTGAACACACACACACACACACACACACACACACACACACACACACACAATCCCGCACGGGGCGTTGTGGGGACAAAATACAAAGGATTTGGGGGATTAAAAACGTTGTGGGGACACACAAAATGTCCCCACAGCTAAGTAATTCCGGATCCCTCTTTTGTTCTCTGTCCCCATAACGCGGCCAGTGCTCGAACACACACACACACACACACACACACAATGCAGTCCTTACTTTTCTCCTTTGCTCATGGTTCCAGAGAATCAATGATTATGGTCTACGTGTATTCACACTCTGTTGTCCGTTATTATGTCCAAAAAGTCTAAAACTGTCATGGGCATTTATGAATGAATTGTCAACCTCTGGGAGATGCAGACATGAATGATGCTGATTACAAGACATGCATACCTACTGAATTACAGGGACTATGACTAGGGCTAAGGGCCCTACCTGTCATCTTGCTGGTGGACGTCAGGCAGGACCGTTTCTTCTGACTGGGTGCTAGTGGTGTGTTGTCCTGTTTGTTAAACAAAGGATGCTAAACTTTAGTAAAGCTAACCCCATTATCCCTAACTCCCTAGGCCCATTTGCTGACACATAACCTGAATCCTTCCTAACTCCCTAGGCCCATTTGCTTACACATAACCTGAATCCTTCCTAACTCCCTAGGGCCATTTGCTTACACATAACCTGAATCCTTCCTAACTCCCTAGGCCCATTTGCTTACACATAACCTGAATCCTCCAAAATTCTTCAGTAGTAAAGCAAGCACATGACATGGATGCACACATGTGTTTCTAATCTGTGATACATGGCCAGGGACCCTCCCTGCATGCATGGAGCAATAAACAGTGTCCACTAACCCAAGCACTGACCTTGCAATCACTACAACAAACATGGATGTACATGTACCATGGAAAGGCAAGTATGCCTAATAATCTCAATCCTCCAAATCCTTCACTTTAGCTAAGAGCATGTAGCATGTAACCTCAATCCTTCAAATTCCTTCACTTTAGCAAAGACGATTTTATAGGATTTGGGAAGGTTAGGGTTATGGGAGATAAACACTGCTTTTATTTTGCTCTGTGTCAATTTTATAGGCATTTCTTATGACTTTGACTATGACATTGAGCTGAAACCTATGCAGGTTGTTTTTTTAAATGTATATCTGGTTCAAAGAAAGTAATCATACTCACAGAAGCAGTTTTATTAACATAACCAATGTTATACCTGCCCTTTAAACGTTCTCTCTGATAGTTGTCTGTGCACCTCCTATACACACACACTGACAGTAGTGTAGTACAACTTTTCTTAACCCTCCTACAATCAGTGCAATTTTTGAAACAACCCATTCAGGCCACTCCAAGCCATTAGCCGTTGCCAGTGGCCTTCTATGGTTACCCTTCTGTGCACTGTCACACCACCGAGATTACAGGGTAAAGTGGTCTCCCATTGATACATTGCAGGCCATACTAATATGTTCAAACATTTACAGTGTCCCTGGGTGGCACACAGTTGATTTTGTAAGATTACTTGGAAAGGACAGCAGGCTTGTACATGTATGTACTGAAGGTTGCTCAAGAGCAGAATTTTGTGGATCGGAGTGGCCTCCATGTGTAGGAGGGTTAAGTTAATTTCAAATAAAAAATCCACTTTAAAATGCAGAATATACGAATTGACTCAGACAATTAAGACGAGAAATAAAAGGAATTACCGTGCTATTTATGCTGTCTGAGCTTGTTTCATCGCTGTCACTACTCGAATCCTTATCATTGTCTGAAGAGCTCCAATCATCTAGACTGTGATCCAAGGTACCCCTGTGCTTATTCCAGACACCCTTCCCTTGGTCAAAGCTGGTCTTCTCCGAAGCCAAATCCCCCTCCGTCAAGACTTGGGAGCCAGAGATGGGATGAGTGGAGTATACTGTCTCCACTGTACAGAAGCTGCTGTGTCTATCATCATGATGGGATTTCTTCTTCCTGCTCGACGATGACTTCTTCTTGGAGGATTTAGACTTAGACGAAGGAGATGTATCACCGTTGGAGGAGCTTGACTTAGATGAGTTCTTCTTCTTCCGATCCTCTCTCCGCTTTTTCTTCTTGGATTTGGCCGGACTTCTTGAGGGGCTTCTGGCAGGGCTTCTTCGAGGACTCTTACTGGAGGATCGTTTGGATCTCTTACGATCGATCGATTCTTGTCTCCTCTCTTCCCGTTTCCTTTTCTTCTTCTTTTTCTTCTCTTTGGTTTTGGAGTCTAATTTACTGGACGACCTCTTAGATTTGTCGTGGCTTCTAGACTTTTTACTCTTACTCTGCAATTTCTGAGAAAGTGGCAGAAAGACATCATCCTCTCCCGATTCTGAGATTCTGTCCATCTCATTTTGATTGACAGCCGACTTGCTCGATTCCATCATCTTAAGCTTTTTCTTTGGTGAGGTTGTTCTTGGTTTAACATTTACATCTTCTCCCGTGTCCATTGTTTCCAATTTACAGTTAGCATTGGAGCTTGTATCCGATGTCCGACGTCTCCTCTTCCTCTGGAGTTCATTTGGAATGGGTTCAAACTCGACGATGGGGAAGTCATGTGGAAGCATCCGAATGTGATCCACAGGAATCCGACCTGAGTCTCCATCATCAAACTCAACGCAAATAAAGTTGGGGTCCTCATTTGGATTCGGCGTACCTCTCACGACAGTCCCTGGGTAGAGACAGCGGAACTGCTGGCTCCAATAGGCACACACGCGAGTGCCTTCTGGAACGTAGCGTGTGGCGAGTGGTTTGACATCTACAAATGTTTCTTGCAGCATCTGCTCCTGAGAGAACACATGTGGTCTGTTTCCGCGCTCACCATCTAAGATGACACCATAAACATCGGGGGGCTGGATAGCATTGACATACCCAGCATAGAACAGACCATCGATTGGTATAAGGACTCTTAAGCCATTCTCAAGCTCTTCTTTGTTGATAATGCATGAGCGAGGCGCCGAGGGAGTCTGACGATCCACCAGATTACTAAGCGGAAGATTTTCAGCCTCACTGCAACTACTATCTGTCAATTCCTCATCACGATTTGGTTTATTGGCATCGTTCATTGGCTCTTGTTTAATCGTGGATTTCTCTCTCTTCTTTGACAGTTTCTTCTTGGTCTTCCTCGGTGCTTCATCCTTCTCATCTTCCTGAGCAGACATACTTGCAAGTTTCTTCCGAATCTGCAGTGTATCTGTCTTAAGGGCATCAAGAACACTCCCGATGTTAGCCACCCCGTTGAGGTCGGTACTCGACACCGCTCCCTGGTCAGTACTGTTGCTTTCTGATGGCACCTTGGCCTTGTTACTGGGGGACTGGGTGACCTTCTTCATTACCTTCATGGGCTCGTGGGTTTTTGCGAGAGGACTAGCATCACGAGAGGGTGCTGGACTGATATCGCTGAGAAAAATCCTCTCGCTGCGTCTCCGTGTCCAGATTTCTTCGTTGAAGAAAGGTTTCTCCTCGACTCCCTTCTTCTCCTGGTTGGAGGCTAATAAATTCATACTTGAATAGTTTGGAGTCTTTCCTTTCTTCTTGGCGGACCTGGAGGCTTTGGGTGTTTTGATGGGGAAATCCGAGATGTTCTCCTTCTTCACTACAATCAAAGACGTCTTTCTAGATTTCTTTGCAGCTCCTGGAAAAGAAATCACAGAGATAAATTGGTGAAACAAAATCAATTTGTGTTTTTGGTTTGAGGCACAAACAATTATTCACTAGGTTTTGAAGTGAAAAAAACCATCTTGAGATTTTGAATATAAATCAACATGTTTAAATAATTTTTTAAGCATTCAAGATTTACATTGGTGAAATTATTGTAACAATCGATGTTATTTTTTACCCTTTGTGACATGACTCAATACTGTTTACTTGACCATAGTATAAAAGTCCCACTAGGCAATTCCTATAAGAAAACTGGGCTTATAAAATTAGAAGGCCAAATATGACATAAGCAGGGGTGTGTGATTTGTAAAAACTCCTGATAAATAGGTAGTGGGCCTGGGTCTCCCTTTGGTCTAGAGGACAAAGCCCTTAGAACCTCCTGGATGTTTTAATTTTGGAGGATTTACAGACTCTCCACATCCCTACCAACAAGAAACTAGAGGCTTGGACACAATACAGGCTACTTCTTTCTTTCCTTGGTGGCTACTTCTCTTCATTCAAAAAAAATTTGAGGCAAAAGGAGATTTGTAAAAAAATCCTGAGAAACCAACCTTGTTCTGACAAAGCAGGAGAGTTGCTTCTCTTCTTGGCTTTCCCAGATTTCTTCTTGGAGGAGTCGTTATCAGTCGTCTTCCCGTCGCTTACATCCTTGGTCACGGAAGGTTTCACCTCCTTCGTAGCCGTGTTGCTCTTCATGAGTTCCTGAGATGAGATGCCAGCAAGGAGAGCGAGGCCTTTCTGATGGGTGTGGCCGGTTGAGTTCCGTTTCTGCTTGGCGTCAATCATAGCGGTTTCCCACGGGGAATCACTGTCGTCCTCTATTAGAAACAAATTTAAAGGAAGTTTCAACAAATTTGCACGTACCGAAATACAGCATTGGAATAGTCAAAATGGAGTATGTTCATCATGATGTCCATAAAAAATATCTGAAAACTGACTTTGAATATCACTATAAAATTGAGAGCACCTATAAATAATCAGACAATTCTGTATTCAATTTTGTATAAGGGCACCAAGGAATGAAAATCCTTACTCAAAGAGAATTTGATAATCCACATCAGGAAACATTGAGACATCAGTGTAACAAGGCCGTATCATAGTTCTCGGATGAACACGCAAAACATATGGAAGAAGATACAATGCATTTCATTTCATTTCATTTCTCATTTCTGGTAATGAAACCAAGGGATGCCTCAGAAAAGCGCACTTAAGCACTGTAAGCTCGAAAGCCTGAGGAAACCTGTAAACAAGAGCGCTTGCAATGTGAACCAGAAACACCGGGGTAAACCCCTTACACTTCCACGATAAGTGTCCTGGGTTCTTTTACGTGCATTACTTAATCTAGTACACGGGACCTACGGCTTAACGTCCCATCCGAAGGACGAAGCAATTATGGTTAAGTATCTTGCTCAAGGACACAAGTGTCACGACCGGGGCTCGAACCCACACCCTGCTGCTGGCAACACCAGAACTTGAGTTCGGTGCAAATTTATGCACTGTTGCACATACGACTTTGTAGCATTTTTGAGATACGACCTTTTGACACGACGATATTCAACCCATCACTTTGCGCACCACACGTTTTCTTTACTTACCATATATTGGCACTGCACGCTGCAGCATCACCGCTCCGGCGCTTTCCTTCTTACTGTTTCCTTGACTACCACAACACTTGCGGATGACGTTCTCAATCGCCTCCATGGTCGTATCAGCCACCGGGTCACTTGACCCTTGACCTTTGACACTTTCCTTCTTGAAATCTTTGATTTTAGCTTCCTTTGTCTTCTTCTTGGAGCTCTTGGATTTGGATTTGACGGACGGAGCCTTATTGGAGGAACTGCCACTGCTTGGCCAGATGATGCTACCACTGTCAGTGTCTGTCGATTTAAAAGGTAAGGTACAGCATTAGTAATGTTGACAAAACCGCTTCTACGAGTTACAAAACCAACCTGTAAAAGTTTCAGCTGTCGCTAACAAGAAAAAAGTGAAGGATGCTTTCAGATTTGTTTGTATTCATTCTTATGTGGTATTTAGGGACAAGGGCCAAAGTCATGGTACAGCCAAGCCTTTGAGCAGCCCGGCCAGGCCCAGGCTTTTCCCCTGCCTACTGGCCTATATAATGAGCTCTGCTTGCCTGGGCTAGGCCCTCCAGAAGCCCAGGTTATGTTGATTGGCAGGTACTGTATTGTTACAGGATTAGGACTCACAAAAGACAGATTAGGAGGCCAGGTAGGCTATGCCTGGCCAGGCTTCTCAAAGGCTTGGCTGTACCATGACTTTGGCCCTCCTCCCTTCGTACTCTTTCCTTAACCCTATCCTTCCCAAATCCTCCAAAATCCTCTTTGCTAAATTGAAGAATTTTGAAGGATTGAGCTTACATGCTACATGCTCTTTGCTAAAGTGAAGGATTTTGAAGGATTGAGGTTATTAGGCATACTTGCCTTTCCATGGTACATGTATATCCATGTTTGTTGTAGTGATTGTAAGGTCAGTGCTTGGGTCAGTGGACACTGTTTACTGCTCCATGCATGCAGGGAGGGTCCCTGGCCATGTACATGTATCACAGATTAGAAACACATGTGTGCATACATGTTATGTGCTTGCTTTACTACTGAAGGATTTTGGAGGATTCAGGTTATGTGTAAGCAAATGGGCCTAGGGAGTTAGGAAGGATTCAGGTTATGTGTAAGCAAATGGGCCTAGGGAGTTAGGGAGGATTCAGGTTATGTGTAAGCAAATGGGCCTAGGGAGTTAGGAAGGATTCAGGTTATGTGTAAGCAAATGGGCCTAGGGAGTTAGGAAGGATTCAGGTTATGTGTAAGCAAATGGGCCTAGGGAGTTAGGAAGGATTCAGGTTATGTGTAAGCCAATGGGCCTATGGAGTTACGTGTAGGAAGGGTTCAGGTTATGTGTAAGCAAATGGGCCTAGGGAGTTAGGAAGGATTCAGGTTATGTGTAAGCAAATGGGCCTATGGAGTTACGTGTAGGAAGGGTTCAGGTTATGTGTAAGCAAATGGGCCTAGGGAGTTAGGAAGGACTCAGGTTATGTGTAAGCAAATGGGCCTATGGAGTTACGTGTAGGAAGGGTTCAGGTTATGTGTAAGCAAATGGGCCTAGGGAGTTAGGGTTAATTTACGATCGAATTGTTAAAAACAATCTGTATACAAAATCCATGTGAGAATGAATGAATGAAATTTGTGTTTGCTGATGACAATTTCTGAAAGCATTTTCCTGTTAAAAACCCAACATAATGAGTTGAAACTTTCACAGGTCCCATTGATTTTTATTCGCATGAAGTGAGCCCCAATAAATAAACGTTTGCATGTGGTATAGGAACAATACCGTCATGATCAGAGCAGACTTTCAACAGGGCGTGGAATCTGTGTCCTAGTTGAAGATGAACACATTGGCTGAAAATTGCTGGCTCATTTATGCAACAGCAATGATAATATGACCTTATCATGTGGGGTATTATTTTCAGTCACTGAGTTAAAGTAGAACTAGCACTCCAATTCCATGCCCTGTTGATCGTGACGATATTGTCCCTTTAAATTCTTACTTAGACACAAACACAAACGAAGGAAAAGGCTAAATGAAATCATATGGATAGAAAAAGACATGTACTGTAAGAGATTGAGGACTGTCTAATTTTGCTCGGAGCGTGAGACCTAACCAGTGGCGTAGCGTAGTTACGACGGGCCCAAGTGCACACTGTTATGAACGGGACATAATACACGCTAGTTACTAGTTATGAAGCGCACACACACACACACACACACACACACAGTCACGCACCGTAGTTGTGGAGACATACACTCGCTATTAGACACAGTTGTGGGGACTGAAAACGTTGTGGGGACATGAAAATGTCCCCACAGACACTCCGTTCTTGCCTTCCCTTTTGTTATAGGTCCCCACAACCTTGCCAGTGCCTACCCACACACACACACACACACACACGCACGCACACGCACGCACGCACACACACGCACGCACGCACGCACGCACGCACGCACGCACGCACGCACGCACGCACGCACACACGCACACACACACACATATCAAAGCATAGGCCTATATATTTTACCAACAATGTGTTGGATTTTACAGTCGAATTAGTTACTTAGGCTATTGCGCTATCAGAACCATGGATAGCGCTCTGACACGCTAACGTAAACAGATGGTCAATCAAGTCAACAAGTCAACTAATCAACCAACTATATGAAAGGCATGGTTTGGTTTGCACCCGCAGCGGCTTTACCCACATCTGAAAAACACATCTAGGCTACACAATGAAACAGGCGCTCGGCGGCGACCTAACTCCGAAATGAACACAGACGTACTTCCAAGGTGGCGATTCGAAGTGCGTGCAGGGGCCCGTTCTCTGCAACACAATGTCGAACGGCCTGCTCTCTCTACGGGCCCTACCACCCCACGGGCCCCAGTGCAGCCGCACTGCCTGCACTGTCTATATTTACGCCCCTGGACCTACCAATGTCCTCTTGATTGGATGATTTTTCAATCGGCTTTCTTAGTCTGGATTTGGAACTGACCCTGGACTGGGGGTCTTTCAATTTCCCCAAACTATCTTGGTTTGTAATGCCTAGAAAAGATGGTAGAAGGAAAATGAAGAGAAACAGACAAATGACTGATGGATACAGAAGGTGAAAGGAAAAGGAAAAAGATATATGCTTGAAGGAAATAACACACACTCAGATAAGATGACTTCCTTGTAAAATAGGCATAAATCACATTTATACGTCAACTTAATGAATTTATTCAAAACAAAAATCTTTTCCTTTTTCTTTTTTTGAAACAACTAACCTGTAAACGTGATAGCTTAATTCCTTCACAAGAAAATAATGAATAATGCTTTAAAATTTAATGCAAATTTAATGTGAAATTTAGGAAATTAGATTCTTTCCAGAGTATAAATTCAAATTGGAAGTTATTTAACTTTTCTTAAATATTTTAGCACATAATAACCGCTCAGGGGAAGATTAATACCAATAGTATTAGCCAGATGGGGTGTCTGGGTGTCTTTTGGACACCCTGTTTCAATTGTGGACACCCTAAGTTAATTTGTCATTTACATGAAAAAATATTGTTAACCAGTTCGCGTCGGCGGCTGTGTATACACGCAATTTCTTTTTGCACCACAGATCGGAGGGCGCCTAAACACGCCATAGGAATATTTGTATGCATGCCCAGTTGACGTGGCAATGAGCCGAGCATACAGTGACATGCTCGGTAGACATGGCCACGCGCTGTGGAAGCTTCCATTAACGTGTTTGTGTGGGAAAAAGAAACCCGCACAGGGGCCCAGAAAAACTTTTTTATTCCCAACGCGAACTGGTTAAGTGAACAATTTGGACACCCTATTTGGCTAACACCTTGTTAAACACCCTCATAAGTTTTATTTTATTTTGTTATTTTTGAACAAATAATCCTTTACCCTACCTTATAGCACAGCAATTATTTGGAATTCAATGAAACACCCCATCCCCAACCAGCTTTTCCTGTAAAGCTAATCCTCTAAAAAGGGGGAAATTGATGTCTTACCAATTTCTGTTGAGCTGTTCTGCATATGAGGAGTCTTGGTTGAGCCTTCTGTCTTGGGCAATTTCTGAGATTTAGCCGAAGCCTCAATATTTGGCGAGTCGGAACTAGACGGCTTCCTTGTCTTTGCTGCACCTGCAGGAAGTAGCAAAGATGGAGATTTTAAACATGTTGCTTCATTAAAAATAGCACCTCTTGATTTCCTGCTTGCTGGGGACTAAAGTGAGATAAATATCTACTGACATTCTGAAATAAATATCAGCAAACATCTCTGGGGCCCCTACTTGTGCATCTTTGTGCATCTCTTTTTATGAATCTCACCTGGAGTTGCCATTTGGTTTTTGTGAAGAGTGAGACATTCCAGTGAACAATTTGACTTGCAAAATGCTACACAAAATTCACCATTTGCTCTTCAAAATTCACCATTTGCTATTCAAAATTCACCATTTGCTCTTCAAAATTCACCATTTGCTCTTCAAAATTCACCATTTGCTCTTCAAAATTCACAATTTGCTATTCAAAATTTACAATTTGCTCTTCAAAATTCACAATTCGCTTTTCAAAATTCACAATTTGCTCTTCAAAATTCACAATTCGCTTTTCAAAACAACTTTCTATTCAAAATTCACAATTTTCTATTCAAAATTCAAGATTACATTCACGCCCAAACAAAATCTCTGCCTAAAACGTTTTGCTCAGAATACAAAATAAACAATCTTTGTACTGTGACAAACTGTTGACATCAACTTCATATCCAGGGGTTGTGTATTTTGTAAATTTTGACTAGCATGCCAATTTGTTGTTGATATATTTGCCAGCCTGACGGGATATTTTTACTAGCGTGCTGCAATTTGTAACTGCCCTTTCACGCCAGGCTAGTATCAAATTTGACATGTACGTATCTGTTGGGATTCATTTCCCTCTCCATGTTAACCAGGCCGAAGGTACTATTCATGGAAGGTGGCTTCGCTCAGCCCATGGCAGTGATTTCATAAAGGAATCATCTGTGAAGGACACAATTAACTGATCACAATCTTCATTTTAGAATTGGAAAGTAAAAACCTCATGTAAAGTATCGGGATGAAAACCCCAGGCAGGGACTGAAATCCACTCGTCATATTGGCCCTATAAGACTTTAAAGGGAAGGTACAACATTGAATATCATGGCAAAAGTGCTTGTGACATAAAACACAATAAAGGGGGCCACTTTGCATCCGTCAAGTTAGCAGTTTTTCCAATGGTTGTTATTTATTTTTAAGTACCTGAAACCGACCAAAAAGTGTTTCAACATGTGAATGAACATGCAGGCTTATACTAGAACTAATTTGAGTTGATTTATTTTATTTTTTTATTTTTTTATTTATTTTTTTTATCCTCAAATTTCCATAAAAATTGGACGGAAAAAGTTACCTCACTTTTCCGTCCATTTGTTGATGGAAATTTTAGGGTAATTAAAAAAATAATAGTAATAAGCAACTCAAATTATCTTTAGGATAAGCATGCATGTCTATTCAAATGTTGAAATTCTTTTTGGGTGGTTTAAGATATTAACCCTCCTATGTACAGTGCAGTTGCCATAGAATTGTCAGACCTTTCAAAACCTTTCAAGTTTGCTGTACTGAAGGGTTTTGAAAGGTGAGAAAACTGTCTGACAAAAGGGACCTATGAAAGGTTTCGAAAGATGAAACAACTCTCTGAACAAACTGGTGTTGAAATGTTTCAATACCTTTCAAAGGGTATTGAAAGGTGTGGTAGTTCAGTAGCAACAAATTCTGGAGGGTTTTCAAGGGTTCATACATTTATTGATAGCCATTTTGCCAGTAAGCAGATTTTGAAAGGTCAAACCATAGGAGGGTTTTAAAAAAAATGACAACCATTAGAAAAACTGCTAACGTGACAGTAGGAAAGTGGCCCCCTTTATTGTGTTTTATGTCTTGTACGAGTATGGGGTGTCGTGGCCGAGCGGTCTAGCTTACCGGATTCAAGTTCTGGTGTTAGCAACAGAATGTGGGTTCGAATCACGGCCATGACACTTGTGTCCTTGAGCAAGACACTTAATCATAATTGCTTCTCTCCACCCAGGGGTTAAATGGGTACCTGTGAAGGCAGAGTTGGTTTGCTCTATATGCGCTAGAAATGGCAGCAATTGAGCTGTATACTCCCCAGGGAGCTGAGATGGTTTCAGGAATGATTTATGAGCCTTATGAGCAGGGGTAATAATATAATGCGCCTTCAGCACCACTTAGTTGGTGGATACGTGCGCTATATAAATCCACACATTATTATTATTATTATTATTATTATTATTATTATTATTATTATTATTATTATTATTATTATTATTATTATTATTATTATTATTATTATTATTATTATTATTATTATTATTATTATTATTATTATTATTATTATTATTATTATTATTATTATTATTATTATTATTATTATTATTATTATTATTATTATTATTATTATTATTATTATTATTATTATTATTATTATTATTATTATTATTATTATTATTATTATTATTATTATTATTATTATTATTATTATTATTATTATTATTATTATTATTATTATTATTATTATTATTATTATTATTATTATTATTATGCTTACTCTTTTTATTCAAGATGTATATTTAACAAGTATTCTGTGAAAGTTTCAGCTCAATGCCGAGTCTCAGTGATGAGAAAAAGTGTGAAAAAGCATTCACAATTTGTACAGAAAAACACAACTTTTAGAAAATGTGCTGACAGAATTTCAGACAGAATCACTTTCAGCTTCTGTACAATAATGCGGTTATTTTGTAATCAGGTAATTACCGATGAATATGACATAAAACACAATAAAGGGGGCCACTTTCCTACCGTCACGTTAGCAGTTTTTCTAATGGTTGTAATTTTTTGTTTAATATCTGAAACCACCCAAAAAGAATTTCAACATTTGAATAGACATGCATGCTTATCCTAAAGATAATTTGAGTTGATTATTACTATTATTTGTTTAATTACCCTAAAATTTCCATCAACAAATGGACGGAAAAGTGAGGTAACTTTTTCCGTCCAATTTTTATGGAAATTTGAGGGTAAAAAAATAAATACAAAAATTTAAAAATAAAATAAATCAACTCAAATTAGTTCTAGTATAAGCCTGCATGTCCATTCACATGTTGAAACAATTTTTGGTCGGTTTCAGGTACTTAAAAATAAATAAGAACCATTGGAAAAACTGCTGACGTGATGGATACAAAGTGGCCCCCTTTATTGTGTTTTATGTCATATACCTTCCCTTTATAACCCTGGTCACAGTAGGGATAATACTACTTCCCAAAACCTTGACCTCTGATGAATAACAAATAACCAAGTATGCGTTGACAGATGTGTACAAAGGTCACACACACTGTGAGAAACAAGGCCTGGTCATCCATTAAAAAAACTCTGCAATTCTAAACCAGTGAATGATTTTTGGATATTCAAAATCCCACAATAAACATGAGTGCAGTTTGGGGCGCAAAGTCAGAAAAAGTGCTTGAAAAAAAAACATTTTTTAGTAATCTTTTAGTACTTTTTAGTATAAAAGTAAACTTTACAGAGAGTGTAAGATTGTAAATACAAATTTCAGTCACAAAACTAAAATTTATGAGCATGAAAATTACAAATTACAACTGCATTACTATCGATGAAGAAACCATCAAACTCATAGCCTCTGATCTTAGCCCGTAAGTTTCTAAATTTGTATTTCTAACTTTCGTTAAGATATTATCCTCTCTTTGGATTGGTGAAAATGTCATGAAAATAGGAAAGGAGATAAAATCAATAATAAATTAACAAACAAAACATTGAAAATGTGGCATCAGTTATTCTGAGCATCCCCGCTTCCTCCATCGTTCCCTTGGTACATTCCCTCAAAGTCTACATCGCCCTGGTTGAACGGAGAGTTCGGTAACCACACAAAATCCTCAATATCCGTTGCTTGATTGCCTTAGGGGACGCTCCCGTCTGATGACAAACTCGGCTTGAATCCCACCCGCCAACAACCGTTTTCTCTACCTGGTGCGATCGAGAAGTGAAGGGGGGACAAGACCCCAGAGGGGGAACCAGGATGGCCACTTGCTGATTGAGGAAACTGTACCTTGGGGGAAAGGAGCAATGCTTTCCTGTTCTTATTATCTCCTGCACTGGCTGCCTACCCTTGGACTTCAGTAACGTTGACTTGATATAAATGTAGATATCCCTATATATCCATAATATGGGTAAGTTTGTATTCATGAAAACACTCGTAAGTGCAGAAGTTTATGCAGAATTCTTTCTGTATCTGTATGGACGTATCAGCAATGGGTCATAAGGTATGACCGGGTTTGCCAATCTTAAACAAGTTAGATGCCCTCCAAAAAAGGGGCTCTTTGCAATAAGCGAATGTAACGGGCCGTAACCACTGCTATATATAAATCTAGACAGCTTGTAGCAATCAGGCAGGCTCGGTGGTTGAGAAGTTGAAATGTCTCCACAAGTAAGAAGGAAGTCATGAATTCAAATCCCACCTGAGTTGCCTGTACATTTTGCTCCATAGACCCTCTGAGGTACTTAGTATTTGCTCAGTGCACATCGTAGCCCTCTATCGGTGATTTGCACCCAGTGTCTTGATGATAGCCACTTTTGCATCGTGTGAGCGTTGTGCGTACAGTTTAATGTGCGTATGTTATGGTACTACACGCGCGTGTACTTCTACCAGCCATTGATCACTTGAGATATTCTGCACGTACGCACATCAACTGCAAAATACGCCAAACGCGACGCACTATCGCTGCCCTTCCACCCACAGTGATCTAACAACAAGTGCCCTCAACAGCTCATGCACGGTGCGTACCGAGTGCTGATCCAAGTCGTTATGGGTCAAAAGTCTTTTCAAATGGTCGTGGAAAGTATGTTTTTAAGCATATCAGAATAAGGTTTTCCCACAGCCATCGGGTTTGAGTGGTACCCTTACAATCATGTAAGCTGAGATTGGGCGAGAGCAAACCACATTAAGTCAGGGATCCAGACTTTGATTGAAGAAAGGCATTCATGACTGCATGTAGATACATGTAGATATACTCAGTCAGGCATCAGGTTGGTGAGGTCTTCTACCTCTCTGACCTAGGTTCAAATCATACTCCGGCTGATTTCCTGATAATGTGGATTTTCCCTTGAATGTGTGTCTTTGGTTCTCATTTCACTTCTTATAAGTAATGTTTTCAGCAGCTTCACTTCACATGGTTGTTCATTAGGGAACCCTCGATTTCATTACCAGAAATACATTATGTAATAGCACTGTTTATGAATGTTCCTTTATTCGGGGAAAAAAATTGTCCAGTTTAAGTCGGCTGAGATCCCGACTTGGTTCAGCGCTGTAACCTTCTTTGCTGGATACGGGCTAAGTTATCTCCACCTGCAGGCTAAGTCCCATTGCTTCAGGGATTAGGTTCTGCTGTGATTGGTGGCAGTGATTGAAACACATTTACATGTATGCAGGTGTCCCGCAACGGATATTAACTATAATCTGAGGGATCAGAGGCGATGACAGACTACCAGATGTTGATGTCGCTTGAATTAAAGCCAGTACATACACACTTAGAAATATGTCTGTTTATGTATCCATACTTTCAGCTTATTCTATCTTGTCGTAAACAAGGAAAAGGTGAAAATGCCTTTAGACTTTTCGTATTCAATCCAACTTGGAATTAACATCTCCGGAGGACATAATTTGCAAAATAATTTGATTAACCCTCCTATAGGTTTAAAACTCAAAGACACTCAAAATTTGTATGTCTCTCTTAACCCATTGACTTTGTGCAGTGCACTCAAATACATGCAAGCACATGTGGCTGTGATAGGAGGTCAAACCCAAAGACACTCAAAATTTGTATGTAACTCCCAACCCATTGCCTTTGTGCAGTGCACTCATACACAGCTCTGTGTGACTCTGTGGTTTGTCCTACCAATTGGCAATGCAACCAAAAATACTCAAGTGACTGTCTGTGAGTGCCGTGCTGACTGGGCCAAATTTCAGCCTGGGCATAGGAGGGTTAATTGTACTAAAACAATAACACTCGACACACCATGTTTACACCATGTTTACACCATGTTTACACTATGTATCATGTAAATATGTCATCATTTATGTTTGTAGAGAATGCCCACTCGGCTTTGAGAGTCTGGGAAATTGAAATTTGTCAAGAATTACTGTTCACATGTGGTAAGCTCCAATGGTTGTCACTGGTGACTGTGTTTCTGTCACCTTTCATGAATTGCAGATGTTTCAAGTTTATGCTTGACAGTGTGTGTCAAACCATTTGAATACCATACATACTAGGGCTGTGCGTTTTCGGATATTTTTGGAACCGGATACCCGAAATCAGGAAACTTCGGATACCCGGATACCCGTTTTCATTTTTGTTGAAAACATGCCTCCGGTGTGGTGTACAAATACATGTACTGTAAATGGTAACAAATTGACTTTTACAATACAGAGGATACCATACTTAAATCGATCTTTTCTTTATTGGAGTGCAATCTCTTGAATTTAAAGATAATTGCCTGTAAAAGTGTAAAAATTACATTGTTCAAGAGTCACAGATTTCTGTTCGCACCGCTCAAATGTTAAGTCCAAATTTTAAAAAGTTGTTTGCGGGTAATTGGAACCAAAAAATGGAACCGGGTAATGACCATTTCGGTCGGGTATCCGGATACCAGGATACCCGGCACAGCCCTAATACATAGAGCATGTTAGATTTCTCAAAAACAAATATACAAGGCAATCATTATATACTGAGACGCAATAGAAACTTACCAGTTTTTCGACCTTAAATTATCAGTAATCACAATGCACAAATGTAATATGTGCACTCGCGGTGAAGTGGATACAGATGGGATCGAGTACAGTGGACAAAACGTGGACATTTCCTCAATAAAATGCCAACATTTCTAATCCAAATTGTTGTGTTGTCTTATTTTGAACCATTACAATTTTATGCTATTCCAAAACAAGTGGTAAGTTTCTATTACGTCTCAGTATATATTTCACTGATGCATCCAAAACTGCATGAAAAAATATTACTTAAATATCAACATTTGTGACCCGCTCTATCGTAATGAGGAATGTCCCCCAAGGGACCGTTTCACGTAAACAAGCTCTGAAGTTCACATAACGTAAAAAATCGCATTGAAATCGATTTTGAGATTTTTGTGTATTAAGGTACATTAAATATCAAAGTTTGTGTGTGTTATTTTACTTTTTGAGAAAAATATCAATAAAGTAGAAAATAAAGACCTTTTCTCAAGCGTGTCTGTGTCCATTTTTGTTGCAAATCGTCCTCGTTAGCTCCAAAAAGACGAGTTTGAACTCCTTTTGTAAGCGCCATATCGAGCCGCGCCATTATCATTTAACATGCATGTTTGGTACTATTAGAAAGGTCATGATGTGACCTCTGTAACTGTAGCAATGACATCACTGTCTGAATACTGAATAATAAGATAAGCGCCCAAAAACCTAATACAGAAAGTCTCCTTGTTGCTAAGTCTAAGCCTACGTCGTAGGGTTCCAGCGAGCTGATTGGACGAAAGTGCGTCAATGGGTTACTGAGCTTGCGCAGTTTGGATGTTTACCTCGAATGGACGTAGACAAGCGCCAAAGTGGGCGGTTTAAGTGCAGCCTGCCGGCCTGATTGTACTGTGTGCTTTCGCGTACCTTGCATATGTCAGCGTACATGTACATGTGCACGGCACATGCACTGGGCATGGGATCGTAGCGACCGCGACCGGTCATGCATTGTATAATAGTATACGTTACGTACTTCATGTACACGCATGATCGTTGTTTGACGGTGTTTGTTTATCAAACATTCAGAGACCCAGAACTTCTAAAGTAATTTGAGCATTGACGTTAAACTTTCACAGAGTATTCTTAAAGACATGGTCCATACGCCTGTTAAATTTTGTGATTCTAGCCTTTCCGAAAGATTACTATTGCCACGGTAAGTTATTTCGTTCAAGTTCAGATGCTATGTACAACGCGCCCCATATGTAATACACGCAGCGCGTAAGTTCAAACATTTGTTTTTGTTCGCAGCGCGTACTTTTTTAAAAACCCGTTTTTCTCATAAAACATTTCTGTAACAATCCCACCAGTATCTCAACTTCTTTGTTTAATAACCTTGGAACGGAAAAAGGGACACATTTATGTTTGGCTTCATTGGAAAGCCCATTCAATGCTCGTTATGATGTATGCATATCTCCATTTTTCATATTTGGGGGACATTCCTCATTACGATAGAGCGAGTCACATTTAGTGTAATGAACAAACTTCAATTATTATTCATAAATGCCCAGAAACAGTTTAGACAATCTGACTGGACAAAATGCAATCATGTGGGGATGTATTAACGGATGTAGAGACTGGCTTATCAAAATCAGAACAGCGCGTATGCGCCAGCTGTTCGTCAGCTGTTTTGTGCGACGTGCAATGCGGATTTCAACCAATCAGAGTGACGAGGAAATGTTTCGAGTGTCCAGCGAGTGACTGAACATCCGAGTAGCCTGGACAATGCCTATATCACGGTATAGTTTAATAGCGGATGGTAGTTTTACATTCGACTTTTGAGATGATTTAGACAAAACAAACAATTGTAAACAGACGGTTTTCTTTGAATGGCTTTACTGGAAAAATGGTTGGGAATATTTACATGTCACCTTGCAACATTGTGATGCCATCGTACCTATTATTTCTTTGATTTGTGGATGCTAAGTTGCAGAAAGAACTTAACGTTGCAGTGAATTTATGATATAATGATCAACAGGTTGAAGCTCACCCTTTTGCTTGGTGTCTTTCGATGGTGGAGTAAGACTTGACAAAGCCTTCGACTTGGATTTAGACTTGGACTTAGTCTTGCTTCCCGATGATGAGCTGCCTTCCTCCAACGATGGAGAGGACTCTCTGACCTCATCTTTCACCTTGTGTTTCTTCTTCTTTGATTTTGATGTCTGATGTGGGAAATGTAACAATGTTTACATCAACGTGGCAAATTCCATAGAGCTGCTAAGCAGTGCAATTACGATTTTTTTAAAGTTAAAACAGAAAACCAGCCAAACTATGTATGCTTTGTATGAAAGTTTGGCTGGTAACCATCAAAACCTGCTTAGCAAATAATTATGCTAGACTACTTTGTTTGGTAAACAGCTCTATGAAATTTGGTCAAGGTCAGCTCATTTATTCAATGCCAGTTCTCTTATGTCAGTGCATATTTATAAATAAAAAAAAATTAAAAAAATAAAAATTATTAAGAATATTTTTGGCTTAAGAGTTCTCACTGACAATTCTCCTGTTATGTTTGTGATACATGTATTTCCATTTTGTATTTATGTAACTTAACCCTCCTACTACTGATGCACTTTAGTGGGAAGTTGCTGTAGAGGTCAAAACCAGTCAACTGCCTGTTTTGACTGTTGACCCAAATGTGCACACTGGGGCATTTTTGACTGGTTTTTACTGTCATTTTGACCACCCTGAACAATACAAGATGATGCTTTTACCAGTGAAAAACAGTCGACTCATTTTGACCTGTAAATGTACTTACTACACATAAGCTTTGACAGTGTTTGACTTTTAAGTGCACTAGATATACCTTGGGAAGTATTTCAACATTTTGACTGATTTTGACCCTTGTAGTAGTAGGAGGGTTAAACCTGAAGAATGGCATAAATGTACACGTATGAATTTGTACTGGTCTAAATTGAAGAATGGCATATAAAATGTTTTGCTTGAACCCGCTGTGGCCATCTTTGTCTGATTCCCTGTATGCATAAGTATGATTACTGCACTGATTCTCCTATATAAAAGGGGGCCAGACTATTTCCCTTCCAAAGCCTCAGTTTGGTTACATTGATTTGTATGAAAGTCAATGTGACGACTGCACCGGTCTGGCATTACTTGCAAGACCTGTTAACTTAACGTCTGAAAAGTGAGAAATATGACAAAGCCTACCTCACTGTGACTGCTTTTCATCTCTTTATCTTTCTTGCTGCTTTTCTTCTTCTCCTCTCCCTTGCTTTTCTCCTTGTCCTCCTTGTCTCTCTTCTTCTTCTTCTTTGGTGTCTGGAAGGATGAACTTTCCTCAAGAGATGCTGCAGCTTCTAGGAGCACTGCGGTCGATGACTTGATGATGGGACTGAGGTTTCAGAAGAAAGAACAAAAAAAACGCAGGTTTTGATTAACAATTTTCAAAGAGAGATTTACCGATAATGACTGACCATGGATACATGACATCTGAAAATATTGAATTGCAGTTAATTTCACAGGCTGAAAATCTCTTTTTTTGTGACTCATTGTCAACTGTATTTTTGTCTTGATGAGATTCTGCTACGCATTTATACTGCAGGTCCTTTTTGGTTAATGTAAAGCAGTTTGCAACAGCTAAATCTTTATCAACTTTATTTGCAAAATAGTTGTCCTACTTTTTAACATTGATATCATGTTAAAAAGGTATTCAGTTTAATGTTGTTGTTGTTGTCATTATTGATGATGTTTTGTTTTTGATTTTTTTTTAAGAATCGCATTCTGTTTTTACAAAATGCTCAAAAGAAAAGTTGAAACTAGAAAAAAAACATCTTCAACAAATTAATTTTGATGATAGGTGAACATAGATGAGTGAGACAAAAGAAGAGATTTACAGCATATGATAATTTCTGATTCTGTGAAAATTCTAAGATTAGTGTTTCCTTTTCTGTTCTGACAGAAGATCCTCTTGGACTAACATCTAAATACATCTAATCCCCAACATTAAAACACTGACGACATACACGACCGAACTTGACCAGACCACATACATATGCAGACGAAGAAAAATTTACCATTGAATGGTTTCCTCATAGGACTCTTTACTGATTTTTCGTTTTCTTGGTCGGCCAGGGCCACGCCGCCTATCCAGATCCAGGCTCCTTGAGCCCTTGTCCCTTCAAAAAGAGTGAAGTGACCTCAAATATTAGAGACAAAATGTGTCCAACATTGACGTCAACCACCAACCCAACTACTCAAATTATCAGATGGGTTGATTCCATTCACAATCATTATCCTGTTTATGGGAACTTTTTGTCATGGAATAATAATAATAATAATAATAATGTGTGGACTTATATAGCGCACGTATCCACCAACTAAGTGGTGCTCAAGGCGCATTATATCATTACCCCTGCTCATAAGGCTCATAAATCATTCCTGAAACCATCTCAACTCCCTGGGGAGTATACAGCTCAATTGCTGCCATTACAGCGCATATAATAATAATAATAATAATGTATAGATTTATATAGCGCACGTATCCACCAACTAAGTGGCGCTCAAGGCGCATTATATTATTATCCCTGCTCATAAGGCTCATAAGGCTCATAAATCATTCCTGAAACCATCTCAGCTCCCTGGGGAGTATACAGCTCAATTGCTGCCATTTCTAGCGCATATAGAGCAAACCATCTCTGCCTTCACAGGTACCCATTTAACCCCTGGGTGGAGAGAAGCAATTATGGTTAAGTGTCTTGCTCAAGGACACAGGTGTCACGGCCGGGGCTCGAACCCACACTCTGCTGCTGGCAACACCAGAACTTGAGTTCAGTGCGCTAGACCGCACGACAATCCACTTTACGTGCATTATACAACACACGGGACCTACGGCTTTACGTCCCATCCGAAGCAATTATGGTTAAGTACCTTGCTCAAGGACACAAGTGTCACGACCGGGGCTCGAACCCACACCCTGCTGCTGGCAACACCAGAACTTGAGTTCGGTGCGCTAGACCGCTCGGCCACGACACTCCACGATATAGGGCTAATCAACCAACTCTGCCCTCACAGGTACCCATTTAACCCCTGGGTGGAGAGAAGCAATTATGGCTGTGTCTTGCTCAAGGACACAAGTGTCACGGCCGGGATTCGAACCCACATTCTGCTGCTAACACCAGAACTTGAGTCCAGTAAGCTAGACCGCTCGGCCACGACACTCCACTGGAAGCCAGTAAGAATCAAGAGACATGGGTATGTACTAAACCAACCTTGCTAAGTTTTAGCTTATTTCATTGCATTGTTAATGCATTCAGATTGTTCAGAATCTTGGCAAGTTCCAAAGTGGAATTTCTGTCTTCAGCTGACGGAAATTCATTTTAGGAAATAATTTCATGAATTTTATTATAAACAATAGCACCCAAGTCATAAATACTTAAAAGGATATTTGTTTTACACCACGACCATTTTATGTAAAACTGTGATCATATAACGCTTTTGAGATTACCAATAGTGTATAGGGGCTTTTGATTTATTCCTAGTGATAATTTGAGCTAAGGCTGTGCGTTTTCGATTATTTCAGGAACCGGATACCCAACATTGGAAATTTTCAGATACCCAGGTGCCCGTAAACAATTTTGTAAAAACACGTAAATACTCCCTATAAATTAACCAATATGAATAAGTTTCTCTTGAGTCATAATAAATGTGGACCGTAATAATTTCACGCTTCTATATTAAAAACAACTTGTAGCATCCCCCATTCACCACACACATTTTGTTTTTAAACAAAAATAAAATAAAAATGGGAGACTACCATTTGTGTGGCTTAAATATTCAGTCAATATTTTCAAAAGTCATTTACGGGTAATTGGAACCGAAAAAATGGAACCGGGTAGACAGTTTCGGTCAGGTATCTGGGTATCTGGGTATCTGGGTATCTGGGTATCTGGGTATCTGGGTACCCGGGTATCTGGGTATCTGGGTATCTGGGTATCTGGGTACCCGGGTATCTGGGTACCCAGATACCCAGCACAGCTTTAATTTGAACAGGGCAGCTAGAGAATGGTGAAGATGAGATGGGCTTGAGTTCATTCCACAATTTATACGTATAATTTTGTATAACATAATTATTGTGAGTAGAAGAGACTGCGTAGGAGACTAGCATGGAAGTGCAGCAGTACAGTGACCTATTTTCGTTCATATTTTTCTGAGCAGTTCATTAGCTGCACATTACGACCTTGTGTAATATAGAGTGCCGACGGACAACTTCAAATCTTCCTGTGCCTAATCAGCCGGAAAATTGGACCTGACAACGTTATGGGCGAGTCGGTCCATCAAACCCTATCACAAGTCCATCAGAGTTACGTATGCCCAAGACTGTTTATCTAGTCGACGGATGTAATTTTATCCGCATCATACGCAAAACAATGCGTTGTGACCATGTGCATCATGTCACACAACATTAATTTCCAATGCACAGCTCAGTAACGGGTCATTCATGTAATTCAAAGTAAAGTCTTTGACGTCAGGAGGGGGGGGGGGGGACCTAGAACAATTTTCTAGCATCCTGGATGTGCCTTTGATTAACTTACGCCGTTATAAATTCATACCAACTAAGACAAAACTTCAATCTAACAGGGCGCATCTGACTGTCACTTTGAGTCCCCTTCAAGATTGATGTTATTTTTCTCATTTCCTGTTGCTGACCTTGGCTTCCTCGGGGGCCATGTGGTTTTGGTTTCAGGCAGACAGTGTGTCATTTTTGATAAGCGGTTTGGGAGAGAGGATTTCAAGAAGCAATTTGAATGTGACTGTGGGATTTGAAGATGGATATTTTGGGTTCGGCAAGGCTGGTTGAAGGACTTTCGAAGTGTTCATTACGGTAGTTAGCATGTTCGAAATAATCAGCAACATCTGTATGTACTAATATAGCGCCAATACAGGAATATATAGAATTGGTCAATTGATCAGTTCCATTTCATGATACTGCTAATCAAGTCTCATTTTGACATCACCTGGGGTGTGATTTGACATAAATAAAAAATCCTGAAAAAAATGGGTAGTGGGGCCTGGGTCTCCCTTTGGTCTAGAAGACAAAGCCCCCCCCTAAACCTCCTGAATGTTTAATTTTGCAGGATTTACAGACTCTCCACATCCCCCACATGTAAGAAACTAGAGGTTCGGACACAATACAGGCCTACT
Source organism: Zoroaster sp. YZ-2022 (assembly GCA_029582265.1). Taxonomy (NCBI): domain Eukaryota; kingdom Metazoa; phylum Echinodermata; class Asteroidea; order Forcipulatida; family Zoroasteridae; genus Zoroaster; species Zoroaster sp. YZ-2022. The sequence continues at coordinate 45,726,865 of CM055819.1, forward strand.
TCTTTCTTTTCTTGGTGGCTACTTCTCTTCTTTCAAGAACATTTTGAGAAATCACAGGCCTGCATCACAGCAATGTTAACATAGGGTTAGGGTTAGGATTTACAGACTCTCCACATCCCCCACATGTAAGAAACTAGAGGTTCAGACACAATACAGGCCTACTTCTTTCTTTTCTTGGTGGCTACTTCTCTTCTTTCAAGAACATTTTGAGAACTCACAGGCCTGCATCGCAGCAATGTTAACATAGGGTTAGGGTTAGGATTTACAGACTCTCCACATCCCCCACATGTAAGAAACTAGAGGTTCGGACACAATACAGGCCTACTTCTTTCTTTTCTTGGTGGCTACTTCTCTTCTTTCAAGAACATTTTGAGAAATCACAGGCCTGCATCGCAGCAATGTTAACATAGGGTTAGGATTAGGATTTACAGACTCTCCACATCCCCCACATGTAAGAAACTAGAGGTTCGGACACAATACAGGCCTACTTCTTTCTTTTCTTGGTGGCTACTTCTCTTCTTTCAAGAACATTTTGAGAAATCACAGGCCTGCATCGCAGCAATGTTAACATAGGGTTAGGGTTAGGATTTACAGACTCTCCACATCCCCCACATGTAAGAAACTAGAGGTTCGGACACAATACAGGCCTACTTCTTTCTTTTCTTGGTGGCTACTTCTCTTCTTTCAAGAACATTTTGAGAAATCACAGGCCTGCATCACAGCAATGTTAACATAGGGTTAGGGTTAGGATTTACAGACTCTCCACATCCCCCACATGTAAGAAACTAGATGTTTGGACACAATACAGGCTAGTGAGACTACTTCTTTCTTTTCTTGGTGGCTACTTCTCTTCTTTCAAGAACATTTTGAGAAATCACAGGCCTGCATCGCAGCAATGTTAACATAGGGTTAGGGTTAGGATTTACAGACTCTCCACATCCCCCACATGTAAGAAACTAGAGGTTCGGACACAATACAGGCCTACTTCTTTCTTTTCTTGGTGGCTACTTCTCTTCTTTCAAGAACATTTTGAGAAATCACAGGCCTGCATCGCAGCAATGTTAACATAGGGTTAGGGTTAGGATTTACAGACTCTCCACATCCCCCACATGTAAGAAACTAGAGGTTTGGACACAATACAGGCCTACATCTTTCTTTCCTTGATGGCTACTTCTCTTCTTTCAAGAACATTTTGAGAAATCACAGGCCTGCATCGCAGCAATGTTAACATAGGGTTAGGGTTAGGATTTACAGACTCTCCACATCCCCCACATGTAAGAAACTAGAGGTTTGGACACAATACAGGCCTACTTCTTTCTTTCCTTGGTGGCTACTTCTCTTCTTTCAAGAACATTTTGAGAAATCACAGACCTGCATCGCAGCAATGTTAACAAAACACTGCTGAGCGGTGATTCAATGCGATGCTCACAAGGCCAAAAAAGTCTACGGTGTTTGGTCATACGTGTAGGTTGGCTTAAAAATAAGCCAGTGAAATATGTGGTACATAAATACGCGGTTATTGGAACCAGACCAATTTCCCATACAAAATATGGTGGCTAACAGAAGCAACACAAATCAGGCAAACGTTCATACCCCTATGTGAAAAAGTCATTCAGAACACAGTGTGGCAGAATTCCAATCGATCCAGAAATTTTGGCCGCAATTGGACATCGTTTCATAGCAAATAAAAAGAAAACTGAAAATGCTGACGTGCAGGTCTGAGGCGACACACGCGGAGACCAGAAACCGGGGAACTAAAGTGAGCACTAGGCCATTTGTTGTTCATTAGAAACCCATGCATACACTGTATTTAGGAAACGAAAGAGCATTAAACGTGATATAGTCATCATGTTGTGCAATGCTATTTTCGGTCTGTCCGGGCCCTTGAGCAAACTGAACCTGATCAAATTAAAATTTTCCCCTAAATAATTTCAGCATGACAGATAGACCCTCAGAAGGAGAAACTTGCTTTAAGGGTTATACCAGAAATATAAATCGTGTGTCGGCTGCACATGATTAACTTTTTACTTCTGGTGATTGCTTAAAGCAAAAGACACCCAAAGGTATTGCTGGCTTAATACTATACACTGCACAATGGATATGGGCCATCCATGACATTTTATTCCACAGACTGACGCACAAGATCTCCAAAAAAAAAGCAAGACACTCATTTTTTTTGGGTAAAATTGCAAATTTTTCTCAGAAACATTTACATTATAGTAGGGGTGTGCATTTTCGGATATTTTTGGGACCGGATACCCGAAATCAGGAAACTTCGGATACCCGGATACCCATTTTAATTTTTTGTTGAAAACATGGCTCCGGTGTGGTGCACAAATACATGTACTGTAAATGGTAACAAAATTGACCTTTATAATACAGAGGATACCATACTTAAATGGATCTTTTCTTTACTGTGTTGTTTTTATTCAAGTCAAACAATTAGTCAAACAATGAGGCAAACATTCCCTCCTGTGCTGCTGGTTTGATAAGTTGTTTGAAACAGCCGCTGCCAGGCCCTTTGTGGTCTTAACGATTCGATACAATGTATCACAGATCAATGTAACAGTTGGAGAAAAGTGAATGGAAAATGTCCGTTAAACGTAGTACTACAAAGGCTTTATTGGAGTGTTATCTCTTGAATTTAAAGATAATTGTCTGTAAAAGTGTAAACATTACATTGTTCAAGAGTGACAGATTTCTTTCTGTTCACTCCACTCAAATGTTAAGTCCGAATTTTAAAAAGTCATTACGGGGTAATTGGAACCGAAAAATGGAACCGGGTAATGACAGTTTCGGTCGGGTATCCGGATACCCGGATACCCAGCACAGCCCTAGATTATAGAGGTGAAACTTTCCCAGTTCGGTCTATCCAAATATGTATATCAGTGCCTCACTTTTTGAAATAGGCAAGTGGCTCAGTTAAGAAGGGTATCTAGTTACTCAAACATGCAAAACAATTGAGGAAGTCAGTGAGGAACATGTGTACAGGATGCAATATCCTTCCCTCATTTAATTCGGTACATATTTTTTCTTACTCTCCCAGGATAGACTTTGGAGTAACCTACTTTTTATCTTTTTTGCATTGTAATTTATCCAGTTCTCGTTTCTTCTCCTGGTATTATAGAGGTGAAACTTTCCCAGTTCGGTCTATCCAAATATGTATATCAGTGCCTCACTTTTTGAAATAGGCAAGTGGCTCAGTTAAGAAGGGTATCTAGTTACTCAAACATGCAAAACAATTGAGGAAGTCAGTGAGGAACATGTGTTCGGGATGCAATATCCTTCCCTCATTTAATTCGGTACATATTTTTTCTTACTCTCCCAGGATAGACTTTGGAATACCTACTTTTTATCTTTTTTGCGTTGTAATTTATCCAGTTCTCGTTTCTTCTCCTGGTATTTTCGCTGTAGTTCCGCGAGTCTTATCCTCATTTCTACTTCATTGGGATTCATCACATCACCAGGGGAAGCAAAATTATCAGCTCCATCAGTAGGTGCATTTCCTGCAATGAAACAACGAACAGACTTTAAGGGAATGTACAACATTTGGAAATGTATGTTATTTTTATCCTCCAGTCTTCAAGAAATATTTCTGAAAACTAATCTGTGAAAGTTTTGTCACACTGTGAGCTCAAATTTGTGAGAAAATTACACCTAAAAAACCAGTTACAGGTTTGTTGATGATTTGTTTCACACAAAAAATGCAGGATGGTAACTTTTTGAAACTGGACATAACAAATCCTTATTGCTCTACGATGAAAGCACTTCAGATGGACTAATATCTCAGGAAGATCGATACTCGTGTAAATTGTTATTGTTTTCTTGGATGGTTGAATAAAAAGCTATTATAGTGACCCAGCTGGGCCCTGGCCAAAGTGGACACCAGCCCAATGTGTCAAGCCTATGGTCTCACACATGGAACTGTATTGTGGTCACATAAACCACTATGATGGCCACTAAATATAGGTTCCTTGAGTGGCCTCTTTGTAAGAGTTTCGAAGAATTTTCAAATTCTAGCTTGAGAAATCACTCCTATGGTAGTCTGTCTTTGCTGCTGATAGATACAATTTATACAAAACTGAATGAACTGATTTGATTTTTTCCAACAGACACTTGGAAAGCACTCAGTGCTTCATACATGCGTCGGTGTCAGGGCAAAAATCAAATAAATTGTTTACAACCCAACAAGAGTTTCATCAATTAAAACTAAATTAGCTGTTTTCAGTGATTCATACAATATATAACAAAGGGAAAGAAGTCCAACCCTTACGTGACCTGTGTGGTAGAATTATGCCTAGTTATTAAAACAATCCCCAAGTTCAAATTACTTTTGAAAATGAAGTCCGTGGGAGATGTCGGACAAGACTGAGTTATCATTTGCAGTACGCTACCAGCAGCACAGGTCACCGCGCTAGCTGTGTTGCCCTGGAGAGGAGTGCCATTGTCCTGGTGACGGGAGTCAAGGAGATAGGAATCATCTCTCGTCTGGGAGTTTTGTAATATGTTTGCTTTGTCGAGATCTGCAATGGGGAAATTTCTGAATATTATCCAAAACTACAATCATAATAAATAATGGTTTCGGCAGAAAACTTCCGCCCAAACCAACGTAAGTTTTCTTATCAAAAACTCAGAAAATAATGGAGTCATTTGTATTAAAAAGGGGTCTACACCATTGGTAATTGATCGAAAAGTAACTGAGTGAATTATTATTTAGAAGCTTTACTTGGTTGTAAGATGGTAATGGTACCTGAGAAGTTATTCCGCATGACATGTTGTATATTTTGAGAAAATATTAATAGTAATTTAACTCCGAAATGGATAACGAGCCATGATCCATTTCCACATACAAACAAAACTGAATGCATTTTTACTTTTTTCTCCTTGAGGACACAGGAAAATAAGCTGCAACTTTCACGGGTTGGTTTCTATAAATATCTCTTCCTTATCATAAAGTATGCATTTATAGACCTTTTACCAGTGGTGTACACTCACTTTCAAATCATACGCATGTGATGGCTGTGTAACTTATTAGTAAATAAGTGATAAATAATAATAATAATAATAATGTCGGGCATTTTAAAGCGCTCTTAAACAAGGTATCAGAGCGCTGTACATTATTACCCCTGCTCATCAGGCGCATAAATCATTCCTAAAACCATCTCAGCTCCCTGGGGAGTATACAGCTCAGTTGCTGCCATTTCGGCGCATATGGGCTAATTTAGATTGACAGCTGTCAATGTCACTTACCAAAATTCAAAAGTAAACCTAATTATTATGCAGCCTTTATTTGAGGAGAATCATGAGGTTAAAAATAATTATCTTGAATGTCACACTGTAAATTGGCTAAACAAACAAGGAACCCAGTAAGACTAATTGCAGTGACACCATGTGAAATTCTCTATTGAGTAATAATTACTTCTGAAAAGAACTGAATGTTACAACTCAACGTTTCGATCAGTATGCTCTGATCGTCCTCAGGAGAGGCGATCAGAGCATACGTGTATGTCCTCAGGAGAGGACGATCAGAGCATACATGTACATATTGAAACGTCGAGTTGTAACCTCCAGTTCTTTTCAGAACTAATTACTACTCAATAGAGAATTTCACATGGTGTCACCACAATTAGTCTTACTTATCCTCTTCATTGTGCAAAGCTACTAGTTTGACCTAAACAAAGAACCGAACCCCTTTACAGGCTTAAAGAAGGGCCATAAGCAGGTGTCAAAAATTGACCTTTTCCCATTTTACAGAGGTTACACTAAACCCAAGGTAAAATATTGCATTAACCCTATCCCCTAGGTATTCTGGCTAGGAACCTTCCTGATTTCTCCAAAATCCATCAGTGCACTTTTGGAAACATGCCCTCATCTTCAAAATGTACCATGCATTTTTATTGATCTTTCATATTCAGCACTTATGGCCTGTACTTCTTGCCAGGTAGTAATATTGCCCCATTTGAAGAGGTGAAAGTACCAGTTTCTAACAGTCTGATGGATTTGGGGTGGTTAGGGTTTTAAAAAAAGGCTATTGTACATGTACACTGGAGGAAAAACAATTGCACTGTCTTATGTTTACACATACCAGTAGCACTGATATTCTCGGTGTTATTTACCAAGTTTTTTAGCCAATACTGAGGTGATCTTGTCCACTGCAACAGCGACATAAGGAAGGTGATTTTATAAACATACATGTAAGAGGGTAATTTGTTTTTCCTACTTACCTTGGGCTTTTCTGAATTCGAGACAAAAAGGTTCAGAGAAATTTTTTCTTCAATATTTTACCATTGGTTTAGATAATAATGCATATGTTGAATAGTTTCCTTACGACATAAGCTTTCTAAAAATGGGAGAACGGTCAATTATTAATATTTGCTTGGGGACCTCTTTAATGTGGTTGTATTTTGTACTTGGCATTATAGATAAAACCATTGAAGTACCACTCTTTTTAATTGGCAAGAACCTAGCCGGCCAATTGTCATCGGGCAAGCTCGGTGGTCGAGAGGTTAAGACGTCTGCACTAGTAAGCAGGAGGTCATGGGATCGAATCCCACCCGAGTCGCCTGTGTAGTTTTTTCACAGACACTCGGAAAGCACCGAGTATACAGTGCTATACACACGTCGGTGTAGGGCAAAATTAAATCAATTGGCAAGAACCTGTTAACATTTCTCTACTAGTTTTTTTTGGCTCTCCCTCCTACATGTGGATAAAGTTGTGGATGTAATTGAAAATGTCAAGTTTTGTACTAGATTCGTCCTGGAAACTGTGACCCAACTTTATCTCAATACATTCAGACATTTTCAATGCCGGCTCATTTATTGATTTATGACAAGGGAAATTAAGTTGTTCAGTGTGGAAATATCCAATTTGGGGCTGAATTCTTCTTTTTTTTGGGGGGGGGGGGGGGGGTAATGAGCTGCTTACCGGTGCAAATAGAGAAGGCCTTTTGCTCTGCGACTTCGCTTAGCAGTGCGATCCCTTCAATAGCAGCCAGCTGATCCTGATCCAGGGCCTCCATGCGGGATGCAAGACTCTGTGTCGTCGTCAGGATGTTCGTGATCAGAGATTCTTTGCTTTGGACCTCCAGCAACATGGAGGGAACCCCTTCAGATGATGTCGGGATGACATTCATGGTATCTACCGGGGGTGTATTTGAAAGGGTGATGGGGACAGTCGTTTCCGCAGTACTCTTTTGGGGCACTGTTGGATCCCAAATTGTATCACTGGGAATGTCTGCAGATGCTTGGGGAAGCGAACTAACAACACTAGTTCTTGAATCTTCAATAGGATTATTATCAGATGCAATGGGTTCTGTTTCAAGGTTCACATTTGTCGTGTCCCTGTTTTCTTGATTAAATCTTTCGCTGAGCAACATGGAGTTGTCGCTGACGTCATCATCGACCACATCAACAATGATCAACTCCTGGTCTTCGCTTTCTTCTGTCCTGACAGAGTTATCCCTATCGTCTTTGTCGTCGCTTTCTTGAGAATTGGGTGGCTTTGTCTCAATTGAGAATTCCACACTGGCAGGTGTCTCTGAAGGTGACGTCTGAACACTTATACTCTTCAGAGCTGTCTTTAAACTATCGTCCGATTTGGAATTTCTGTTTCCGTCACCGCTGACGCTGGATTTAGCTGCCATTTGTTTAGGAGAAGCTGTCGATTCGCCAGATTCTGTCCTTGGCGATGAGGTGCAGGACACTGCCGGCGCAGGGTAAACACTGGTATGGTTATACAGATATTGCACTTGTTGTGGTGGGTACACGTATGGGACAGGTGGCTGCCCTGTTAACGTAACGCCTGGTAGATAGGGAGAGTGAGGTGGTATCTTCAAATTAAGGACGTCATGTGACACGGGTTGCCTCTCTGCATGGCCTTCTGTCTTTGCGTCTCCGCTCGTAACACTTTTGTGGCTTTTCTCGCTGGAGGTTTTCTCTACAGTTCCTTTTCGAGATTGCTGTTCTCTGCGTCGTTGCTCCTCCCTCTGGTGTTGCTCATCCTGTCTATACCATTGCGCTAGAGCCTCCTGGTGTTGCTGCAGAGCAAAGTGATATTCGCTGTTTGGTAGCGGTTGATCTGGGCGGTGTGTTAGGGGGTGTGGTGGCTGATGAGGCAAGGGCGGGGCAAATGAGGGCTGATTCAGAACAAGTTGCTGCAATTGATGGCTGTGAGGCTGTAGATGTGGGGGTACCAGATAGGGCCACATACCTGAATAAAAAAACACAGAAAAATATAAACTGAATATTAAACTTTTAAAAAAGTGCTGCTATTGGTACAAAAACTAGAAGAATTGACCGTAAGTTTTTTTCTGTAAGCAATATCTACTTGATCAAAGGAAAATTTTATCCTAAGATTACTTACTAGCTCAGAAACAATTTTTACTGGCAGAAACTTTTGTTTTCATTGGAGCATTTAGAAAGGAAAAATAGTTACTTATTATAAATTATATATTTCACAAAATATACTGAACAGCAAAAAAAGCGCAAGTCCGAGGACAGCAAAAGAAACGCAAGTCCGAGGTCTTGTCAAGTTTTCAAACAGAAGACAAACCATTTTGATTCTAATCACTCATTTAATGAAAAATGCTTTCAATTTGTGAGCTGAAAGTGACTGTTGAAATTGCATTGCAAGATTTTCACATTCAACAGTCACTTTCAGCTCACAAATTGAAAGCATTTTTCATTAAATGAGTGATTAGAATCAAAATGGTTTGTCTTCTGTTTGAAAACTTGACAAGACCTCGGACTTGCGTTTCTTTTGCTGTCCTCGGACTTGCGTTTCTTTTGCTGCTCAGTATAGTTGTCGGCTCGATTTTACAGTAAAAAGTGCCAAAATGAATGTGACGGGACCCACCATAAATTAATTTGGATATGTACATATTTACTGTAAAACCATGCTTCTCACGATTATTTTTTAGAAATGTTTCATTTTAATTGTGTCAATATTTTTCAATATCTGTTACACTTACTTGGAGGGACACCCGAGTCCGAATGCACAGCGTGTGCTTGTGGAACAAGAACAAGCTGTCCTGTAGCAGGATCCCTCGCGATTTGGAGCCCAGCTGGAGGCATCTGAAGATGGCCCGGGGTACTCTCTATAGCACCAGCTTGCATAGTCACAGAAGGTGTGGTCAGGCCAAACGGGTGGCCCAGCCAGAGTGATGAGGCGTGGGGAGGACCTGGTGTGCGTGGTAGCCAGTGGGAGGGGATGGCTAGGTGAGCAGGGTGGGATGGGGTCATGCGCCCATCGGCGGGGTCGTAGTGTTGGTTTGAGGGGCCAAGACTAGTGCCACCTGTACAGGAAGGGGGTGGGGAGAAAATGATAACCAACGAAAAAAAAACGCATCCATCAGAAGTATATGACATAAAACACAGTTTCTGTAAATAACTTAACAAAGCAAAAAATACTGTATATGACATAAAACACAATAAAGGGGGCCACTTTGCATCCGTCACGTTAGCAGTTTTTCTAATGGTTCTTATTTATTTTTAAGTACCTGAAACCGACCAAAAAGTGTTTCAACATGTGAATGGACATGCAGGCTTATACTAGAACTAATTTGAGTTGATTTATTTTTATTTATTTTTTTACCCTCAAACTTCCATAAAAATTGGACGGAAAAATTCACCGCACTTTTCCGTCCATTTGTTGATAGAAATTTTAGGGTAATTAAAAAAATAATAGTAATAATCAACTCAAATTATCTTTAGGATAAGCATGCATGTCTATTCAAATGTTGAAATTCTTTTTTGGTGGTTTCAGATATGTGACCATCCACCACAAAGGGGCTGTAAAGTTGAAAATTTCACATTTGGAGGTTCATATATTTTTGGAAAGAGTATATCATAAGGTTTAAAATGATACCAAACACAAGTCATTCCTACGCGAAGTTATGGTGTATCAAAGTCATTACACTAATTACTTACACTTTCATATAAACTTCATATAAACTTACATTTTGTACAGATTTATGAATTCATTGCCCGAAAGAAAACGTGGTTTTCATGATTTTTGAAATTGAATTTAATTCTGAAATTTTCAGAACTAAAGGAGAAAATTTCAAACTTTTCATTTCTAAAAAAATACCAAAATGGACAACTGACTGATTTTTCATGCATTTCAAGCCGTACTACTAAATCAACGTGTGCGACTTTACAGCCCGTTCGTGGTGTACGGTCACATATTAAAAAGAAAATTACAACCATTAGAAAAACTGCTAACGTGACGGTAGGAAAGTGGCCCCCCTTTATTGTGTTTGATGTCATATCCAGCCATCAATGTGATCTTTTGATCTGTGAATTTAAAGTTATTATTCACTATTGGTAATCGAACATAAAACATGATCCCAGTTTCACATATTTATTTGGTGTAAAGTTGATGATGGTATCAAACATCCCTTGTAATATTTCTCTCTCATTTGCTATTGTGTGAGTAAAATTAGTAATATGTGACCGTCCACCACGAACGGGCTGTAAAGTCGCACATGTTGATTTAGCAAGTACGGCTTGAAATGCATGAAAAATCAGTCGGTTGGCCATTTTGGTATTTTTTTAGAAATGAAAAGTTTGAAATATTCTGCTTTAGTTCTGACAATTGCAGTATTAAATTCAATTTCCAAAATCATGAAAACCACGTTTTCTTTCGGGCAATGAGTTCATAAATCTGTACAAAATGTAAGTTTATATGAAGTAGTATATAGTGTAAGTAACCAGTGTAATGACTTTGATACACCATAACTTCACATAGGAACTGAATGACTTGTGTTTGGTATCCTTTTAAACCTTATGATATACTCTTTCCAAAAATATATGTGGAGTGTCGTGGCCGAGCGGTCTAGCGCACCGAACTCAAGTTCTGGTGTTGCCAGCAGCAGGGTGTGGGTTCGAGTCCCTGTCGTGACACTTGTATCCTTGAGCAAGGTACTTAACCATAATTGCTTCGTCCTTCGGATGGGACGTAAAGCCGTAGGTCCCGTGTGTTGTGTAATGCACGTAAAAGAACCCAGAATAAAGAGGCTTGTCCCGGTGTTTCTGGTTGATTTGGCTGCAAATTGCGCCACCGCGCTCTCTCATTGTGGGCGCTTTGATTATGCACATTATAATTCCTCCTTTACAAATCCCACATCTGGTTGTTATTGCTGTATTTGTACTGAGGGCCTCCATGGAAAGCAGTGCTGTGCACTGATCGGAGTTTACCCTCATTAAAGATGACGTAAAAAAATAAAAAAATAAAAAAAAATATGAACCTCCAAATGTGAAATTTTCGACTTTACAGCCCCTTTGTGGTGGATGGTCACATATAACTTCCAAATGTCGTCCAAAATTCCACATTGGAATCTGAACAATCTGAATGCAATTTCACAATTTTCTCAAAATAAGCTGAAGCTTTCACAGGTTGGTTGGTTAACATGTATCTCATGACTCACCCAAAGTATGGATGCATTTATTGTGCAATGTAATACGAATAATTTCATTGTCAAGCTGTCTCGGTGTTGCAAAACGTTGCAAAAAATGGAAAATATCTCAAACACTGCTGGGGAATTTTGCTCTAAGCTAGGGACATGGTTGTGCTCATTGTTAACCTGATAACTAGTTGCCTTAATGTGTTATTGCATGTCATCTAAAAGTTGTTGATTTGTATATAAATTTGACGTCTATATGTGACCGGCTCCACAAAAATGGGTATTATGGGACAAAATTAAAAAATTGAGTTACATACATAGCTGAATTGGTTACATTATAAGCTTTAATTTGGTGTAGGTTTGAACCCTGTGGCATTTTGCATTCTGGAGATATACTGATTTTTGCATATTCATATTGTACAAATTAACGGAAGTGCCTTCAGAGATACAGCCCTTTAAACACAGCAAGTGGAAAAAGAAATGAGCTAAGAAGAAACTCTCTTGAATGCCCATAGCAACAGTTATGTTCCTTTTGAGCTCCTTTAGGAATGCTTGTGCAATATAAATTTGAATTATTAAGCATCTTGAAGTATTTTTTCAAATATTTTGGCTAATTTGCATAATGTGTAAAATTTAAACTTTTGTTTTTTCATCTTTACTCATCAATAATAATATTTCTGTAAATAAATTATGAAAGTTGATATAATAGAAGCCAATAAACCAACAACAAAAAATTCACGTTGTGAAATTTTTTTTCACCCTCTCCACATAGAACAGCCCTTTACAGGTAATAGCATAGCGTCCCTTAATACCCTTTTTCGCAGTGTGGGTCACATATAAACTTGATGTATATATGATTGTACGCATCGTGGGAAACAGGTTCAAAGGTTAATTTCTTATCAGTTTTCTGTAACCAAACCACGACATCAACCCAAGAAACAGTGCATTAAAGGAATGCAACTTGGATCTTGAATTTATGACAATTTTTAAATCTATATGTGATGCGATCTGGGAAAACCCGTCGGATGTCGGCAAACTTGTTTTGAAGATAATGGCAAAATAGTCCCCCAATTTTTGTTGTTGACAATTTGAGTTTTTTAACTATTAATATCCAAATGATCATTCTTGAAAATATTAAATAAAAATTCCATCGTTTTAGATGTAAAAACATATGATGATAGATAAGTAAAAAGCCGTCTTTGTTTTTCGTTTCCGCCATTGTTTTTTAAGGACAGCGGCGGTTATAACTTCCCGAGAGCATAACTCAAGTTATAGACAACCTGGAATCATGAATAAAACAATGTTGAAAACAGCACAGTGTCCTCGTTAATTTGATGTATATAACACAAAAATGACAAATTTCACCATGTAAGGGTTTTCCCAGATCACATCACATATATCAAGTACAATTGTCGACGTACCAGTAACAATGAGATTTGATCCCAAGTCTCCAGGATACCGGTGGGCGTGATACTTTGTTGGTGGAATCAGATCAGCGGATTCTCGATGAGGCCTGTAATTGAAGAAATATCATTCAGGGAAATAACTTACGAATTGACAGTGACATTTTTAATTTTTCTGTAATTTCACAATTATAGTTTATATCCCAAGTGTAAGAACTAAAGCAATTCTTCAGTGATAATTTGATTATGCTGTCATTTTTAAATTTTAAAATAAACAAATCTTTTTGATTTTTAATTTTTAATTTAAACTTAAACGTAAACCCTGATTTGTAAAACTTTCTGGTTTTTTGTATTTCGAAAAAAAGAATGAGCAAAAAAAACTTGTTTCACATGCAATGTTATTTATCCTGCTACATGTATATGTACCAAGTAGAAGCTTAAGAACTCAACTAATGAGCCTGTACTTTATTATCCTCTTCTGCACCTCTGTCCATTATTACCTTGGTGAGTGATCCCTGTGTTTAGTATCTCTGTCCATTCCATGTATGGTCCTCGATCTTGCACCCCTGTCATCACTCTCCTCCAACCCAACATGGGGACTGTCTATTATTGCAAATAAAAATGTCATTATTCTCCCAATACAAGAAAAAAATCCATCTTAATACTAGTTCAGTGTTTTTTTTTTATTATCTACAATTAAAATGTGCACTTTCTCATGCAACCTTTCTTATTTGCAACCAAATGAGCATTTACCTAGATTTATACAAATTGTGGCTTCAAAGACACATTGTAAGTGAAATGAGTAGAAGTTAAGTTCCAGAAGCCTGCTTCCTACCGTCTCCCCAATCATAACAATAAAATTGCCATCACTTGTCTGGGACACTCGAAAGTATACAGGGCTGAGCTATGCAGGTTCAAAGCACAAAAATATCAATGGAAGCTGAGACAGTTCGAAGCAATAATGTTGACTTAACAGCCAAAGCTATTCTAAGCTGTAAGCTCATTGCCTAAATTGTTTGCTAAACTTTCAAAGCCCCATTTAAAATGTATTATTGTAGCTCATTGAAAAGCCTTACTTCTCAGTGTTGTGATTGCAGATGCTCTTCCCTGAGCTATACTCTCTGTATCCTGTCTCTTCTGAGCCACTGCTATCCCTACAGGAGGATTACGCCCGTCACTCCCCTTGGTCCCTGGGGTGGACCGACTCTGTGATCCCAGAGTATCCGAGGATGATTTGCTGCTGTGGTTTGTTGACTTGGCACGGTTTTCACTTTTATTGTCAGAGTTTTGCTTGGCAGATTTGTTGCTGCTTCCTGGCGACGTCCGCTGTGAGTCGGGATGAGCCTGGTGCATACCGGCAGTCAGGACAGACCGTAACATACTCTCTTGAGGAACACCGTACTGTGTGTATTCCCTCCCCCGGCTGTGCTCAGGATTCAACTCTGGCCTGTTATCAGTTCGTGGGGAAGGGAAGCTTTGTTGGTGCGGTGTCCTGTGCATCATCGCTGAGTCCAGTTTCAGCGGTCCCAGATGGTCATAACAGTAGCCACGTTTGTCTGCCGCCATGTGCCATTCCATGTATCGCCGTTGCTCCTCTGAGCTATAAAATGAGGAAGGGGTGTCCGGCTTGTTTCCATCCCTTGGCGACGGAACCGTGCTGCCCAAAGGCACTGAATATCCCGACATGTGATGGGGATAACTGTGCACATTTGGTGTTGTGCTTATAACAGCAGCGTCGGATGTTCGACACGTTTCCCTGTGAATCAAATCGTTTGGAGTCCTGTGTGCATTCTCAGCGACACGATCTTTCCCGCTACTAGACAATTCTGCGGGGGTCATAAGATGGTCACGACTATCATGACCCGATTTATTACTTGCGTGTGACTTCTTAGCTTTATCATGCTTCTCTCCTTTGTCACCTTTTCCTTTAGTAAGAGTTGATTTGATTTCCGGATTTTCCTTTGACTTTGTTCCTCCCTCTTGATGTGGCACTCCTACTTTTGTTCTATCACTTGTGACGTCAGACTTAGGGGAAGTTATCGTCTGGTCTTTTGACAAAGTTGTAACAACTTTGGTGATTTCTTTTTTCAATGACACTTTATCCTTCTCCTTTTCACTCACAACAGACCCATGACTGCTCTCTTTCCCACTCAGCGAAGTTTTTGTTTTCGATTCCTTGACTGGAATCGTTGCACTTGATGCTGGTCCAGGTATGAACTCTCCGAGGGCCGGTACGAACGTAGTGGCGTGGACTTTGGAGCCGTCTCGGGGTGTCTCTCTCCCCACTTCCCTCTCCAGGCTGAGATGTCCCGTACCGTGGAGGTATATCGGGAGGTGACTGATGTAAGACGGCTGGGAAGATGGTGAGGGGAGGGATCCATGTGCTGGGAAGGAGATTGGCTTGGAAGCAGATGACGTGACACCTAAACGAAACAAGAATTTTTAGTTTGAAAAGTTACATAATTTTATTTGATCGGTTCAGATTGCACTTACACCATGTGGATTAAATCTCAACCATCGCTCAGTGATAAGAACTGTACAGTGCTTCTCTACATTTCGACTAGCGCACTCTAGTTATCGTCAAGAGACTGAAAAGAGTTGGGTGACGCTGCTGCTTTTGTAGACTCTTGGTAGGATCCTGCTCCAATTCTGATTGGTGCTCGTTGAAGTGTGTTGGATGCTATTACTTCTTTGTGATGAGTGTTGATTTTTATTTTGATAAACAAAACAGGTGCAGCGGCAAAAGAGCAATTGAGAAGTATGACATCCCCATGATTGAATAAAATGCTAATTCGTCCAGACATTGGTTTGTTTGTCCAGTAACTTGCAAGTGATGATACATAACACCTTGACATCATCTATAATCTGATTTTTAAGTTTCCTGTCACTAGTTTCAATCTCCTCAGAACACCAATTTTAATTTACATGTAAATGTAACGATGGGGGTGTTATTTCACATAGAAATTAGTTGGCTAAATTGGCACTGCATGTCATTTGAAGCTATACTATCAGAGAATTCATTCTATAAAAAAAGAATCCTGACACTCTTGGAAACATGATATTAAACAGATTCAAACCTTATCAGTTCCTTTGATATAAAGGATGTGAGACTGTCTCCGAGGTTGAAAAAAAAACATGTTGAAAACCCTCTATCCATTCCAAATTTCTAACTTGGGTAAAACAAAATAATCATGTTTTCCCCCAACCACGTTTTTCCAATAAATCAAACGTTTCAATTGACAATTTCTCCTTCCTATGATGTGTCAAGGAGAAAGTGTAGAAACCGTTGCATGTCAATCAATTCCTTGTACCGAAACGACTGTCACTTGAGACCAACAGCCTCGCATCATGTGTTTCATCCTAGTGGGTTCGTTCCTTCCTGATTATGGTCAATTATCGCTCAAGACTTATTCAATTCAGAGCACACCATAATAAATGTTTCCCTTTTTCCAAACTCGTTCAAGTCTGTTTCAAATTGTTTTTGCCAAGTAATGTTTTTTTTTTCTTTTCCGGAACTTTTTTTGTCTTTATAAATGTGCTGCAAACAAGGATAGTGACTCAACACCTTCGGATGTTCAGAATAGCACGGTTGCAGTGCCTAGGGAGGATACACTCAATAGCATCAAACCCTATACAATGATTTATAAAAAGGTCTTCCATGGTATTGTGATACTTTTTAATATTGTAACAAATCTCTTCAATTTGGATTGAATCTACCATAGCTTAAGGTTGAGTCATCAACAATAAGCCAAGTCACAGAGAGGTTAAAGCCAGTGATACCTGCTGCCGAGGTGCCCATCTCATTTTCAATTTGCCCTAGGCCAGACATAGGACAAGTCTTGGCGCTTGTGTAGGCAAGGGGGCAGGGGTACACCTCGGCTTTTGCTCTATTCACTGGAAATGGGGCATACATGAACCTGAAACTGCTTGAGGATTTCGGCAAGTCACTGCCCATCTTATGATTTGTTGACCACTAATCACAAGGTAACAAGTTACAACGTTGTGCGTGACTGATCTGCTGTCAATCTTTAGTGTATGATGTTCTTTAGTGTATGATGTTCACATTATGGGTCAAAATTTAACTGTAAGCATTCCATGAAGAAAGCATTTAATTGCATACCAGACTAATTTATGAGCTAAAACAGTATCACAAAATGCAGCCGAGTAGATTTAAACCATTTAAAGAGTACATATTTTGAAATGTCAATAATCTGCAAATTGTTCAGAAAGTCAATCGTTATGGCAGAAACAGGCACTTTGTAATCCACGCAATAAGTTACAATAAGTAAAATAGGTAGGAAATGTCACATGACCCTTACTTCTACGGGGTAATTGATTTTCTTATCCTTGGCTTGCTATGATGCATCTTATGGAATGTACTGTTTTTAATTGCTAGTTATAAAATAGTAACGCAGCAATACAAATCCACATGATGATCCCGCACACAGTCCCGATGTAACTTGGCTTAAAAATCTTCTCACCGTCTACCATCATGACAGCTGACTCCGTAAACCACATGACACAACAACATTGTACCACACCCATCTGTAACAAATTGGTTGGTCACAGGTGTCTTTGGTTACAGTGGCCGTGCCCCCCCCCCCCCCCCCCCCATCTATGGAATAAGCTCCCCCAAGAAATCCGCCAGTCTCAGTCACTGATCAAATTAAAGAAACTTTTGAAGACAGAACTATTTAGAGCTCATTCATTTGTATTTGTTTCTTTTATATTGTCAAGTGCATTGATCTAGTTTTGTTTAGGACATGTGCATTTTATAAGAACGATCTATTGTTATTATTGAAAAAAATTCAGGACCAGATCATAAAAAAGTGCAACTTGAGGAAACGCTGGGTCAGGTGGTATTCATGACATGATTTTTTTTTGGCACATGGTATTTGATGGCAGTTTAATACTTTAAAAAATTACAGTAAAATGAATTCTCTTACTCAGTACTTGACTTACATGTACTTAAAGCTGCTGATGAAAACAGAGATCTTGGACTTGGTAATTTCTCTTTCTCAAATGAACCCTCACAGGACGACTCCCCGCTGATGACATAGTGTGGACTACATACACTGCTACTGAACGAGGGACTTGATCTGGAGGGTTTAGACCCAGAGGGACTTAGTCTTGTGGGATTAGCTCCTATAGAATTAGCTCCCATAGGATTAGCTCCCGTAGGATTAGCTTCCGTAGGATTAGCTCCCGTAGGATTAGCTCCCGTAGGATTAGCTCCCGTAGGATTAGCTCCCGTATGATTAGCTCCCGTAGGATTAGCTCCTGTAGGATAAACTCCTGTATAATTAGCTCCTGTTGGACTGGCCCCTGCAGAATTAGCTCCTGGGACATTAGCTTCACCTGAAATGCCTCCTAAAGAATTAGTTCTTGTAGGACTGGATCTTGTAGGATTTGCGTTTGCATGATTTGACACTGTAGGATTATCCCCCATCAGATTAGGATTATCTGCTGTAGGACTAGATGTTGTAGCATTGGATGCTACGAGACCAACTCCAAGCAGACTAGCTCTTGTGGGGTGGTTAACTTCAGTTTCCAGTGTTCCTGGGGATCCCACAATTGTGAGAGTGTCTCTTGCTGGATTTAGCTTTAACAGATTAGCTCCCGTTGTGGGGTTATTTCCCAATGAATAAGTTCCTTGAATACTGTTTCCTCCAGGTGAAGTGGAACAAATAACTCCAGGGGAACTATTGCCCAAAGAAACTATTCCACATGTGTTTGCCCCTGATGGACTAGTAGGGTCCCCAAGCGGGGAAGATGACTGAGGAGTTGATGTTGGACTGGTGACTTTACTCAGGACAGAAGATGGAGACAGTTTATTGTCCGAGGAAGGCACCAAAGATGAATATGCACTTGAAACCAATGGCATGGCAACTACGCTTGTTGCTGACGTCCAGTTATTGTCATGAGTGGATACATTTGTCAGATTTGGTTGAACTTTATCCACACCTTCAGGTAAACGGAGTTGATGTGTCGACACGCCTACTGCACCTTTCACATGGTGTTCTTCTAAAACAGATGGCTTCACCCATGACGTCAACAATTTCCTGCTTTCACACACAACAGTGGATGTTTGTTGCACAGTTTTTTTCTCCACTGAAACGTTTAGCACAGCATTTCCATTCACATCAACAGGAATATCTTTCTTCTTGCTCGCTTTTCTCCTTTTTTCTGAACTAGAGTCTTTTGATTTTGGACTTAAAGCCGACAAACTTGAGTTCGCATTGGTAGCTTCCTTCTTTGGGCTTTGAACAACTTTGCCATTACACTTTGGAACCGAATTTAATGGATCCTCTGTGTTATTAACCTCAACTGTAACAGTGAGAGGGTTACTTTGTATACTTTGCTTCGATTCAGGTAACTTGTCCGATTTCTTACTGTGCGTGTCTTTATTCAAGTCAGACTCAAATTTATGTTCATGTTTCTGAGAAATTTCATTCCCTTTGTCCTTGGAAATCACTTTATTGCTTCTATTGACTGGAGACTCTTTCTTCTCCTCCAACACAACGTCTTTATCTTTCTCCCTGTTCCTGTTCCTGCTGGAATCATGTTTGAATGCCCTCCTGTCGTCACTTCCAGAAGTGTGTCTTGACTTTCCTGCTTGGTGAGTGGACGTCTTGGGGGAGGTAGTGCTCTCCTTGAGTCCGTGGGGAGACATCTTGTTAACCTTGGTTGAGAGGCCTTCTGCATTCCTGGTTTGATGGGATGCTGGGAACCGCTGACCATCTTAAGAGGGAAGAAAAAGGAAAAAAGATCTTATGAATTTGTCCATTTTTTTTTTTGTAGTGAGCAAATATTTGTTTTACTAAAGTGGGATTTTAACCTACTACCTCTGGATCACTGTAATAGTACTCAACCATCTGAGCTGGCTAGCTCTATCATTTGAAGTCTCTCTAATTATCAATGTCTTTGCTCTGTGGGGCTCTAGTCAGAAGCAATGAAACCAGTACATGCTGTGTAGCCAGGGATTATTTGAAAGGTGGAACAACTGTGTATAAAAACATACTACTCCGCAGTGTGGATGCAGTCCTACATGAAATCACTGCACATCGTTGCCTTTACTTTTGAATTTCAAAATCTTTCAAAACGTTTTGAGGGATCAAACTTGCAAATGGATAGCAACAATACTACTGTAACTAAAAACAGACATTTATGTGATGAAAAGGGACAGTGCCTCACCTGATTTAGCATTGGCTGACACTGCAAGTAACCCTTGGGTCCCTGATGATGACAGGGAATTAAGGGCAGTAAAGTATGGCGGGTATGGATGATGAGTACTGCCTACAGGATAGCCTGCATAACCTGCAACAACCATAAACAAAAATGTCAAAAAGCTATTCAAAATTTCTTCCCAGTTGTTATCAGATAACCAACTTCCGTTTTTGACACTGTTACTTCCGTAACGAATCTAGGATTTTGTCCTTTTTCCAAAACAAATTCCCTAAAAAGACATCATTTTGGTCAAGTTTTGGCCTGCAAAACACAGGTTTTTATTATCATAGCAAAAATTGCTGTCATCTCAAAAGTAAATAAAGACTGTATGGCAACAGCATTAAGAAAATTACAAACAGATTTTGTTCAAGAATTTCTGCCACCTCATGAGCTAAGCCTGAAAAGCACAAGCGATAAGGTGAGTTTGTCTAATTACATGAAGCAACCATAGCAAAACTGCTTCTATAATTATTAAACAGCCAATAAATCCACACTTGGTGACCAAAGTTCAGGCTTTTATCATAGTGTGTGCCTTGGCAGGGAGCCAAGACGGAACAAAGACGCAGGGCAGGTGTGTTCCTGTATATATATTTCTGTCCGTTAAGGAATGCCTTCGGGAAAGGAATTGACCGCAAACCTCTGGGGAATGTTCCCATAGCGATCTAGTCAGGGCATGCAAAGAGCTCAATACCTTCGGATGAATATTTTACAGTTTCTTTCACACGTTTTTAGCAGGAGTGTGTGCATTCGTGAATATACACATGTGTGAACACATCAGGTCAAATTGATTTTAAAGTCATTAAATAGTTGAATACAATTTTAATGATTTGGATCATGAACATCTCATAAGTTGAATAATTTCACTTCAAAATTGTCATGTTGTGATTTTTGAATCCCTAACAATTAGACTTTACTTGTGTAGAGGATTTCCTGAGAGTAAAACTACCTGTACCCTGGGCAACGGTGCCATATTACATATTACATGATGTCAAACCACTTTTAAAATCCACACTCAATATATATATATATATGACATAAAACACAATAAAGGGGGCCACTTTCCTACCGTCACGTTAGCAGTTTTTCTAATGGTTGTAATTTTTCTTTTAATATCTGAAACCACCCAAAAAGAATTTCAACATTTGAATAGACATGCATGCTTATCATAAAGATAATTTGAGTTGATTATTACTATTATTTTTTTAATTACCCTAAAATTTCCATCAACAAATGGACGGAAAAGTGAGGTAACTTTTTCCGTCCAATTTTTATGGAAATTTGAGGGTGAAAAAATAAATAAAAAAATAAAAAAGTAAAATAAATCAACTCAAATTAGTTCTAGTATAAGCCTGCATGTCCATTCACATGTTGAAACACTTTTTGGTCGGTTTCAGGTACTTAAAAATAAATAACAGCCATTTGAAAAACTGCTAACGTGACTGATGCAAAAAGTGGCCCCCTTTATTGTGTTTTATGTCATATACCCTATTTTGATATAATGCAATTGTAATGATGATTAACCCTAACTCCCTAGACAACAAAGCCAGTTGGAGGATTTTGAAGGATTTTTGTTTGAGTACAATGCCTAGGGAGTTAGAGTTAATGTGATTTATCTCCCCTGATAATGATATATTATTTGCTTTTACATGTAAATGACATTATTTTGTTACAGCGTATAAAAGGAAAGATGCAACATTGCTTTCTGACAAAACATCTTCATTTCAACCCTCCTATTGTTCAAGAAATATATCATAAAACGAACATGTGAAAGTTTCATCACAATAGCTTGTAGAGAAAACAATGAAAAACTGTTACGTGTTTAATTTTTGTTTTATAATGTGGATTTGTTGAAATATGTTTAATGTACAATTTGTGGACATATTTCATCCCTTGTCCTGTGATGTTGTACAATAAACCAATCCGTAGTAATGAATTTTCCCATAGTACAGTGTACCGTTGGAACTTGAAAATTCAAATTTGACTCAAATTTGATTCACATTAACCCTCATACTGATGCCATTTGAAACCATTCAAAATTTCCACTTTCAAAAATGCCCATTGGTTTTGTACACACATGGTGATACCATTTGAACAGTGTTGATAGCAAGCTTTACTACCATTCAAATCCATTCAAATGCATAGAGGGTCCATTGATTCACCACTTAGAAATATCCAAACAAGGTTTTGTATTAGCTGTACTACCATTTGGAAAGATCCAAACAACGTTTTGTATTAGCTGACCTACCATTCAAAACCATTTGGGAAATCAATACTGTACAGTTATTTCACCATTCAAAACCACAAAAGCGAATGGTTTCAAATGGTGCATCAACTTGTATGAAAAAGGTACCAAAAGTAGGAGGGTTAATTTCTGTATCATTACATGATAAAAACAAACTCATATATTGCATTCAAAAGAGAATAACTCACGAGACCCTCTACGCAGATATGTATTAACACTCCTACTTCTGGTACCTTTTTCATACAAGTTGATCCACCATTTGAAACCATTCGCTTTTGTGGTTTTGAATGGTGAAATAACTGTGTACAGTATTGATTTCCCCAAATGGTTTTGAATGGTAGGTCAGCTAATACAAAACCTTGTTTGGATCTTTCCAAATGGTAGTACAGCTAATACAAAACCTTGTTTGGATACTTCTAAGTGGTGAATCAATGGACCCTCTATGCATTTGAATGGATTTGAATGGTAGTAAAACTTGCTACCAACACTGTTCAAATGGTATCACCATGTGTGTACAAAACCAATGGGCATTTTGTTAAGTGGAAATTTTGAATGGTTTCAAATGGTCAAACAGTAAGAGGGTTAATCAACTTAAAAGGAGGGTATAACTTTGCTTACCAGATTATCACATGAATGAATTATTATATAAAATATTTCTAGGTGTAAAGTTGGTACAAGTAATCGTACCAATCATCCCGAGAAATGATTTAGTCCTAAGTGCTTTCATCAAAGAGCAAACAGGAATTGTTTTGTCAAATTTACCCAAAACAATTCCAGACAGCAACGTTTTGAAATACACTTTTTGTAAAAAATAAAAACAGAAGAAACATACATATATACACAACAGCAAAAGAAACGTCACCCCTAAAAATATTTATTATTTTCATTTTATAATTAATATAATTTGTTTAATGAAGAATATTATGAGTATGGAGTGTAACTCGAACACAATGTGGCAAATTTGGGTGACCTCAAAATTCGTCATGCATGACGTCTGAGGACACATAAGCTAAACACGTTCTCAGACTTATCAAAATTTAGGGGGTGACGTTTCTTTTGCTGTTATGTATATATTAGGGGGTTTTTTTTGTTTTTTTTCCTCAAAAACATGAGTGCATATTATGATGCTGACACTTTCACCGGTTAGTTTTATGCTTTATGTCTTGAATTTACTATAAATATTGAAATGAACAGATTTTATCATAAACCCAATCTTGTATTTCCCCTTTAAGTCAGATAGCAATTTATCAACAGATAACAATTTTGAAAGGTAAATTTGACCAGAGCGCATAAAAAACTGTAATATTCTCCAGACCACCGAGTGCATCGCTTCTAAAGCCAGGTCAACATTTACTGTTTTCATTTACTTACTAGGCACTGAAGCGCCTTATCTGGAAAATAATGCTGGTCTCTCTTTCACCTTGAATTTTATCCACCAGTAAGAAAAACAAATTTTGATGATAATGGATAGACCGTGTGAGTTGTATTTATAAACCTGAACACCGACTTCACTCATGAAGGAGGAAGGGCAGGCAACCACAAAATATTCCCTATGTTCCCTGGAAAGGGTTCGGTGTTTATTATTTCTCTGAGCAGGCAAAAGCTCTTGGATTTTCACATGATTGGAAAAGGGTGGAAAGCTGCACTGTGTCTATTAAAACATGTATCCAACTGAGGGAACAAAGGTATACTTTTGGCAGGTTAGCTTGTGACCCTGCCAAACAAAATCAGAATGATTGAAAAGGAATTCCGTTAAAGAACATATGCCTGTTTTTTACTATTTTATTGGTAATGTCCACCTCCATTTTTAATATGATATTTTGTTACATTAAAAAAAAAAAAAGGAAAACAAATAAACAAGAGTTACATATTTCATAATTTTTTTACAAGGCCTGGAATATATACTACTCAAAACAATTTAGGGAACACCGGAATAATCTCAGTTAAAGCAAGATCATTTATTTCAGGTAAACACAATGTTTCACAGAATTGATGAGAAACAACTGTACAATGAAACAGATGATAAAGGATGCATGTAGTGATTACACATTTCATGACATGACTACTGAAAGAGAGAGGGGGTTGCAAATGAAAATCCCGGTTCATGGAACATTTCAAACCTATTTGATGTTAAAAATCCGGTGTTCCCTAAATTGTTTTGAGTAGTATATTTATTTTGGAACTTGCATTAATAACCATAAAACCATGCTTTTAGGGAGGAGGGTACAGTCATAGTACAGCCAAGCCTTTGAGAAGCCTGGTCAGGCCTGGGCTCCCTGGCTTCCTAATCTGTCTTTTGTGAGTCCTAATCCTGTAACAATTGAGTACCTGCAAATCAACAAAACCTGGGCTTCTGAAAGCAGAGCCAAGTAGAGCTCATTATAATGGCGGCAGTTGTGAACAAAGACAGCTGAGGTATCTGTCAATTCTGTGTTAACGATTAATAGCTATTTGAGATCTATTCATTAGCAAAGGGTCTTTTGTGCTCAGCTAGAAAATTATATAGGCCTGGGCAAAGCCTGGGCCTGGCCAGGCTTCTCAAAGGCTTGGCTGTACCACAACTTTGGCCCTCCACCCTTAACAAATTGTGAATTGCGTCCTTTCAAAGTACACATTACTACACATGTACAATAGCTTTCCTTTCTGTACAGAAAATAGCCATTTTCGAATTAAACCGTTTTCAAGTGCAATAACAAAAACATGAGCGATGCATCACAAAGTGCTTTTTGGATAAAAAATAATGGAATCAACTACAATCATATGGTCACAGTATCATATTTACAAGAGAATCAAACAAAATGTCAAGTACAATGATTTCTAATAGATTTTGCTGTATGTTTCAAGTTTCCAAATAATTTTAATTAACAAGCATATTTCTACTGCACCCATTTTCTCAATGAAACCTGCGATTGATTCTAGGTGTGGCAACAGTTTTGACCAAGATGGGTCCCTGCTCTATGATTAAAGCATACCTTCTGTGCTGGATAACCAATACTGATTCATGTTCACTGGTTGAGGGATGGAGGTTGAATGTTTGAAGGAATCTGTACTGGAGGGACTGATGTAGTTACCAAGGTAAGAGAAACCAGATCCTAGACAAGAAAATAAGAAATAAAAATGGTGACATTGAATGCAGAATCCAAAACCAACACTGGTGATGTACTGCATATGGTTTGTAAAAATTGCCTCATTTGTTAACCCTCCTACACACGGAGGCCACTCTGATCCACAAAATTCTGTTCTTTAGCAACCTTCAGTACATACATGTACAAGCCTGCTGTCCTTTCCAAGTAATCTTACAAAATCAACTGTGTGCCACCCAAGGCCACTGTAAATGTTTGAACATATTAGTATGGCCTCCAATGTATAGATGGGAGACCACATTACCTTGTAATCTCAGTGGTGTGACAGTGCACAGAAGGGTAACCATAGGAGGCCACTGGCAACAGCTAATGGCTTGGAGTGGCCTGAATGGGTTGTTTTCCAAAATTGTACTGATTGTAGGAGGGTTTTAATGTATATGTACATAATGTAAGTATGTCATGCATAATTATATTGTATATGAACCACTGTGCTGGTACTACATGTACGTACAATCCTTCCGTGGATAACATCAATAGGATAAATTGGTCATTAAACAGATGAAAAAGATGCAGTCCTCACCTAGACTATTGACTCTATACTCATGTTTCACCCAAGTTGGAATATTACCCCATGTTGGATGGGTCCTTCCATGTGTACTACAGCCCTTTATATGCGCTAGCTGTAAATGCACCAAAGTCTAGCAGATTAAAGGAACAATATACACGACCAACAGGGCATGGAATCAGAGTGCTAATTTTAGAGTAACTCGGTCACTGAAAATAATACACCACATGATAAGGTCATGTAACCATTGTTGCTGCATAAATGAGCCAGTAATTGTTAGTCACTGTGTTCATCTTAAACTACTAGGACACTGATTCCATGCCTTGTTGAATGTCTGCATGCATTGTCCCTAGTATAAGGCACATCAGCATCAAGTGAGCATTGTGAGTACTCCATACACGAGTACTTCAACAGACAATGTACTCTACTACAGACATCAGGGGTGGATCAAGGGGTCTCAAAAAGAGCGGGCAGACAGCAAGAAAAAGGCGGCACACTGCCAACTAATTGTTGTTCAAAAAGTAAATTGACATGCACTGTAAGTAAAAACGTTGGGCACCATAACCCCTTTTCTCTTTGCTACATAAAATTCACAATTTGGTAATGCTATGGTCCCACAGGAATATTTCGATCTTTCTGTCGAAATATATTTCGATTCCTGTTTTTTTTTGTTATTTTTAATAATTTCGTCAAAATATCTTATAAATATCGACAAAATATCTGTTTTCCGTGAGAAAATTTTTATTTTTGTACTTTCTTGACAATTTCGATTCATTTTCGATTTTATTTCGACGACTTTCGACTGTTTAGATCATTTCGACTGGCATTTCGACAAAATTCTACTGTTTAGACTGTTTAGATTGATTTCGAGTTTTTTTCGAATAATTTTCGATTGTTTTAAAAAATTTGGACAAATGTTCCGATTTATTTCGACTGTAACAATTGTTTAGACTATTTAGAGAGTTCAGATTTATTTTGACTGGTTTTCGAACTGTTAGACTGTTAAGACTATTTCGCTTTCATTTTCGATAGTTTCGATAAAATGTCGACAAAATTTCGATAAATTTGATCGAAACTTTATCGAAAAATATTGGTCAGGTTTAATAATTTTCGATTAATGAATTTTTTTTTCGACAAATCTCGACAGTTTCGATTTTTTTAGACTCTTTAGACTATTTCGACTTTTCTCGAGAAAATTTTGTAAAAAATCTAAAATCTTGACGAAACACGATCTAGAGAGTCGAAATCTCTGTGGGACCATAGCATAATCAAAATGAAATTTGCTATTCAAAACAGGTATGGCATACAAATATTTCTGCATTACCCCTAACCTTCCCAAATCCTCCAAAATCCTCTTTGCTAAAGTGAAGGATTTTGAAGGATTGAGGCTACATGCTCTTTGCTGAAGTAAAGGATTTTGGAGGACTGAGGTTATTAGGCATACTTGCCTTTCCATGGTACATGTACATCCATGTTTGTTGTAGTGATTGCAAGGTCAGTGCTTGGGTCAGTGGACACTGTTTATTGCTCCATGCATGCAGGGAGGGTCCCTGGCCATGTACATGTATCACAGATTACAAACACATGTGTGCATACATGTCGTGTACTTTTTTTGGAGGATTCGGGTTATGTGTAAGCAAATGGGCCTAGGGAGTTTGTCGGGTTATAAGAGACAATATCATCATAATCATAGAAGACTTTCAACAGGCATGGAATCAGTGTCCTAGTTTTAGATAACTGAAAATAATAGAAGAGCTAGCTTAGATAACAGGGTGGGATAAGTTACTGCGCCCTGTGTTACTGTGCCCTATTATCTAGGCCAGCGTGCTGGCAGGGTATTATTTTCAGTCACTGAGTTCATCTAAAACTAGGACGCCGATTCCATGCCCTGTTGAAAGTCTGATCGTGACGATATTGTCCCTCTAACCAAAAATGGCTATGCAAATTCATTCCCAGGCAGTAATACTTTGAAACAAGGGTAACTGGCTCATTTGAATACTATCATTGTAACTATTATTATTGTCTCCTTTTATAGATAGCTCGCATTTGTAATTTGTCACTTATATGTAAGACAATTTTTTTAAGTCTAAAATGTAAAGCGCTATTGGGCATCACTTTACTAGGTAATTTTAAAAAACAGCTTAAGACACACCTTTTTAGAAATGTTTTTAATTTGTAATATCAAAGTGCAATTTTAAAATGTATTTCATTAGAGTATTATTATAATAATTATCTATCATTGTAACTATTATTATTGTCTCCTTTATAGATAGCTCGCATTTGTAATTTGTCATTTATTGTAAGACAATCATTCTTTTTAGTCTAAAATGTAAAGCGCTATTGGGCATATTTGGAAATAGCGCTATATAAGTAATTAAATATTATTATTATTATTATTATTAATACAACAATTATCTGACACAAAAGCGAATAGTGTTTGAGAATCAGAACTGACAGCGAGAGGGTGAAAGTTTCTCTGTTATTGCCCAAAATGGAAAGGCAAGCTTATTGTGTGAGATAAGAGGGTGCAAGGTCATGAAGTTATACTAAAATATTTCCTATGCAGGAAGATGTTTTGTCTGAACTCAATGTAATAATGATTATATATCTGTAAACCATGCTGGCATTTGTTCTGAGGAGTTCATGCATGTTCAAGCAATGTTTTTCTTATGGAATGGAGTTGAGTTTTCAATTGATAGATTCTAATTCTATTTATCATTACAAATTTAATGTGAGCAATATCATCCCGATCAGAGCAGACTTTCAACAGGGCATGGAATCAGTGTCCCCACAATCAGACCCCACATTGCGGGATCAAAGGGCGATCAACGTCAAGTGGGCATGCGAGGGCGATCAGGATCAGACCCCAAAATTTTGTTCCACCTTTTGAGGTGGATCAAAGGAGGATCAGACCCCCACAAAGGGTGATCAAAGGATCAAGTGGGAACGCAAAGCAGGATCGTGATCCCGCAATCTGACCAGCTACATCCGGTTGGGTTGAGAATGGCGCAACAATTTAAGTCATGGCACACTTCTTTCATTGTGTAATTAATTATGGTTTATGGTATACGGGAGGGACGGATGGCTATACTGTGTGTTCGCCCGACTGACCGAGATCAATGTGCTTAACAAGCTCAGCTAGTCTGGTCGCACTGGTCTGGTCATGTTGTTTATGTGCACACGCGCTACACACATGAATGACCTCTCTTCGGTGAACTTTTAACATCCAGAACCATTGCCACTTTCGTGGAAAAAGGTGGATCAATGCAGGATCAGACTCAAGTGGGAACACAGCAGCGGTCACACATTGTAGTTGGAACCAGTTGCGGGATCACGATCCTGCAATGCGGGGTCAAGTGGGAATGGGGTCCTAATTTAAGATGAACACAGTGACGGAAAATTACTGGCTTGTTTATGCAGCAGCAACTGTAATAAAAGCATTTGTTTTCCTTTCCTCAACTAAAAACGCAGTGTTTGGATGCATAAGAACATCACAGGAATTTGCCTGGTTGATACATCATTAAATAATAGTTAAAAAAAAAAAAAACGTTCTGCAAACACTCATTTGATTGACTGTAACCACCAACCCAGATGGTACCACTATAATAAAAACCCACTGAATGTAACACATTTTCATTTCAGCACCTGACACTCCCTGTACAAATAAAAATACTGCTATTTTACCCATACTTACAAACTCTTGGACCATGCAGTGTGTTTTATATCTATCCACAAAGCAATTTAGAGCTGTATTTTACAGAGATACATTGCTCTCTGCTTATTTACTCAGTAAACAACAATGTGAACTTGCATAATTCAGATTGATAGCTGTGCACAAATCAATGGCCTGTTTAGTCAAAAGGTAAGGCATGACTGGTTTTTCCCATGCAGTTACTGACAATTTACAGTGAGAGATAGTAACCTTCAGCTTGCTATATAACTAATGCACCTAAATTAACTAATGTCCCCTGTCCCACGCAGTGCCCCCACATCCAAAAAGAGGATTTTCACAATTGAGTTGTCAGAATCTCCGCATACAGGCAGTTCTCAAAAATGTACCATTCCCAGGGTGGCAAATGCAATAAGGCTGTGCGTATTCAGTTATTTCAGGAACCGGATACCCAAAATTGGAAATCTTTGGATACCTGGGTACCCGTAAACAATTTTGTAAAAAACACATAAATACTCCCAGATGTATAAAATAACCAATATGAATACAAGTTTCTCTTGTCATAATAAACGTGGACTTACTGTAATAATTTCGCACCTCTATGTTAAAAATGACTCAGAGCATCCCCATTCCCCACACACATTTTGTTAAGCAAAAATTTGAGACTTCCATTTTGTGTGGCTTGAATGTTCAATTGAAATTTTTTAAAGTCGTTTACGGGTAATTGGAACCGAAAAATGGAATCAGGTAATGACAGTTTCGGTCGGGTATCTGGGTACCCGGATACCCTAACAGCCTTAACATGCAAATGATAAAAAGTATACACACTGCACAAAAAATTAGTTTTTTTAAAAAATCAAACCCTTTGACTTCAATTTTTGTATACTAAATACCAATGTGAGATCTCAGGGAGCATTGGGGGGGGGGGGGGGGGCAACTGATCTGAGTATAATGAATAAGCAACTAATGACTAACGTTTTCTTTGTAAGCGATACAAGGTCAAGCAGAAATGCCTTTATGCCAGTTGAATGGCACTTTAATTAGTAATTACATCTTTCTTGGAGTACTATTCATAGATCATAAAATAGACTGACATGTGGTCAAGTACAGAAGCGCTCTTCATTTATGAGATGCCCAAATGAAGCAAATATTAATCGTTGTATGTCCTTGGCAATATAGTGTGCTTTCTTCACTGCTAGCTGTTCCATTCCTTGTACGTAAGACCCCTAATATCTTAGATTGCTTGCTTCCCTAAGGATTCATAGTTTCTCCTTGATGTAGTCAATCTTAGAGGTCTAAGATCTATCAATGGATTATCCTGCCAGATTTGTTCATTCAACATCAAATCTTTAGTAAAGGGTGCAACCACCTCTCCATATTCATTCATTTATGTAGAGGAATAGCGTTTTAATGAAAACCACAGCAGTATATGTAATAAGATGATGGGGATACTCCACTTTTTGTATCCAGGGGAGATGTCTTAAGACTTTGTTTTATTTTTTATTTGGGGCTATCACTGTGTTAAAACTTTCAACAATTTTCAAAAAGCTTCAACAAATTATATTTAAACATTCCCCTAAATTGTCTTTAAAAAAATTAGCTTATGATGGGATCACTTTCAGGCAACAGGGGTGTGGTCACCATGATTGGAATTGGAAGATTTTAATCATCCACCCCAACCACCCCACACACCTTTTTACAACAAATTTATGCCATGGTATGATACAATATACGAGAAATACTAACTTCAGGTCTGGAATTTCATGGACGTTGTCCATGATTCCCTTTAAAAATTTTGATATTCTAATGGAAGTGCCCTTTACTCGGGAAAAGCGGCCTTGCCCCGATAACAAAAACAAAATTTCAAGCCCGTAACTTTCTGATAGGTCAGATTCTGCTTTAAAAAGCTCTGAATGGATGAAGGATTCTGCACTAATCCAGTATACTATTAGTCAACCTTTGCAGGTGACATTTACTGCTATAATACGATCGATAGGATCATGTAAAATATCACTAGGGTTTTGTGTGGCACTGATGCATTTCACACTTAGCAACGAACATGTGTGCTTGTTCATCAACAGAATATTCTCGTGTAAATCCCGTTTCATATGATGAATCATTAACAGAACTCAGACAGGGGGGATCATAACGGGATAAGGTTGGTGAAGTGGTAACTTCACCTTTTCACCTCTGTGGACCCGGGTTCGAATCCCAGTCAAACTCAAGCCGACATGTGGTTTGGGTTGTTCAAGTCCCTACCTCATTATGTGGGGTTTTCCCTAGAATATTTGTCTGGGGTTTTTTGCTCCCACATCTAAAACTGAACATTGTCTTCTTATCACATCGTCTTCTTTTTAAAAAGGTTCTTTAAGGCTTACGCGCTACAGTGCTATTGGGACGTTTGAGGAATTCATTACCAGAAAATATCATTTCGTAAAATGTTTGTAAATCCATCCAAACTTCATATGAATCAAGAATTCAGAAACCAACCTGTGAAAGTTTCAGCTTATTTTTGGTGTTAATTGTCAATAGTGAAAATACTTTTCAAATATTTCATATTCAACCCAAAGTGGAAGTTACATCTCCAGAGGAAGCAATTTCTATTGCAAAATATTTGGATTGATTGTACTAAAATGACAGCACATCAGACAGAGATATTTCAAGGGATGTTTGATACCATCATCAACTTTACAACAAGTAAGTTTTATGTAAATCCATGACCAGTTTTTTCATGCATAGCAATAGTGTAGTGCCTATAGGATCTTAAGGTAAAAAAACACTTTTTTTTTTTCCCTTTTTTTTTACACAATTCGCCCCACACAAGGCCAATGGCCACTCCAAGGTGGAGGCTACTAAGTCATTGAGTTGTTACAACGACTCCACACTGAAGAAACCAGCCCCTCGCACCGAAACAAGACAAGTTAATAGCCAGCCTCTTCACGGTGCGAATAGGACTGGGAGGGGTAACTAGTCCAGAACAAGGCAGTTGTTAAACTGCCTCTGCCCCTATAAGCAATTGTGGTGAAGTGTCTTGCTCAAGGACACAAGTGTCACGGCCGGGACATTTCTGTATTCATACTTAAAAATCAAGAGTTTCAGCTTCCTTTGTTGTGTCATTATCAAGAAAATATTGAAAACATGTACTTTTTTAGCTCTGTGAGGAAAAGAAAGTATCACAGAACGGACTAAAATTGAAACTGCAGAAAACAATTTCTATTTGTGATATTCTTTTAATCCAATATAATCCAGAGATTTCATCAAGATTCAGAAAGGTGCACCCACCTCCTCAGTACATCATGATTAGGATCCAAGTTCACGTTCACTTTCTCTTTATGCCTTAGGTGTATTGTCAAAAGACTTTCACAAGAGAAATGTTAAAGACAGTCAAAATAGCTGAACTGGCTTCCTAATCCCCCGGCGGGTGCAGTGAGCATCATATGGTAAAACTCTGTATTGTCTGCAAGCAGATTTCGGGTGACAAAGCTGTATTTATCAAATTACACTGGCAAGGTATTAATTTTCCAAAAAATATAAATACAAATTCGCAGACCCCTTGGTGTTAAGTTGGTGATGGTATCATGCATCCGGATAAATCATTCTGCCTGAGGTATTCTCATTTTTACAGATATATCACAAATGAATTACTATTTTTGGGGCCATTAAATTTGTTTTAAAAGTTCAGTGCACTGAAACACATACTTCTTTAGGAAAGAACAATGCCGTTATAAGACTGGCGTGACAAATATGAACAATATAGGTTTAAGGTGATGGTCTGCTTAAGTAAAATTAGACGAGTTTTCTCGGGTTTATTCAAAATATTCTGAATTTTAGAAGGAAAAAAAAGTGTATTCTAAATAATTGTTAAATAAAAATTTCCAAAACTACTACCTGTATTATGTGTATTTCACATAGACTTTTGCATGCAACCAGTGTGGTCACTTCTACATGTTGTTTACATCCAAATAATTTGAATAGTTGACATCTCCAGTGGCTTTCGTGGCCTTTGTAGATATATTTTTGCAATTGGGTGTGAACAGAATTACTGAATCTTGCCTTCATATATAGTTCAAGCTGAAAAGCTTGAGCTTCAATCTTGCCAGAATCATCACTCTGTCCGTACCTCATGCATTAATTAGCCCCAATTAGTCACTGCTATGCTAAAAGCTGTCTAGATACTGGTTAACCCATGTGTCAGGGGACTAGACCTTGCTGATACAAGACACAATACACCTGGCAGTACCAGATGGACATGTAATATCGAGCAGTCTGCTGCACCATGTGTGTTTTTCAGGGATTTACTCAACATAACAAGAAATGTGTTCACCACCTGGTTCAAAGTTCAAACAGCAAAATGAAAGGAAAAACTATTTTTTTAAATTAATGGTTACACCTTTAAGGGAGGTACATGTAGTTTATGAGAAATTATCAACTAACCTGTGAAGTTGTATCGCAAACGGTGCTCAAGTTTTTTGAGAAAGCATCACAAAAAAAGGTTTTGTGAATTTGACATTTATAACAATTCCATTTTTTACCTAGATGTTTCTCTACATTTCCCTGAATTGAAACATGCTGTTAAATCTTTCCAGATTGTAGATCCATAACAGTTTTGTAGGTCTATGGTTAAACTACTGTTATTATTTTAAGCAATAACAGCAGTCAGTGGCCACACATTTCGAACCTAGCAGGATATTTCTCAAAAGCAAAATGTTCAATTTAGGACACAATACTGGGCAACCAAATGTTTGACCGAGTTTCCGACACCAGATTGAAAGCCCATAGATCTATCTTTTTTCCTCGAAATGAACATCACCAATTAGCTTTACACGGGTAGTTAAACAAATGCACTATAATCTATTTAGTTACCTATATTAAAAACAGAATCAATGAGTAATATAAATGGTTGCTCTTTTTGGATATAACTACAGAATCAAAATGATTGACTCTTCATCCAATTGCATCTCTAAAAAGCTACATTTCATTTTGTGTCGGTTTTTGTAACCTACTAAATTGTTAATTGCCCTATCTTTGTTACACATGGTTCACTAATTCATTATGATTGAATACTAATACATGTGCCTTGCTTTGGATGTCTGTCCTGCATGAAAAGGGTAAAAATGCAAGCAACAAAACCTTCACGGGTTACTTTTTAACCCATTCTCGGCAGGAATTGAACACTATTCACAACACCAGTGCTATGCAAGTATCCCATAACACGCTTCAAATATAGGTGGATTGAACCAGTCATTCATTAACTAATGTCCAATACCTTGCCATAGATGAAAGGCACAGGGTGTTCAGATAACATTCTTCTTTTCTCTTCATTCAAATGATGAATCCACTTGAATAGCCGAGCAGTGACAACAACAAAATGTACATTTCTTGCCCTTCCATGTAGCAAGTAGGGTCTCTGCACTAACCCAGCACTCATGAAGGACAAAAAGGTGCAAGTTGATGTGTACTTTCATTATATGATAAATGAAATCAGAATGAATAGAAAACGATCTGGTATTACATTAGTGATTATACTTTGGTACAACAGCATGGAAACGCTGTCTTCTCTGTCTAATTTCAAGATATTGCATTATTTGCCTTTTCTGAACATGCTGGTAATAAATATCAAGTAAACTGGTTCCCACTGCCTTTCATTTGACCCAGATCTGCCAAATCATAAAACTAAAAAGTATATAGCGTCTGTTCATTATGCTACCGAGAACCTCTAATATTTATTTAAACTGTTGAGAAGCAAACAATGGTCTCATATTTCTTTACAATTAAGGTAACCCAAACCTTTATATTTGTCATCCATTCCCAGACAAAAATTTACAGAATTCTATAAAAAAAAAAAAATTGATTAAATTCGATTTAGTTACCACTACTACATCCATATAGAGACATTACTATATAACCAATTCATGAATTATTTAGCGCAACTTAAAAAGAACTCCCGTAGCACATACATGGCCTTTTCTTGCAACAAAATAGACCTAATTATTCCCTGCAAATAATCATTTGACCTGGGTTCGCAGACGATGTTTTTACAGTATTTTAACTAATCTAGTTGGGCCATTTCAAATGCAAAATATTGTTTGTATAACATGAGTACGTGGTCAAATGCCTGCACTTTATAATCCACAGCAGATTTGGAAAGTTTATTTCTGTATGTTTTTTGCTTTATTGTTATTGTTATTGTTATTGTTATTGTTATTGTTATTGTTTTTTGGGGGGAGGGGGGTAGAAATGGAAAAGGTAAAGTAATTTCCAAGACAGAAATAAATCCTGCAACATAAATCAGCAAAGTTCAAAGTGCATTTGGCTAAACCACTGTACACAATCGGTAAAACAATTACCCAAAGATTCAACGCCCGAATGAATATGAAAAATCCGAATGTAATTTTAATATTTGTTCGAATAACGACACAATTATATATTAAGCGGAAACTTTAACATTGTTAAATACTTTTAAAAGCAGTTTTGCTAGCATTGGTGTACACTGGCTTTTAAGAAGGCACTCGATCTGTTGTCAATTAAATATCCAAGGATACTATTTGAACACTGAGAGAATACAGTATACCCCAAAATTCATGACGGTAAATAAGCAAAAATTACGCCGCAAAACACTATCAAAACGAAAATGTTTGGCTTCTATAGTACAAATGTGCAGCCGTGTAAATTCTGGTTCATACTTCACGCGAATGCAAGAGCAAAGCGAATATCACTGAAGTTGACAATGATGAAAAACTGCAATTTAATTGACAACGTCACAATTATTCGCTTCGCTATGAACCGGACATTTTCATCGGTGGCCTTTTTCGCGACAGTAACAATTTCAGATATGGAAGACTCGAAAAAGGGGATAGTTTTGTCAAATCACAGTAGAATCCCAACACTAAATCTACAATTATTATCTTCAATCACATGGGACAGATCAGGGCAAATTAGATCTTGAATCCACGCCGATTATGCATGATTTTGGCGGGAAATTGCGCTGTTGTGAAAATTAGTGGTTCACTACTCATGTTATTTTCCTGTAATGTATTCTGTTTATTGTTATATGGGAATTTATTTTTGGCTAGCCGGTTTACCGCCGGAAAAAAACGCGGTTTTCGGTTTTAACGTGATTTTGTTTAAGAAAAGAAAAATAATGAAAAAGTTTTTACATGACAAGTTACTGATGTTTTTTCACCGTATAATCAGAGGGTAATACAAAACTACTGTTATTTATTCTACTGTTGCTTATTAATTTGTATGAAAACATTTTCTATGTGTTTTGTTACGAAACATAAACCAGGGTTTGACATATTACGGTAGTCCGCTGGCCTAGCCAAATGTCAGTTAAAATGGCGGCGGAAGGGTTAAAAGTAGCTTTCAAAGTAGTTCGGCGTGCTAGTCAAAATCATAAAGACTGTACTAAATCCTAGTTATTTTTACTTTATAATTACAAATCTGATTCCGCTGGACCATAATTTCTTCGTTTTTAAATATACTAGCATCGGGAAATTCAACTCATAAAGATTTATCAACACGAACAAACTTGAAAGGAAATTGAATAATGTACATGATTGTACATTACATATACATGTACATTTATACACGTATACTTATACCACGTGCGACCATGGTTGACACCGAGTAGTGCTGATGGTTGTGTGGGCAGTGTGGGCAGTGTGCACAGGTAGTGTTTGAGGATCACGTGCCTGTTTCTGTGCATTGTGATTGGATAGGTTTGCGTAGTAGCAAATTTATATTGTTCGTATTGGCTGTTCGATTGCTCATGAATATGTTCATTATGTTACATAATCATTTTTATACCTTGCCTGTACGAACGTATGCGCTCTGTAAACTATACGAAAATGGACTGTATAATACTTTGGCTGTGCCGAACTGAGGTATGTTGCAGGCCAAACGGGTGTTAAAAAATAGTATGTTAAATAACAATTCATCCATCGGGGTTCCTAATAATCGTCACCGAAGAACAAGGATACAATAATTACCAGTAAAAGTAAGCCTCAACTGTCGGGATAAATTGCCC
This sequence comes from Zoroaster sp. YZ-2022, assembly GCA_029582265.1. Taxonomy (NCBI): domain Eukaryota; kingdom Metazoa; phylum Echinodermata; class Asteroidea; order Forcipulatida; family Zoroasteridae; genus Zoroaster; species Zoroaster sp. YZ-2022. The sequence continues at coordinate 45,764,486 of CM055819.1, forward strand.
CATTCTGGGGCTCGAAACGGATGATTTTATAAAACCGCGGTTTTATTTATTTATTTTTTGTTTAAACCGAATTTGGCGTTATTTCGGTTTAGTAAAAACCCTCGGTTCGGTGTCGGTTTAATAAAAAATCGTGACTACTCGGTTCTACCGAAAAACCGCCCAAGCCTAGAATTTATAAACCAAGCTGGGCAAACCAGCCACGGTTAGTGACGGCCCACCGTCTTGTATTAAATCTGGGTATATTCAGTCATTCAGATTCACAACCATGGATTGATCTGAACGCGGGTCTCGTATACCACAAAAGCTCAACGGGTATACGATCGATCTGAAACAAAAACGCAAGCGGACACCAGCGCGCCCGGGCTGTTGGGCGATGTTTCCCACCCGGGGCAAGGGAGAATACTACCCGCTGTGCTTCCCTCGGGACTCCAGACAACGGCTAGATCGGCAAACACGATATGCAAGGACATAAATGCGCCATCAATGAATAATTATAATGCTGCAAATGCATAGAGTACTAAGAAGGTGTGCTCAATAGCGAATTTTTTATTTGCTCTTTACAAAGATTGTCCGTACACTTTGCTCAAAGACGGTGAGAAACAAGAGAAGTGCAATTGTTTGCTACAGTTATTTCGGTAAGAGAGTATGACACAGGCCTAAAATCAGTGAAATTGTGTTACAAGTTTACATAGCGTTCCACGGGTGTGATTTGACAAAAGTTTAAAAAAAACATGAAAAACAAAATCATGAAAAATGAGTAGCGGGCCTGGGTCTCCCTTTGGTCTAGAGGACAAAGCCCCCTGAACCTCCTGGATGTTTAATTGTGGAGGATTTACAGACTCTCCACATCCCCACAAACAAGAAACTAGAGGTTTGGACACAATACAGGCTACTTCTTTCTTTCCTTGGTGACTACTTCTCTTATTTCAAGGAAATTATGAGGCAAAGGGAGATTTGTTTTTTTTTTAATTAAAAAAAAATTAAAAAAATTAAATTAAAAAAAAAATCCTGAAATCAGAAAAATATCCTGAGAAATCACAGGCATAGATTCATCTCTATAAATTGAAACAATTAGCTGGACAAACCAACTACGAGTTCTCCGTCTGTCATATTTCTACCCTCATAAAAATATGAAGAGATTTGACCCCTCTACTGGATAACTAAGGCCTTCCCTTCTTGTTGACCTGTATGACGAACACGGACGGCCTTAAACATGGGCTAATAGAAGTTGACGACAAATGATATCTGACAAAAGCCGACCAAAAAGGTTATGCTATTGTACGGTTAATCATAGAGAAAGGTGTCCTTTCTCTATGGGTTAATACGCGTTTGAGTGGGGTTTGATCACTGACCAGTCAGCATCGAAATGTATAAACGCCTGCTGTTTAACAAGAGTCAGGCGGGAGGCCACGTGTGAAGGGCACAGTTACCCTGAATCATTCGAAATACGTCAACATGTCACGCATATTGCCAGCCCACCGTTTCTCTGGATGTTTTATTGCATTAAATGTCACCAAATTACCCTAATATTTTAGCACTTCATATGTGACCCGCTCTGCGAAAAAGGGTATTAAGGGACGCTATGCTAATTAACGTAAAGGGCTGTTCTATGTGGAGAGGGTGAAAAAAAAATTCACAACGTGATTTTTTGGGGGGGGTTTATTGGCTTCTATTATATCAATACTTTCATAATTTATTTACAGAAATATTATTATTGATGAGTAAAGATGAAAAAACAAACGTTTTTGTGTCTCTTGTGTTCGTCTTCTGTGTGACTCTGTCAGTTTTAGGGAAGAAAAACCTCCAAATTTTGACAGAAAGACTTTTGTTCCTTTGTTTTTTATTCTGTTGGTGAAGTTTAATAAATATTTTTAAATAAAACACCTCATTAGCCATAGCTCAAAAGGAACATAACTGTTGCTATGGGCATTCAAGAGAGTTTCTTCTTAGCTCATTTCTTTTTCCACTTGCTGTGTTTAAAGGGCTGTATCTCTGAAGGCACTTCCGTTAATTTGTACAATATGAATATGCAAAAATCAGTATATCTCCAGAATGCAAAATGCCACAGGGTTCAAACCTACACCAAATTAAAGCTTATAATGTAACCAATTCAGCTATGTATGCAACTCAATTTTTTTGTTTTGTCCCATAATACCCATTTTTGTGGAGCCGGTTACATATATACATATAATATATACATATACATATATATACATGTCCATTTGTTTAATGAAAATTATAAGAAAACAAACAATTGCGGGAGCATCAATGTACAATCTCTTAACCCTAACCTTCCCAAATCCTCCAAAATCCTCTTTGCCAAAGTGAAGGATTTTGAAGGATTGAGGTTACATGCCACATGCTCTTTGCGAAAGTGAAGGATTTTGGAGGATTGAGGTTATTAGGCATACTTGCCTTTCCATGGTACATGTACATCCATGTTTGTTGTGGTGATTGCAAGGTCAGTGCTTGGGTCAGTGGACACTGTTTATTGCTCCATGCATGCAGGGAGGGTCCCTGGCCATGTACATGTATCACAGATTAGAAACACATGTGTGCATACATGTCATGAGCTTGCTTTATTACTGAATGATTTTTGAGGATTCAGGTTATATGTAAGCAAATGGGCCTAGGGAGTTAGGAAGGATTCAGGTTATGTGTAAGCAAATGGGCCTAGGGAGTTAGGAAGGATTCAGGTTATGTGTAAGCAAATGGGCCTAGGGAGTTAGGGTTAATTATTAATGAAGATTCTAAAAATGATTCTGAGAATTCTGTTTCCTAATATGACATGAAAGCATGTCATAATTTGCTTTCATAAAATAGGTTGTAACTTTGCTGCCTTGAATAACACTGTCATTACAAAATAACACTAATTACCCGTGCAGTTGTGAGGGTGGAGCACAGTTCTGAAGTGTTCAGAATAATCCTCACACACGAATCGCTCAATATGTTTTAGACCCCTGCCCTGAAGCACGTAGGTTTTAAGCCAACCCTTTTGCCGCGTGAGGGTGCGGAGAGTCCACGGACCGGACCTGGCGCTGATGCCGAACAATGCCGTCGCCGCGAGGAGAGAGCAATCTCGAGCAAGCTTATCTACGGTCAATGCTGCATTGTGCACGGCCTGGCAACACAATGAATACCACGTATATCTCGCACGGCAAACAAATCAAATAAGTGCGCAATGCACAACAGCGAGCTTCTATTAATAAAACCTCTTTTCCAAAGTTTAAATTCCACGCCGTGTGGGTGCACGGAAGCACGACAAACAACCAATGTCACGTGCAGTTTTAATATCATAACCAGCACGTTGGTCGCCAGACAATTATAAAAATATAATACGCGCGGGAACAAAAATAAATTTTGAAACGATGACATCTAGAGAAAAGAAAATACTCTTGCAATTCCTTACATACCCAAACTAAAGCACTTACATTCAAATTTCATTGAATATATACGCCTGTTCGTGCATTCATCGAAAAACGATCGAGCGAACATTGAAAAAGTATAACTGGAATAAAAGCGAGTGTTGAAATTGATCAAATTGTTAACCTACTTTTACCACCGCTTCATGAGCACGCGTATACGTGCAATTTCAATAGTACGGGGTACCAGGGTTCCTTTTTCATTTCATCGTAAATTCTGAATTACTTGCATGTACGCGTTCGTGATTTTTGGGTCGATGCCTTATTTGAAAGTAAATGAGTCTCTTTCCCATAAAATATTGCAACTTAACGTTTGAAATGACTACCGACGGTAAATTCGAATCACAGCACGCAACATATCTTTCGCCACTAATTAAATCACCGGGCTGCAAATACGATGTGATTTTTACCACGTTGCAGCCGTGGAACGGGTAAATGTCTGGATCGGGAAAACCGTTTGATTGGAAAAAATAGACCTGATTATTTTCCGATGCTGAATATCTTCCCGTGTCCTTGCAAGGTATAATGATATTAGACGTGCTAGAAGACGTGGAAGTGACCCCTATGCAAGTGAGTTTCCCGGATTAGACAATTTGGGAAACGTATAAAAAAAATCGGACTTTTCTGGGCTGTGCTGCGGAACTTTTGAGCGATCATAGTGTGTCCGTCCCACAAAGCCTATGGGCGACAATAGTAATACGTTTGTCTGGCTGCTGGTGGGGGTACTTCAGGTCAAACCTATAATGCAGTAACTGTGGTTGATCAGGGATTTGATATTAAATTTCTTTCAGGAAATTGATACTGCACTTTAATATACCGTACGCAATATACAAATGTCAATTGTTATTTTCCCCATATACTTAATGACACACACAAAATAGACAATGGTATGTACCAATCGTGAATTAGTTCGAACATAGGCATACCTGACGTTTACACACAGTATAAATATTATATTTGTTGAATTCGTCAATATTTGACCCAATTTGTTAATTTGTTCACTGTATATCAAGACCTCCATATTTTAACGTAAGGGTTTAAGTTATGCACATGCATTAGCACACATAATTATTTTTACATGAAGGCTACAGGGCCTTAGCCTATACTCATATAATCCCGGAAACTGAGAGTCTGCTTGATTAGGGATATACGGTTCATTTTCATTTATAAAAGCTTAAATATTCAACAGTCCTCAACAGAAACCATTGTCAACTTATCTTCTTCTTGTTTTAAAATCACACACATTCTCTCATGAAATAGCGCACGAATGGCTGTCGAGTCAGAAACGCTACTGGTGTCACGTGGTATCACTTACAAATTGAACTTTTTAGTTAACAATGCCCGCGATGCACGAACGTGTTTATACTAAAATCTGCATTACTCACCGAATGGTAAACATACGGCAGCAAACTGTTATACCATATTTTTTTCAGTCAGACACGAAACATAATTATTTGAGGTTTAATGTTTGACTAATTTATGCCAAAAGTATATCAGGGCAGTTGCGCTAAAGACGAAAATAAACCCAAAGGAACATGATAAATGATAATGACAAATGACACGGTACGGTTTTTTTTTCCACCAGTATACGGTTGCAATGAAGGATTGTGAATTATTAATTATTCAAAATGGAATTTTTTAAGGGATAAATGATTAATTATTACAAATGCATGATTACTTCCATTGCCGTTGGCCAAAAAGTTACATATGGGATCGGTCATATATAAACTGAGCATCAAAAGAAACTTATCAAATCTTTGGAAGGACACTCATTAAAATCCTCCAGGGAAAAATGAAAAATTTCCGTAGAGGATATTAATGAGTGTCCTTCCAAAGATTTGATAAGTTTCTTTTGATGCTCAGTAAATATTTGTAATTGTATTCATTGCTATACGTTATTCAATGTGCATAACATAAGAAATAGAAATCGTGGAGACATCAAATCGTAAATAACGCGATATCCACCGGTTTTATGGCAGTGTATACCTTTGGCATTCTCAAAATGCATAAATAATTATGGCATACACATATTGGGTGCCTTAGAGTCCAATGGAAGCATTTATTTTATCAAGAGTTAACATCTGGACCGTTTTATTTCACTCGGCTTCGCCTCGTTAAAATGGAACATTCCAGATGTTATCGAGTGATATAATAGATGCAACCATTTAGGCATACTCCCATTGGACGAAATAAAGACACTCAATATTTGTTTTTAAAAACTCACTCATTGTCATATCATGTCTTAAAAAGTGAAACACGGGTGCCATAGCGCCAGTTCACTTCACATGATAATCAGCCATTCTACAAGTACAACGTTACAACTATCCGTCGCGTCGTGAATAAATGAGAACCAGAAATGCTTCTGGCTGCACACCAGTCACTCACTTAACCTACTTCAGAATATTATGCTATTCCTGATGTGTATAAACAGCTGGCCGGTATTATCAAAGAGTATGAGAAGTGTTCTACATAAAAATTTGAGATTTTAGACCGCTATTTTGTTGAAAAGTTTATTTCTCGGATAGCAACCTTCTCCCCGGGGTATATACCAATTTCGGAATCGATGCTGCTCGAATGTATCGTGGAAGAAAGAGGTTGATCCAAAGATCTGAAGTTCGAACGTCCCTATGCAAATTTCATGTTTATACGTCTTGTCCTCCATGTGCACATCTTTCGTGTTCAATACATTTGTGACATCTTAACAGTTCTGGCAAAACTAATCAAATTGCAATCTGTGTGTGAGTTACCCGGTATATAATATCAAACATTCCCTGAAACCGTTTATGTCTAAGGTTTTATAGTTTTTAAATAATAATCGAATGTATTCCCCAATTATATATTGGTAACTGTATCGAAAACTGTTACAGAATACTGTTACGGGTTTGTTGTGCTTTTCGTCATAATAATTCCCTCAGACGGAATAATTTTTCAGGATAATTCATAATTGTACCAATTTTAAATCAAGAAAGCGTTAAGATAATAATGCGTCACTTTGATAATCTGGTAAAAAATATATACCATCCCATTAAACCAATTTTACAATGATATCGCTAGTACTATGATGATAATAATAACAACAAAGTCCTCGCCTTGTGTTTGTTTTATGGGTTTTATCGTGTTTTGGGTTCTCTCCATGGAACATCCTGCACAGGGAAGTGGTCAAATCAATGACATCAGCCATGTTACCGTTACACTTGATTAAAGATTATCATATGAAAACACGCTATGGAGTAATACTGTTTGTTGGAATGGCTGCTCGTTTTGCTTTCCGGAAATCTCATTAACAAAAATTCGAAGGATACAAGACTTACATGACAATCACCTTGAAGTGATTCAGGTGTTACAGATAGTTATAAAACAAAACATTGTTTGGCAAAAGTGCAACGACTCGTGGTTTTTGAAAATCTACATGCAAAAACTTAAACAAAAATGAATTAGTGTAATAAAACAACAACTGATTTGCATAAGTTTCTATACAAAGCAGAATCAGTGAATAACATTTTTATGTAGTAATGTTTGGCCAAATGCATAGAAAATTACAAACGCCACAGAGATGTGCTATCATATATGGCTACAAGTCTCATAATATACTTTTACAATAGTTTTGAAGTGTTTCTGTTATGTTGCATTCTGTTTTTATTCCATTTTTATTCCATTAGCAACAAATAAGACGACTCGACTCTCTAGTTAATTTTCGAAGGTAAATTAGCTTTAAAAAATTCATCGTTCACTACAAAATCAGAGTCCACGCGCGTTAGAGTGACTTAATTCGTCTTGTATAATTCGATTCTTGCACGAAAACTGAGGCGCACTGCGCAATGCAATGCTTATTTAATATTGTAGGTAATTACACTTGTGATACAGATGCAGTAAACCTGCGCATGTTTCGTCGAGACATGACTTTTAAGGCTGTTATTTGTACATGTTGCTGTGTGTTTTTTATTTGTTGATTTTTAACCTAGAGTCGACTATTGATACAGTATGATATGATTCCACACTGGTTGCCACTAACACCCAGGTATCGTTTGCGTTTGTTATGTCAGTTATATTTAGAACTTGGATAAAGGTAGAAAACGGGTTAATCAAATTAAATTATAAGAAAGACAATGAAAACAATAAGCGTTTAATTATGACGCCTTACATTTTATGAAAGTCCTATCAGTCTTAATATCAACGTTTGCATAAATAATATGAAACTTGAAAACTTGTCTATCCCTCCATTTTCACCACATGAGATGAAAATGTATTGTGCAACTATTTTGTGGAAATGAATGCAAAGATCACGTGTAGCAAGCTTGGGATGGGCAATACAGTAAGCCACATTGTATTCACACATGACAGTTCAATTGGTAACTTGAGGAAATGCACCAACAATCCATTATACATACCTCCACCTAATGCAGCAACAGACGAAGAGAAGAGTTTCCCTTGATAGTTGGCATGTCCGGGACTAGCGATCCCGGCGCTCGAGCTCGCTGTGGACGTGCGAGTGCCGACGGTGGGTCCGGCCGGTAGGTCAGCGAACACGGGACTCAGTACGGTGTCGGAGCTCACCACGGGGGCCGGGACGGTGCCGTGCGGCGGTGGAACCGGGGAAGCAAAGGGAGGAGTGCCGGACACGGGTAGGCCAGTCCTTCCTTCCATCACCCAGGGGGAGGGATCAACAGTCGAGATTAGTCTACGAGCGGAACTGCTTCATCCATGATTTGGGATGACAAGATTCTGAGAGGAAGAGCAGTATTGTATCCTCGGCTCAGCTGACCCTCAACAAGTTATTAGTAGTAGCACGATATAGTGGAATACTACCCTAGCTTAAGATGTCCCTTGAGATTTGTAAGAGTCCAAATGGTTCTAGTTCGAAATCAGTCAATGATTTGTTGGTCAAAAACTTGAAGCTTGTTGAATACTTCTAAGTTCTAGCTGAGCACACCCGGAGGATCCATTCTGTACAGCAAGAGAAACAAGAAAAAAACGAGTATAAGTAATTTCCAAAGTGGATTTTAATAAATCTTTGGTAATATTACAACGTCGATTTATTTGGCGCCAGGAAAACCCAGCGCCGTCTCCTTGACATTTTGTATTTATCTTTGTAATGGAGTTAACTTATACAATTGGACAAACAAAATCAACGTGTACATTGTATTTGTGTACGCAACCATGAACGGAGAACTGAATGGTCGGTGTACATACAAGGACGTCAACTTAGTTGCTGGGGCATGACACAATTGAAACATTTCCGGACCCTAAATAATGTTTTATGGTAATGCCCTACAAGTCAACCGTGACAATTAAGGCATTCTTTCAAAATCAAAACATATTTCACCATTTAGATTTGGAATGATTTATAAAAGCACTAGACAAATTTGAACATCCCGTGTTGAGAGTATAAGGTTTAAAACGAGTGACGTAGTGGCACCGTTGTAAAAATGACACAATTGCACCCAATACTTCAGAAAGAACAGCTGCCTCTTCGTGCCAGTGCAAGATGGTCACGCTGCGCACTCCTCCTATTTTCACCCCTTCAGAGTGATTGATAACAACCTTGGAAACGAAGGATCATGTCATCTGCAGTGAACGAAGACAAACACACCTTAAAATCAAATATTTAAGCGGCATAGTTCAGTTTCAGACACGTAAAAAGGGCTGCTCCAGGACTGACTGATCTAGAGTAAATGCGATGCCGCCTGGACCGGTGGCTGCAGAGAGGCCAAGCCGACGTTGCGACACGTCCGTCGGCCCCGTGGCAGGCTGGAAGCCGGGCACCTGTATGCATTGAATAGCGTGTCAAGAGTACCTATGGGATTTCACAAGTCTTATCTCCAACTCACCCCCATACAGTAAGCCAATCGTAGAGTGTGTGTGTGTGTGTGTACACACACACACTCATTTTTGCATCCTACGCAGTATGTACATTGTACATAGAAGCTTTGTACTGTATTACAGAGTAATGGAAACGCCTTAGTATAGATGCAAGGCGTGTAATCTAAAAGGCAAAATCCATGCGTTACCATACTGTAATCTCCAATCTAGCCATGATCTAATGAGCAAGAAAGCAGGTACAATGGAAAACGGATTAATTAGAAAGTTCCACATCTCGAGTTTGGAAAAGTGAATTCTACAGGAAAACACGTTTATTTCTAAGCTACATCCGTAGCATCATAATTTATCGTCAACAATGTTCTCCATATATTATGTCACTGGGGATGGTAGACATTGAATTTTATACCTTATTGCTCTTGATATCAAAGTTAATCATGAAAACAAGATGTAGAACTTCTGGAAATTCAATTAAGTTTCAACAGCTTCGTGTTTCTGAATCACGGTTAATTATATAGTGGATTGGAACACACACAACTATAAATGGATTTCTTACGAATGCTCCTGACAAAAATTATCAAAATATATTAATTTGGGTGTTGAGCCACATGCTTGCTTGGTCACTCGTAGTATACCAAGCATCTCAGAAGAACATTTTTGCTCACCAATGCAGAGAGTTACAATCCAAAAAACATTGTTGATAACATTTTCAATTAAGTTACTCATTTCACTTTAATACGATTAATAATAAATGTATCGGTAACTTCAGTGCATGAGACGCTATTCATTGAATTCAATTATAGATATTTTATATACGTGAACATTATATACTTGCCAAGTTATCGCAAACTCACGCTTTCTCCAAATCAATGATCGTGCGCCAGGTTTGTCTTGTGCAAGAGAGCCGACAGTTAAATCATACATTGTATTATGCGTTCATCATTTGAAATAAGTTGTCGCACATCATATGCATCAGTTACCCGTATGATGATGGCATACCGTACACAAGATATTATATTCTTGAGCTTGTGTGTTACTGTTAATAGCAATGATACATGTGTTTTTTTTAGTTTGAACTAAAATGACAGCACCTCAGACAAAAAAATTTCAAGGGAATATTAATACTTTCATCAACATTACACAATTACAGTAAGTTTCTTGTAATGTAAATAATGTAATGATTGGGGGCTTTATAGGGTGGGGGCTTTATAGGGTGGGGGCTTTATAGGGTGGGGCCTTTATAGGGTGGGGGCTTTAAGAGAAAACTAAAATGTTGTGAATAAACTTTAAGCAAAGACAGCGAAATCTCTGCATACACAGTGCACTGGACTCCCGCTCAAACTGAAACAGGCACATCGGGTCGTTTTCTTTTAAAGCGGCTGCCAGATCACGTGATTCAACACGAGTCCGGCCATTAACAGTAAATATTAAACAAGAAACGTACACACAACAGGTGTGTCGAGTACCGAGTGTTAAATAACAGAAACTATGAAACAGTTATATAAATAAGAGTCCGCAATGTCTTGAGGCTTAAGCAAGGGTTCAACGTAGGGGAAGGGAGTTGGCTGTTGATTTATACAGCAATGTTCCATAATCGAATTCCACTTTACAGAAAGGTTGTCATAGGAGGTGTAATTACTAATTACCTGTTAATAAATCGAACGACTATCTGAAAGCTCAAGGAACTTCTACTCAAACTAGATGGTAACGGTACCAAACCTTTTGATAAATTATTCCGTCTAATATGTTGTCATTTTCGAGAACACGTCAATAAAAGTTCAAAATTTAAATAGATTGGTAAGACTAATTGCAGTGACACCATGTGAAAATCTCTATTGAGTAGTAATTAATAAATAAAATAGATCGACAGCTGATGATAAATTTCCACATAAGATCAGAATGAATACAAATAACCGAATGCATGTCAACGAAATATGCCGAAACTTTCATATGCTGGTTTCTTGATTCGTGTTAAGTATGGATATATTGTATTAGGTGTAAACCAGAGCTAAATGGATGATAGGATGTCCAAATTTGTTAATATTCTTTAATAATTATGTAGCTTCCAATACTCGCAGGTGTACAAATGAAACAGGGTGTCCATTTATAGCAAACGAGTCATCCAAAAGACACCCAGTGGTATCAGTGCAGGCTAACACTTGGGTCAGGTGTATACTGCCTCACATTTCCCTGGACTTGGCTAATTATTGGAATAATTACATGCATGTACACAGTAAGGTACCGGTAATGGCCTAGGCCAATATTACGTCCAAATGGCAGGTGACTTAGCTGTACACTTCGTCTCTGTAATTAATGACAACCAGACTATTTGTTTTATTTGAACACGCAAGAACGGACCCTTTAAAGTATCTAAAAATGCGACATATTGAATGATGGCCAATTTATTACGAACGGAGTACAATTTGTGCCTTTGAACATTTTTTTTTTCCTCTCTAGAGTGAGAAATGGACCATCATTTGCAGTAATGAGATTGCTATATGAATATCGCTTATTTTACTTTTACCATGGCACCGCTTGTATTAATAGCTATAGGCTCATAACATTCACCATACACGTGATGGATGATCAATGCGTAGTTCTATAATTGGATTTATCATTTTAAAGATAAAGGATTCTGTTATATTCAAAAGAAACACACCCACCAATGCACGATTTTAACTAACTTGAAACGCTCAATATGCATATATACAAATGTATGAAGCATCTTATAAACAAACAACGAAAATATAGATTTGACTACGTATATAAAGGCACAGTCTGCATTTCCCCCTACTTATCAAAACATCCCTGGCGACGGATGTCCATAACTTGACATGTGAACATTTTGGTGCTATCGATCCACGGAAATAATCTAAATGTGATATAGAAAGCTCAGCTTACTCCACAAGATGGTAAAAGGGTCGCACAGTCCAATACCAAAGAAAATTGGCGTTTTTGTTTAAATATATCAATAACACCATGGGTTCCATTCGCTTAATTCAAGTCCCAAACTGGATTGCTTTTCGATAAATAGATTTAAAAAATTTCTTTAAAGCCTATACACGTTTGGTGAAATAGGCATATCTGTAAATGCATCCATAATTACTTGGAATCAAGAGATACAAACCAACATGCGAAAGTTCCAGTCGATAACCAGAAAATAGTGACAATGCATTAAGATTGCTCGGATTTTTTCCAGCGTGAAATTTTTGGAAAATTATTTCGCTAATTTCAACTTAAACGAAAGCACCCGAGACATAAATATGTCAAGAGATGTTTTATACCCATCATCGACTATACATTAAGTACGTTTTATGTTTTTCGAGATTACTCGTAGTGTATTGACTTTCAAGTTAAGAAACGCTTCAGTCAAATATCATGACATAACCGAAGTAGAACGCGTTTTACTCGAATGTAGGTCTTGGGGTGTGACTTTATCAAATACGTAACCTGTCCGGTAATTCGTTTTTAACAATCAATTGTTCTTGGTGTGTTTGGACCGCATCATGTTTCACACCGGTATAATATCTGTCAAGATACTGAGCGCGAAAACAGATATCAGTTCTTTCCTATCTTACATAGGCGTAGTCAGTTACGTGCCAAACTACAAACCATCATGCCATGTGGTCAGTGCATGTAACATGCACATTAACATAAACAGGACCGTACGACCGGACTTGTTGATTTCCATAATAAGCCTATAAGAGGAAAGTATGAAATTTACTCATTTAGCTTGAAATTAATTCTCCGGTTCCTTGTTATCGGTCGGCTTCAAAATCGGTGTGGTAACGCGCATTTTTTATTTGTTATTTGTATATTATTTCATATACCCTGATGTGAAAAGTCGCAGCAGAATTCTAATCGATCCAGCAATTTTGCTGCAGCAATTGAACATCGTTTCATGTATACAATTTAAATTGGTTTGCAAAGTGAATTTCGATCTAAAAATGTAAGAGAGAAAAACAAAGACGGTTGGTCCGTTTTTGGAATAATATGTGCCCTCCCCCTTATTATAAATTAACATCTATTTCCACATTTTGGGGAATGGTCTACCTATTGGTGGGGAATGGTCTATACCTATTGGTGGGGAATGGTCTACCTATTGGTGGGGAATGGTCTACCTATTGGTGGGGAATGGTCTACCTATTGGTGGGGAATGGTCTACCTATTGGTGGGGAATGGTCTACCTATTGGTGGGGAATGGTCTACCTATTGGTGGGGAATGGTCTACCTATTGGTGGGGAATGGTCTACCTATTGGTGGGGAATGGTCTACCTATTGGTGGGGAATGGTCTACCTATTGGTGGGGAATGGTCTACCTATTGGTGGGGAATGGTCTACCTATTGGTGGGGAATGGTCTACCTATTGGTGGGGAATGGTCTACCTATTGGGGGGAATGGTCTACCTACTGGGGGTTATGGTCTACCTATTGGGGTATGGTTCCCCCTCTTTGGCTGTCCCCCTATTTTCTGTCACTCTGGATCCGCCCCTGAAACACAATGGTATTTCAAGGGGGTTTACACCTTATGTAATTGCACAATTACAAAATTATTAAATCTAATACTTATACTCGATTTGAAGTATGTGGTGGTACATAACAATCACAAACATTCTGAACAATAAATAATATTCTGTCTGACATTCTCTAATTTTTCAGAAAAATAATGTGAAATTCATGTGAAATGTGATCGATTTTCCACATCAAACAAATCTGAATGCATTTTCTCGTTATAAATGACACAATGAAATGAGCTCAAACTTGTACAGGTTGGTTTCTGTACAACTTTAATAAATTCTTATCAAGTATAGATATATTTACAGACATTTTACCAACGGTGTACAGTCCCTTTAATGGCTGACCTTGCAAATGGGAAAATCAGTCTTTCCTAAATGTACAGCCTCATGTGCACACAAACAACAAATAAGTTTCCCTTTTATGTTACATAGCACTATAGGTTCACACAGCACTATAGGATCACACAGCACTCACACCTCGTCAGAGCTTTCATGGTTTGGGTGGATTTTCCAAAACGCTCTTGAAATTGAGTTTGAGAGCCCAGAATTCTTTTAGCCTTTGGGGCTTTAAATCCATTTTTTTTTTGCCAGGGTTCCATGTCCCTGAATTTAAACAACAGATACGTCTGCCGTAAGAGCTCTCACAACATCTCCCGACCCTTGTGGTTCAGTAACATGATTGAACGGCTTAGTGAGGGTCTGTATCGATGACGTCAGGATCATTATTAATATAACTGAGTGAAAAATGCAGGCAGTATAATAGTAGACGCCTGACATCATTGCAACTGCTCACATTTTTTATTGGATATAATTATAATTTTTTTGGATTATTCATTAACAAAAATTAAATAATAAACTGAGCTAACAAAAAAGTCTTCAGTTTTTGGTCGGCATTTTCAGTTTTCTTCCCCCCCCCCCTTTTTTTGTTTTTGTTTTTTGTTTTGGGTTTTGTTTTGGGTTTTTTTTTGCTATGAAACGATGTCCACTTGCAGCCAAAATTGCTGGATCGATTGGAATTCTGTCGCGCTGTGTTTTAAACGATCTTTTTTTCACATACCTAGGGGTATAAACGTTTGCCCTATTTGTGCGGCCTCTCTTAGCCACTGTACTTTGTGAATGGGAAATTTGGTCTGTTTCCAAACCGCATATACACGCAAAAACCGTATTTCGCAAAAAAACCACAACAACAACAAAAGATTACCAAAAAACCCCGAAAACAAACAAACAAACAAACGCGCCACGTACCGCACCGATTTTGAAGCCGACCTATGACCAGAAACCGGAGACATTTTTGGCCTAACCTCCTGGTCTAAAAAAAAAATCACCATTTATAAACGAATACCGAATCTGGATTCTGGAAATCGTATTTCTAATTCCAGGCTTATACCTATAAGGTAAAAGGTATATCTCGCACTGCATCGCATGAAATGGATTTGGGGACTTCGGCGAAATGTCACGAATGCATTTTGTCGCTGATCGCAAGAACAAGATAGGTCACTTGGTGAATGGACCAGCCAGAATGTATATCCGTGACTGTGACTGGGTGTAACATCTCCTCACTATAAAGGCTCTCTTACTCTCTCATGCACTATAGGTCATATCAATAAGTTTAAAATAGCGGTCAATATTCATTGCAAAATACGAGGAAAATATGCGCCTTGTGCGAAATCCGCTAACATGTCGACCTTTCTCAATCGGCATTATTGATAAAGGGAGGGTCACTTCATATTCAAAATATGATAAATGATGACGACGCTCAGGACACATTACGTACAAACAAAAAGAGCTAGACCAAAATAAACCAAACATAGCAAAATTGTTAAAACTATTCTGGAACAGGTAGGTCTTCAGAGCAGATCATGAAGTCAGTTACGGAAGCAATATTATGAATCTTTTGAGGTCGTTTCTTCAAAAGGGATTGGTCCGGCATGCCGGATCGATCCCCCAAGAGCTGTCAGGGTGAGGAACAACATGCAAAGAAACAAGAAATTATGCTGAGTGTTAGTCACAAGAGTAACCGTCTCAAGACAGTCTAACAATCAACGAAACAACTCTTAATTCTTGCCCAACTTAATATGCCGGGCCAACAAACAGCTGACCAGCGACACCCATTCCTAATGATGACGAATTTGTAAATAATTGCTGGGGTTTGATTACCGCAAGGGGCCTTCAAAGTTCAGTGACAGTTATACCAAAAAACATCAATCATTCCATACACGAAACATCGATTAAAATCCAATAAATCATACGCGAAAGAATTTCAATGCAAAACTCGTCATTAAAATGTAGGGAAATCTATTTCTACACAATGATACATGTCCATGAGGCTACCAAATACACCTTTCTACACATTTCTACACAATGTTACATGTCCATGAGGCTACCATATACACCTTTCTACACATTTCTACACAATGTTACATGTCCATGAGGCTACCATATACACCTTTCTACACATTTCTACACAATGTTACATGTCCATGAGGCTACCATATACACCTTTCTACATATTTCTAGTTTCTACACAATGATACATGTCCATGAGGCTACCATATACACCTTTCTACACATTTCTACACAATGTTACATGTCCATGAGGCTACCATATACACCTTTCTACACATTTCTACACAATGTTACATGTCCATGAGGCTACCATATACACCTTTCTACACATTTCTACACAATGTTACATGTCCATGAGGCTACCATATACACGTTCAACAACCATTCAAGTTTTGGTCAAAATAAATAAACTTGCTAGAATCCCACAGACACCCATTGAATCTTGTTTTCTCTATACATTCATTTTCACAGACAAAATACAAACATCATTTTAAGTCATTCATTGTAGCTTTTGCCCACTTTTGTTTTCAGCAATGCCCGTTTGCTATTGCATGGAAACAATTCCCGCAACGTTACAACGAAAATGATATAAACCTTGCAGTCAAAACAGCTTTTGAACAACGTCACAACTTTCCTACATTCTGCATGCGAAATGTGTTCTAAAAAATGACCTTTTGAAGAAGCGCCAATTAACATATTCATTTTTTCAAAATGTAATCAAGTAAAATCAAACAAAACAGCACAGGAACCGTATAGACTTGTATGGTACATGGGTAATATTGATTGTCGCCATGTACTACACTGCCTTGCAACGCGTACCGGTAGTGTCACACAAAAGGAAAACACGTACAGGCCTATTGTACAACATAACACATGATGTTACAACTCCTTGATGCTGCGACATTAAAATAGCTTTCCCAAGAAAACGTTGCAATAAAACATTTAAAATAAAATTGCTTCCAAAAAATCGTTAATAAGCAGAGCCTGTGGTACGCATGATTATTTTCTGGAATTTTCCAGAGTTCTTATTTTGTGTTAAGCTGGATGAACTATTTAATTTATTTATTTATTTAATTTTATTATACATCCAACAGCACAAGCGCCAATAATATGATGGATAAAAATATTACATTAACCCTAACTATCCCAAACCCTGCAAAATCCTCCAAAGGGCACTTTTTGGGAAAAATTCAGCACTGTTGGAAACTGGTACTTTCACCTGTTCAAATGGGGTAAAATTACTACCTGGCAAGAAGTACAGGCCATAAGTGCTGAATATGAAAGATCAACGAAAATGCATGGTGCATTTTGAAGATAAGGGCATGTTTCCAAAAGTGCACTGATGGATTTTGGAGGATTTAGGAAGGTTCCTAGCCAGAATAGCTAGGTGGTTAGGGTTAAGAAATAGTAAACAACATACAAGATTAAAACTCAGATCAAAAATATGGTAAAGAAGTTACAAAGTGAAGTAAAAATTATATTAACTATTTTCCAGATTCTGAGCCCAGCTAACTAAACAATCCCATCTTTAAAATTAAGTAGTGAGACGCGATTTTGTTTCTTTTCCAAAATGTAAACATCGATTTAATAAATGCCAGTTCATATAGTGTGACTATTGTAATATTTTTTGATTTCGCGGTATGATTTTTCCAAGGTCCCATTGAATGTCGTTAGCTTGGAGTTAATAACGTACGCGACAATGGGGACTGCAGTATGACACGGTGCAATTGTACTGATTGCTGCCGCTGATAGGTCACAAGTGCACGACCGCTCGCCCGCCGGCCATCGGCAAGCAAGCCGCCTGGCACTGTCGCAAAATAGGACTTTATTAAGCCGTGATACACTTTTAGGCCTTAAAGTGTTATGGAAGATGGCAAAAATCTGTTCGGCGAGATCAATGCTGTGATTACATACGGGACATGGTTACAAGCAGTTTTTTTGCTGTTTTCATTCGCCAAATTTTCCGGAAATTTCATTCGCAGTATCTGAGATTTCTTTCACTGTAAATTAATGAAGAAGAATTCTACACAAAATAGTCATACTAGTGACACCAAATGCGGACTGAATACAAGTTATCAGAACCACTAGCAGCAACGCGCATGGTTAGCTTGGTTAATAATTCTACACAAGGAAACGGGTAAAGAGTTTGAAACAATAAGCAATTAAAATTACATTACGTAATTGTTCAGATGATTATGCATGGACAGCTGAACGATAATACTGGTGAAGGACATTATTTCAGAGCAAGTAAACAACTCTCTGTTAACATAATTTTGTCATGAAGAAGTAGGTTAAATGTATAGGCATGGGATTGATAATTCTTTGGTAATTGTTAAGTTAAAATAAAGGTTTCCGTCTCTACTCCGTAGTCCGTAGTGTAAATTCAGAATAGTCCATCAGGTATTTTCAAAAGCCGTTGATAAAAAATAAATATGTCCACGGTTGTTGCATGAATGCATGAGCACAGACGTTTTGTATTGCCATGCATGCAATTTTAACATTACAATGAGTTTGCCTTGGACTTGTATCATATTCCCTGCTCATACAGTTAAACCGGCATATACACCACATTATTTTGTAACCAAGAAGTTGGTTTTAGTGTACCTATTCAGTTCAACATCTCATGCAAATAAGCCCACTTTGCTGGCATGAAATAAATTTTCCCGCTGCAATTTTTAAAACTCCAGGGTAATAAAACTTAAATTATTTTAAAGACAGCAAACCTCATATTAATAATTTTGTTTACACGCCGCATGTTTTTGTTACGGTTCGGCCGGCTGCGATCAGTTTAATATAGGACCAACCAAGTTATAGCAATCAAAACATTTTACCCAAGGAAATGTACAGAACGAGACGGCGTAGAAACAACCTTGAAGTGGAATTTATCATGTGGAATTTACTTGGGCAATTCGTAAACTTTGTTTTGACGTTGCTGTTTTGTTTTTTTCTAAAAAAGCAATTTATAATATGGGAATAGACAATATCAAATAACGTACCTACTGGCAATGAAAGAAATTGAACGGACTTGGGTGTGAATCACGCAGAACTTTTACTGGTGGAACCATAGCCCACCCTGAAGCCATAGTGATATGCTGTACGAATTCTATGGACATTGTACTGGTATGCGAACCACAAAAGTGGACCCGAAACTCAAGCTGCTCTTGTGGGGCAGTTTGAAGCGTTCACCCGGTTGATCTTGACACCCCGTGCGTGGTACAACAGTCGCTCGTCCGTTGCATAGTGTTCCTGTTTATTATTACAAATCTTTTTATGCATCACTTATAATCTTGAATGGCAATTCAAATATTTCCATAGGATTTCTTGAATACATAGGCCTATGAGAATAAATGAATAAATAATCTAGCCTACAGGATGACAGTAATTTAAATATTATATTTATATACATCTAATAACAAATCTTACAGAAATCCGGTTTCATAAATTATAAGGCAAAACTATTCTTCTTACGTGTTATATGCAAATACAAATTGCCAACATCGAGCTGTGCAAAAAGAAAATTGAATAAGAAAGGTAATCTCTTTTTTCTGTGCGATTGGCGCTTTCATTCCCAGAAATAATTCAGTTACAATAAAGGAGAAAAATGCCGTCCTGCAAAACTGAAATTGAAAACCCACTTTTGTTTGAAATCGGGAAGAATATTTAGCTTAGAAACCCCATAACTGAATTACTTTTTATTCTCTTTGAATATCAGCCGATCGACAAATCCGGGCCAGAGAAGAATAAATACAGTGTGTCCTCCACAGGGTAGTCAACATTTATTATCGTCAGGTATTTTATCAATTCCACAGAGCAAAGTCTATGACCTAAATACCTCAATGCAATAATGCACGCCGTTTGTATTAATGCAGAGTCGAAATCGTAAAGACACGCCCGCGCCAGCCAATTGAGTGATTCGGCGATATAACAAACGGAACGCAAATCTACATTGAAATACCGAGCTGGATGTTCCACAAATTTGAAGAACCGCTTTTGCATTCTGCTGACAAACGTGGTAACACACGGCTGCGATAAACCGAACTACACTGTGTTACACCTATACACACTTAGCGCTGTGC
The DNA here is from genome assembly GCA_029582265.1 of Zoroaster sp. YZ-2022. Lineage (NCBI taxonomy): Eukaryota > Metazoa > Echinodermata > Asteroidea > Forcipulatida > Zoroasteridae > Zoroaster > Zoroaster sp. YZ-2022. The sequence continues at coordinate 45,784,663 of CM055819.1, forward strand.
ATTCCATTGAGGAAACAAGAAATGATCATTTCAAAGAAAGATTCCGTAAAATAACATTCATATATAGTAGAATGATTGGGTACAAATATTTGTGTGTGTGTAATGCTAATTTTGAATAGAAAATGATAAAGCAAATTGTGAAATGTGTGTAGCATTTTGCTGTGCAATATATGCGAAATCATTCACTGATAATTACTGTAATTTTGTCCAATATTTTGAGGCACTTTTAATCACAACAATCAACAACGTATAAAATGTGGCACCGTTAACAATTACTTTACCAAACGTTTCAGAAAGATTTGTCAGTCACACATAAATAGATACCACTGAATGAACGCTACCCAGTGTACTGTTAGCGTTTGTTTTGATCGGTGATCGTTGAGTAGGGATCCTCTATGCTAACCCTATAATGTGTCGGTCCGGTACGCCACTGACTCGGTATGTCAAAAATGTGTTTCACTCCTCGATGACACTTCATACACTAGTCAAATTGCTATCTAATTTTTACGATATTTTTCTCAAACGTAAAACAAATTCTTCAGCTGAAATTCAAGCTCGAAATGACAAGTTTGCAGAGTGTACGTGTTCCTGTTCGCGTTGGGCTGCATGGTGGGTTTGGGGAGGGGGTATTGGCGCGTTAATAAGCATCGTAAAAGTCAATATCTCACGATTCACTCTTGGAGTAATTGCATTGGATAACTATAATGAGATGCATACTTGAATACATTATGCGGTAATTACCATGCACTAGCAAAGTGATGACGTCCGAGACATGTTTAAAACGATACACTTCTGGTAGGATGTTTGTAAATCAATAGATATGTACAAGAATCAATAGATATGTACAAGAATCAATAGATATGTACAAGAATCAATAGATATGTACAAGAATCAATAGATATGTACAAGAATCAATAGATATGTACAAGAATCAATAGATATGTACAAGAATCAATAGATATGTACAAGAATCAATAGATATGTATAAGAATCAATAGATATGTATAAGAATCAATAGATATGTATAAGAATCAATAGATATGTATAAGAATCAATAGATATGTATAAGAATCAATAGATATGTATAAGAATCAATAGATATGTATAAGAATCAATAGATATGTATAAGAATCAATAGATATGTATGACAACTAATCTGTGAAAGTTTCAGCTTATTTCATTGTGTCGTTAACGCGAAAATATTGAGAAATGCATTCAGATTTTGTTGTGTTCATTCCAACGTGGAATCTACAAAGGACAATCATTCATTAGCAAAAATCATTTGATTACTGACAATATATATGTCAAGGGATGTGTGATACCCTCATCAACGTTACACCAAATAAATCTCATGTTATACTGATGTGATCATTTATGGGTTTTTTTTAGAATACCAACAGTTTATAGATTGTGTTGTTTTACACAAAATAAATAATCGGCATTGGATACATCAAAATGGTCAATAATGTATCAGAATCAAACCAAGATTCACAAGGTAAAGGTTTGAGTAAAGGGTGTAACCCGTGATTCTACAAACAGAAGAATTTGATGGCAATTTGGGACGACATGTATAAAAGAGTTAAGCCTACAGCATGGGGTAAAATAAATACTGCACCCGATTAAAAAACAAGATTCAAATGTGTACAATTATGGTTCTACAAGTACGCACATTGCCCACAATGGAGTTAAGGACACTGTACAGCGTCAATGGTTAGGATCAACTCTTTTGCCTCTCTCTTCACCCTTCCATGTATTTATTTTCCCCCTTGAATCACATTTAATGCATTAAATACTTGACACAATTTTGGTTAGAAAGAGCACCAGCCCTAGATATAACACAGCCATAAGCCAACGAGCCTTAGCCTGGTGTGTATCTAGATGCGCGAATTATTATGGTTACGTTGTTGAATGTGAGCGTGAACAACCAAACGTAGCGGCCGGCTGATCGTATCATATTACCGTGCAGTTTTATCATTAAGTAAGGACTACTACGAGACAAGAAACGATCGAATATGCGGTAGCCTTATTAACGTTTCGAGTTCTTTTTCTTTACCACAATGGTTACAGCACGGAAACTTACTTTGAATCCATTCCAAAATGTATCCTACCAAATATATTAAAGCTAGCTAAAAAGATACATACGAAAATACATGTGAATATGTTCTTATTTAAAAAGTCATCGATATTCACGGACAATGTACGTTTCGCTTTATACAACTTTATGTACTCTAGGTAGGGTTTGCGATACCGGCGCACCGGTAGTATCTTGAAATTCTCTCTGTAGTGTATGGAAAATTTACGTAAGTTTTGGCCAGCTTAAAACTAAAGCAGTCACGGCAGATACTCGAAATGAAGAGTCCTATTCTCGTGACCGAGTCGTACAGAGTACGTGTGCAGAGTCAATCCTTATTTTCACGTATAGTGATCTTTAAAAATGGTTCATCGGACGATACCGACAGAAAATTAATCCATAGACGTTCTACTGTTCGGGTTGGGCTATACGTAACCATTGCTATATGATAATTCACAATCGTGCGCATAAGAAATCCGCCAAGAGAAATAAATGAAGAATGGCATATGGATGTTGAAATCGTAAAACGGCAAATTATCAGCTTGAATGTGTTAGTGCTAGTGTGTAAGTGCACTCATGGTGTGACAAACAATGCTTTATTAAAGGAAAGGAACACATTCATCTAAGAGTATGTGTACTGTCTTTAAATCACGATATACATTTAATAACCGAAAGTTTCCACTTAATACACTGTGTTAATCACGAGAAAATAGTGGTCATGAATATAAGAGAACTCTTTCGAACTGGAAATACTATTTAATTTTTATTTCCTAAAAATAACCGCAGTGATTATTTTCGAATTACCAATTCTATATGTTCACCTTTAAAGGAAAACCACAATGGTTGGCAAAACTACTTATATAGGCTATATGTGAGAATGGTTACTTTTTTACTCAAGATAAACGTTAACAATCAACCTGTGAAAATGTCGGCTCAATGTTAAGTCCAAGTCGTACAAAAAGTGTTCTCAAATAGAATTCTAAATTTGTACAGAATCTGCCAACAGTTTTCGTATTTTCTCTGAAATAAGAGCACTTAAAATGAGACCAAATGAGACTGATTGGTACCTTTACCATCTAAACATCAAGTTACCTTTTGGATTTATGTAACCAGTATTTATGTAACCAGATAAATACCAATGTTGTATACCATCGCTTTAACTACACAGTACACTTATGTCTGCATTCATCAAAATGTGTGCATGACAAGGGCATTGGTGCGTTAATATTCCGCAGACAATGACACAAGTCTGCACTCTGAGTAGATTCATGAATGAAGAGAATCCTACAAGCGTAAAACATTCCACATTGGCAACGCGAGCTGTCCAGCCGTATGTCACATGATCAGTTCAAGCCATTTATAACGTAAAACACAAGCTATACCGTACATCATACGATCTGAACAGCTTCTAATTATCACGTTCCAAACATATACATTGTGTGCATGATCGTAAAAGTCGTATTGGTATGCGTTCATGAGAAGTACACAAATTCGCTCGTCACATCTCAAAAACTCAAAGAGTTACAAATAATTATTGGAATGAATACTATGTTTACAAATAAAAAGTAAAAACTGATCGCCTTTTAAATAATTTACTGACACGTTAACGTTAAATATTTGTTTGCTTGGGTGAGGCTATTTTGTTCTAATCAATTCCATCTGAACAAAATTAAATCTATGTTGAGTAATGCTCGTTCTTGGTACTTGATTCTGCTGATGAAAATTAAAATTTTGTGCTAAACACAAGTCAACATTTAAGCCACCATGGTTTCCATGGAGTTGGACAAAATTCACTTTCCAGAAAGGGACCTGTACTATATATAGTCTTAAGTGAACATCCATGATTGTAGTGATAAGATACTTGATAAATATGAGAGTACAAGTCTCAAGGTTGCGATCACGAAGCAACCTTCCTGCGTACACAAGTGCCACGACTCACCTATAGGCAGTTTATTCCCATTCTAACATCTCGAATTTTAAATGTACACTCGGTGTTACAAACAGGGATTACCTGCATATGAAATATACTGAAAACCATGACACCATATGACATGATTAATCCTCGTTATACGATGGGTCACCATTCCCTTAAATAAACACAGTTCGTGTTTTAACGGACCACGCCAACTGTCCTGGCAACGTGACAGTACCTGACAGTGCACGCAAATGCACCAACTGAACAACACAAGATTTCCCTAAACGGTTTACCGTACGATAGCGTATAACTAGTGGAGCGAGCGTGTATATAAAAGAATGTCTTATGAGCAGTCCATATTACATAATTTTCCATCGTGAAAGTCTGCGTATTTGTAATTTAAATTACATTATTCTATGAATATTTTATCGTACAAAACTGACATGTTACTACAGATCGCATTTTTGTTTACTTTTAAAAAACCGTGTTTTTAAACATGATGAACAACCATACAGCAACAGTCATTGTGCACAAGATCCGTGGAATAATTAACGTTCGTGGGAGTATTCTATTAAAGGGGGACGTACAACATCGGATATGTTGGCTAAACTGCTTCTAAGTTCTATACGAGTATCCTCAATCACGGGAGGTAGAATTCTAATTCTACCTCCATGGCTCAATCTAGTTGATTCAAGATATACATTAAACAAACAACACATGAACGTTTCTGCTCATTCCTTTGTGTCCTTAAAGCGTAAGAGAACATGCTGAAAATGCATTCAGATATCTCGTATTTTCCGGAAAAACGTTTAGGAAATCATTTCACTTTTCTTTAAAAATGGAATTTCCTCAGACAACAGTATTTGTTAATAACAGGTAATTAAGAAATAACCAAATGGTTAATTTTAACGTCAAACTTTGTTGGCGTCCACCTTATGATAGTATTTAATTTCCCCTAGAAAATTAGAAGAAAATCATCGTTCCTGCATCTGTGGCTGTATCTTATATATACGTTAATCTCTTCTTCAAATATCAAATACAAAATGGTCCCTTTTTATGAATAATTAAGTCAGCGCCATGTACATGTACAGTGGTGCTGTTTATAAACCAATAGCAGGGCGTCTACTTCAATCTCAATTACAGTGGCAATTAGATTAGACTACACACAAACAACTCCCAAACTAGACATGCTTACGAGACCGTTGTTCGTTTCAACACAGAAAGCATTATTATAGATACAAAAGATGAAGTCTCCAAAAGATGAACACACGAATTCGAAAACTGGAGTCTCTCTCGCCAAGTTGCTTCTACAAAAAAACACTCTTCTGAAATTGACATATTCAATAATAACCACAGCGTCGGTAGGCCTACACGCCGTGTGGTAAATGCAAGTGTGCAATCTCTCATTGTCTATGTTCGAGTTATTCAACATTAAAGTATTATTTGTGTACATATTAACCCTCCTACTACAAGGGTCAAAATCAGTCAAATGATATACTTGCCAAGGTATATCTGGTACACTTAAAAGTCAAACCTTACGGGTAGTAAGTACATTTACAAGTCAAAATGACAGTAAAAACCAGTCAAAATAGTCAAAACAGGCAGTTGACTGATTTTGACCTCAATAGCAACTTCCCACTAAAGTGCAGGAATAGTAGGAGGGTTAATATATTAATATTTAGGTATGGCCAGTGTTATGTTCTTTAGTTCTTGATAAATACACTTCAGTACATAAAAATCTGTCGATGATAAACAGAAAATGACAACATATCCTTTAAATGATTGCATTTACAAAAAAACAACAGGTATTCTGTACGAGCGGTCAACCGAAACTTTCAAAACAGAATAAAAAAAATAGCTTTTTTAATGACACACCACAGGATTGACGGAATTCAATAGCTGCTATACTCGGTGCGTGGGCAATATAAAATGGGTACATTAATTACTTCAGTCACCATCCATGGATATTTGAATGCACAAAATTTAATTTCATATAACGTACGTGTTTTCAAGACGAACTTTACGTGCGTTGTGAAGGCCAAAAGTTGGTAGGAAAAAATCAACATACATAGGCTATAAAAAAAAAGTATAATACGCGCATGTGTTACAATAATTGTGATGACTTAATACACTATTTTACCCACAGGTTCTTCTCAGAACCACGCAACTCAAGAGAGATTATTACATGGTGCTACCGCAAACCTAATATATTACTATTTATTTGGAATATGTGCATATATTATTATAAGCAATTCTTATGGTAATTAAAAATTCCCATTATTGTGTATTGTAATATTTGCAATGGAATGTTTAATATTTTATCACTTCAACAAATTTATTAATTCAAAATGTACGAATCTACCACTTCACAAAACATAAGAAATTTATCAAGTTTCCTGAAGATTGGTAAGTGGTTACTCAACTCGGTGTTGTGATAATTGATTTTTTTAGTACATATTTACAACAATGCATGTTTTGTGTTTCATATGAAGTCATCATTTTAGAAGAACATTTCTCGAAACTCGTTTTTTTTTCAACAAAATCGACAGTGAATAGCCGCATGAATTTCAGACAAAACAATTTTTGCAATTTAGACAGTCTGAAAACTGGAAAATGTTAAACATTTCTTCAAATGCACAGCATTAATGATTCTGTTTGGTCAGAGATCATTAAATTCGGTGATCACATCCTAAAAATATGCGAGTAGAATATTCATATGTAGCAACTGCGTACATGTACGTACTAACGTAGGTTAATCTCAATAATGGCCTACAATCATACGGCTATCAGACAATAATGTCTGTACAGTACACGTACTGTACATGCACTTGTGTAGGGCAATGTACACAGTGACAGTGATCTAATCTGAATTAATTGTAAATGTTGGTCAAATTGTCTCACAATTCTCACCTTTACTGCTTGTCTCATTCAGATGACAATAATTTTATCATGTTGCTAACATCCATGCGGTCAGTTTGGTATATGTTTTGTTTCCATACGATAAACATAGCAGCTGTCGTCAGATATGCAAGTTAAGGTACGGAGAAACGAGCACTAACGACATCAACGTACAAACTCTGACCGTGACGCCATAACTATTGTTGGCCGTGTAAACCTCCACGGACACGGCACTGTCGTATGTACACCTCACGGTCACTCTTGGAGTAGTGTGTGAACAACTTTGTCACATTATCAGAACAACATGATGCGTATTTCAATATTTCTCACCGTACAATCCAATGGAATAGATTAGAACAATAAAGATGGCATTCACAGTGGATCCATGAGGGTAAATTCCGGTGGCAAAATGCCAAGATGTTGCTTCGTGTGTAGCATGAGAGTCGTTCAGTCGCCGCGTAATATGGTGTTACCGTACTGTGTCAGCGCAGCTAGCGTAAGTGGGTTGGCAGCACAGTCCATCCTGCCTGCTAGCTGGCGGTGGTGCGGTACGCAGTCTAAGGTCGACTGTTCACATAGCCGCGCCGTGTTGTACCGTTGAGCACTGAAGCACACGGAGATACACGGAGATACACGGAGATACAGTGGGAGCTATAAAGTGACCCGTTGAGAAATATTAACCTTCTGTATTTACTTCGATCTTGTGGTCAATCCAGGTCCAAAGAATTCCTCGTTCCGCATAAACCACGCAGAGTGGTGAATCACACCGCCCGGGAACAATGTTTTGGCCTCCGTCCATAGCTGGCTAAAATGCACGCGCTCAAAGTCACACTGAGTGAGGAATACATGGCAGACGCTAGCTGATCACAGCGGCTGACCTGACGGTCTGCTCAAGAAAACATAGTGCTGGCCAAGAAATTACCGCAAATAAGCGTGCCGAATTGGCAGTGGATCAAAATGTATGGTAGCACACTTATATTTTCTTGTTCTCTGTTCACATACATCATTTCCACAACGGAGAAATTCATCGCGGCGTTTGAGTTGATCTTCTGTGTGCGTGTGTTCCGTTATGTACATGTACATGTACATGTACATGTACTGTACATGTATGTAAGCCTAGTATACAGTAGTTGTTGTATTGACGGTACGACGACGGGGATACGTGACCGGCCAGCAAGCACATCAACATAACGTACCGACAGCTCGTACGTTGATGCGGTTGAACACGAGCCGGGCCAACCAGCTAGTGTTGGAAAGTCGTCGGGTGAAAGAATGCTATACTTTTTATCATCTACGTGTACACTCGTCACTTACTGCAGTGCTATTACAACAATAGAAATTAACATTTTTGTTAAATCTGGAAAGATTTGTTTCCCTTTCCAACATTATTTTAGGCCTAAAGAGAAATACAGAATTTGTACTTACCATTATCTCAAAGTAGCTAGCATATTCAACAAGCCGTCACAAAACTGACTTCAAAAGAAATGTCCCACAAATAAAACAGCCGCGTCCCGTATTCAAAAGTCGGCTTTTGAAATTGTAATAAAGTTCCAGTTTTTTGTTTTTTTTACGGCAATAATAACGGGAGTACTCCAGCCCTCCCGTATTTCTATACGTTGTGATGCTGCAGAAACCGGGTGTGCGGTTTTTCAGTCGTGTAGCTGAGGAAACACATTGATCAACCGACCACTTGTCCATCAAAAGCATCTAAACACGCTATCCGATTGGTCCGTACAGCCAGCCCATGTTCTCATTAAATAAACGAGCGCAGAAAACCACCCCTGTTAGAAAGATGGTACTTGCCGAGTGGAGTGCGGTACAAAACGTACACAGCCGAAGCTTTGAACGAGTCGATTCGTGCCGTGTGCACGCTCCGGTAGCTCTTCTATTCTTCTAGGTTTTCTTTAGCAAACACAATACCATGGTATTGTTGTTTCACCAAGTGAAAAGAAACCCCAAAGCTTTATAGTCTTTCTTCCTTTCAGCGGTGTTGTTAAACTCTCTTAAGGGCTAGGATTTTGGACCAACCACAAATTCGGAGTCTTCGATCAGCCAGCTCTATAAATTGTGGGCAGACGGCGGAATGAGAGACCGGGAATCGTCACCATTACGCACCATACTTATCACCATACCATAGAGCACCATTTAATGAATTGAATCACCAAAAGAGAATTGGTCCTGTTTTACCTTTTGAATTTTTGAAATGTGGAAAAATACATTTCAAGATAAACCTTTCAAAATTAATAGAATCTCTTGAGGCTTTTCCAGTCTCAATCTCTGCAGTGTTACAAGGCTGTTTCCATTCGCTTAGTAAGCCTAAAGGCCAACACAATGTCTAACTACACCTGTCAAACTTTACATAACTCAATTACATGTATATCTAATGAGAATGATGATCATAATTTGTATTTCTTTATAAGGAATAGCTCCAGGGCACCGTTACTCTTCAAACAACAGCTCTCCATGACAAGACGATATAACTAAGTCACAAATAGAATTGAAATTATATGTTTATGTCAACTTAATTTCTTTCCCCAAAGTGTAGGTAGACCCAATCCATTATAGCGCCTTGAGGTGGATTTTTTGTACAATTGTTCGTGCTTCACAAATGTATCCATACTGGTACTTATTATTATTTTTAAAGTCTCTTTACACTTTGGTTAAACTTCTGTCAATGCATCCATAATTTATACGAATCAAGAGAGACTATGCCAATAAAATTTCAGCTTCTTACATTGTGTCCTTAATGAGAATAATTGTGAAAATCCATTCAAATTGTTTGTATTCATTCCAACGTGGAATTTCTGTTTTTGGATGACAGAAATCCTTTTGCAAATATATTTCACTAATTTCACTAAAGCTATAAAATAACACATTAAAAAGCTATATAGCACCTGAGACATAAATATTTCAAGACATATCATCAACTTTACACCGAGTTTTATGTAAAACTGACCATTTATGTTTTTAAACAATGGAGTTTAGTGGCTTTAGATAAGCCAACAGATGGTTCTTCGTGTTTGACCTGAGGTCAAGTAGAAAGCCAAAATTACAGAAATCCCAAGGCACACACTACGTCATCATTTCCACATATCCCATATCCCACTTTCCCGTACGTGATGGGAGAGGAACAGGCAGATGAAATAGACAAATATCAAACGTTTCTTTGGCAGTTACAAAGGTTTACCCACAACATTTTTTATTTGAAGTTTCCATTCAATTCAATACAATTCAATTATTATTTTAAAATCACATTTATGTTATATACTACTCAAAACAATTTAGGGAATAAAACAATTTAGGGAACACCGGAATAATCTCAGTTAAAGCAAGATCATTTATTTCAGATAAACACAATGTTTCACAGAATTGATGAGAAACAACTGCACAATGAAACAGATGTTAAAGGATGCATGTAGTGATTACACATTTCATGACATGACTACTGAAAGAGAGAGGGGGTTGCAAATGAAAATCCCAGTTCATGGAACATTTCAATAACGGGTGTGACCACTATTGCAAGTAAATCCGGTGTTTCCTAAATTGTTTTTTTCCCTAAATTGTTTTGAGTAGTATATTTCTAAGATACAATAATTTATATATGGAAGCAAATTACAATTTAATAATATTTTTTACATTCACATTTATTTCGTACTTCTATGAGAAAAGATACACTAATTTACATATGAAAACAAATTTTAAAAAAACAATTGAGAACATCAGAGAAATCAAAGAAACTAGAGAAACAATAGAGTATGGGGCTGTTCAGATAAGGAAAAGCTTTTAGAGAACAGCTGACATACAACAACTACAAAGAACACAGAGACAAAAAACACAAGACAAACAGATTAAATGACGAGAGGCAAATAACTAACTAGTGACAAAGACAGAAAGGCACAATGAAAATATTACAGTAAGCTAGGGGTAAGAAGACATGATGATGAGACGGAAGGAGTCATTTGGGAGAGAAAGTTTTATAAAGACTCATCTGATAAAGTTTGATAGATTAAAAATTTCATTTATATAATGGTGAAATTATCATTTAAAAAAGGAACAAAGTTAAGTCTTAAAATAAAAGCTTACATTCTTTGAAAACGTGTCACTACAGAGAGAGTGATGGGGACTTAATTTCAACTTTTAAAGATGCAACAACTTATGCAATAATGTCATGGCAAAATAAGTTGTCACATACGAGCAAAGTACGCGGGTATACAAAGTAAGACCTGTTTGCTTTTAAGGGCAGGTTGTTCAACTGAGAGTCTCTGACAGGAGGTTATTTGACAGCCTCTGTAATTTTACCAAGCAATTTCCAACTATTTTTCTTAACATGACGTCTGGCCTAATGAAAACAAACCAAGGTTGATTTATGAAGGTGTACATGCTCACTAAAACTCCAGTTTATACAATGCTACAGTGTGGTGAGTATACAGACGAGCTAATAACGACGTTTATGATATACGGTAGTGCTCATTATAAGGTCAACCCGTGGAGGTTTGCATTTTAATTAGCTCGAAAAACGGTTCGGTTAAAGGGCACTAACACAATTGGTAATAAGGCTATACCAACCAGGCAATGAGCAAATTACTATCTAAAAGCTAAATTTGTTAAAATATGGTATAATAGTACCAACCATCCAGAGTTAGTCTCTCTGACATGTTATAATTTTCGAGAGAACGTGAAATGTATGTAGAAAAAAAAATCAAATCTGAAATGGCTCGTTAGCTGATGGTCCATTTCCACTTTAGAATCAATACAACAAATCTGAATACATTTTCACTAATTTGTCGTTAATGGCATTACACACTAAGCTGAAACAGGCTTTTGATTCATGTATATATACTTATAAACAGTTTACCAGAAGTGTTAAATAGAACCAGTAAAATGAAATTAACACAGAAGATCGTATTCAGTATATTTGATATACATGTAACCATAGTGATTTCCTTCCTTGGTTTTTGATTGGTTAATGGCAAATTAAAGGCACGTGATATCGACGGTTTATTTGTTGAAAAAGGTGTAAAGAGGTTGCCAAAGATCGAAAAAAGTATAGAAATTCCTATATGTCTATGCAGTTTTTGTTTTTTACAGAAATGACCATTAAGGACGTTGTTTGCCTTTTGACAGTTGTTTTTTGTTGTTTGTTTTTTATTTATTTATTTATTTTTTGCTTGGCCTTGGTACACAGGAGCTATTTAAACCCAATCTACCCTTCACTTCTGGATCAGTTAGTGATGGTAGGAGCAGATGGAAACTCAGATGTGTAAGATAAGCTGTGGGCCTACACATGAAAGTACGTTTGCGTGAGGTATAAAACCACATATCCTTAGTAGTAAAACCAAGGTCCGTGGTATATAGAATAGCAGTTCATAATTGACACCCCAACCCTCTGCACCGTATAATACACGTTGAAACAATTTTTCAAAATGTCGTCAAGAAGGCAGCAGCCTTGGTATACGCTCTGCAAAATGAATGATGAATTATGGCGGGAGACGGTCATTTAAGAACGCAGCGCATCTGGAAGGCAGTGATACGAGGTAATAATCTGCACTATACGAAATATATTTTGCAGATGTTATGAGCGTTTACGCAGGAGCGAGTGTAAGCACATTCAGCTGCCAAGAGATATGCCATTTCTTCATCAATCATTTATGCATTTCTGCATCGAGGTACTAACCATTATAGCAGCTGATTCGAGGTTTGGTTAGCCGCACGCTGTATACGCAGGCCTAAATTGGCTCTTGCGTTTCTCCACGAAATCGTCTGTAGATGCCGGCGCGGCTGATCATTGAGATACGCTGCGTGTGTTGAGTGGAGCCCTTGGTTTGGGATCTACGGTACTGTACATGTACATCTCATAATGGTGTTGATTAGTCTATTGGTTTACTAGTACATATCACTGTACTGCTATTGCTGATATGAACTATATGTATAGGCATACACCTGCCCGTTTCCATTATCATTATGTAATGCACTGACCTGTGGGCCTATATTACTTATGCAGGAACATAATAGCACAGTGTCCTCAAATTGAGGGAAACAACAAGACCAACAACAACAACACACAATAAATTTACATAATCTATAGACTTACCATAATTACTTACTTTTCGAGTCATTTATATAGGCCATTTATATAGTATGACCTACATATAAATTCATGCGGCGAAGGCAGCTCAGTTGCAAACGAAATGGACAATATATACTATACCGCTTGCAGAAAACGGCGGGAACGGCTATTGGGCACGTGAATGCATTTCTGAGCGAATATTTGTTTTATGATTTACACTGGCATTATGTTCACACTATGGGAATTGTCTCTCGAAGAAAGCCGGTTCCCTTTATTTAATGTGCCTGGGTATTACCCGACCCCAAGGGACGGTAATGCGAAGTGAATGTGCTCGGTCTTGAATGAAAGAGGTTTTCAAGAATAAATACGAATTTTATTCAGCGGAGGACGATCTGGTGAGCGCAGAGTGTGGAGGAATTATGGTTCTTTATGGCTATCGCGACAGGACGGGCAGGTGCGTTTTTGTACGTGTGGCACCGGAGGGGTCCTGGGCCTGCTCGCCAGCGCTGTGATATTGTGCTCGAGTAAAAAAGCTCAGCTGATAATTTATAAGGGAATATGGGCAATGGCTCTTAACAAGTTTACAAAATGGCGACAGGAAAATATACCACCCTCGAGATATAATGCAGTTGGTATGTGTAGGACTAGGCTTTGTGTTTGTTGGACCGCACTGCGATCGCTCATTTGCAGCAGGGCCGGGAAGCAGCACACAGCAAACGGCAGGACTTACCAGCACTTGAAGCTTGTCCTTTACATGATATTAATTCCAACAATTAATTTGTATTTTTATCTAAGGATACTATCTCAGCCCACATCAAATTATCTCATCTAGTCATGATATTACATAGGCTATTTCCATGGTGTTAAAATAACACTATGGTGTCAACTGTATTCTGCCATGGTATTGATATTGGGCGAGGTGCCAATATAAACACCACTAGTGTAGTTTTGACACCCCGGTTTCTGCAATGTAGCACAATAGAGTCTAAGTCAAGTTGCGCCCCCAATATCTTTTGTTGAAAAATAATGTTATGCAGTTAGAACACTCACAACAGCCACTTTGTAAATAACCCCGTGATTTATTTTGATAAAGGGCCTAATTACATATAAAAATATACACGTAGGACTAAGTAATATTTTGCCTAATGGATTGCTCTAAAATTTAATATTACTATATTAGATGTTCCATAACTGGATACACCACTCCAATCTGCACATTATAATGCACTATATCAGTTGACAGTGCGTTCTTTAAGAATTCACTTTGTGCACGCTGCAGCTGTTTATAAAAAAAAAACAATTTCTTGTCCGAGTTAGCATGAAATGTTATCCACCCGCAGCCCGTCCTCCCTGAATATGCGGTGTCCAGAAGAGGGGCGATGGGGGGACTCTGAGGCTCTTATACACCCACTCGGCCCGGGACAGCGGGAACCGAGAACACGGCTTGCCAACACACTCTGGTCATGTCTACCCCGTGGGAGATGAAAGCGAAGCGGTGAAACACCCGGGCTGCATTTCAATGATTAGACAACGGCTTGCGTCCGCGCTGCTTAAGATTGTGAGTTGCGCTCAAAGACAATCTTTTTACTCCGGAAAATTTAAATTTGCGCGTGATGGATCAAAAGTTGGCCCAAAGGGCAGAAAGATCAGAGAGTACATCCGATAAAAGAGGGGTTTCATAGTGGTCGTAGGATATAGAGATTCATGCTAAAAAAAAGGCCCTTTATACTTCACGAAACAGGGCTGTTAAAACCTTCACAAGTGTTATTCATATGGCGCAACTCGTCCAATATGGACACCTTGACAGAATTAACTTGACACTGCTCAAGTAATTTTTACAACCCGGTTTTATTCAATGATTACATATTTACATGAAAATTACATGGTGTAAAGTTGATGATGGGAACAAACCTCCCTTGAAATCTTTCTGTCTGAGACACTATCGTTTTAGTAAAATCTCTCAAAGTGTTTGCTAATGAATTGTTGTCTTCCAGTGACGTTAATTCTACGTTGAAAAAGGAAACGTAATATCTGAACCCATGTTCACCTTTTTCTCATTAACGTCAAAATGAAACAAGCTGAATCTTTCACAGGTTGGTTTTCTACATATCTATAGATTCATATATAAAAAAATAAAGTCGTTTAAAACATATCGTTTATCTATGGTTAAAATAACATCAACTGTGTCAATGCGATTCTTCCAGACATGGTGTTCTCGTTAGCTGATGAGTACGTTGCCCAATAATTAACACCACGGGTGTAGTTTTAAATACCTCAGTTTACCAAAGTCAAAGTTTTACACACAGCTTTCACGGTGTAAACTTGACGACGAGATCAAGGAGACCTTCAAATCGTCCGAGGGGCTTTAATTTGAATACACATTTAACGGCAGATTAACATTCGATTTTATAAGATTACCTGCACACACTGGGGTGTTAAAATAACACCACGGTCACTTTATCCTTTCATGGTGTTTATATAGGTCGAGTTGCCCAACATAAACACCGCTGCTTTAGTTTTTGTTCACACCCCAGGGTTTGCATAGAATCTTGGAAACGGGCCTTAATTTTGTTTCAACTTACTGGTTATATGCATTTTCCCCATGTTTCATTACATAATGACGTCATCAAACTTCTGCCATTCGAATGTGTATGTGGTGTGTATTCCTCAGTGCACAATACATGTAATAACTATGTAAAATACATTCTAGTTCGGACGATATCTTGCCCTGAGTTGGACAATATTGTAAACATTACAATTATTATTTTAACAGTTTCCAGCCATAATCCATCTTGCAGTCGGATAATACAAATTGATTGGAGAGCTCATTTATTTGCATATTACACTCAGCATTAATTTGCACACGATCCACTGAATTGATGTTATTGGCGACGTTTTTCATTGGCATGTATCCAGTAATATTTAGCAAAATCTCTAATATTTTCGTCAAAAACCAACTGACCATTGGATTTTCAAAATGACTGAGTTGTCTAATCTTACTTTGCTGTTTGTACAGGTGTCATGACTGAAAATTAACGAAATACAGAGGTTGAGATATCACTTGCATAGCTATTGCATGCATTATGAGAAATACACGGCTCATTTTCATACATTCTAATGGCGAATTGTTGATGACGTCATTTGACTTTGTAAACATACATTTAAAAATTACGACAGTGGTTTGATTGAACAGTGATTGTTTTATACTTTTAGCCGTGTTGCCAACATTCTATATGGAATGTTTGTTTTTTCTTTACATGACCGGATATCACGACACAATGTAATAAGGATGCACAGGTCAGTTATTTTATATCTTTATTCACATAAATAGAATAAATCAAAGTGTAGACATAGACTACAATGATTTCAGGTTTGTTAATTTTTTAACTCACGGTAGTAATAATATAAGAAAGACTTGTAGCTTTGCATGGTGAAAAGGGATGAGTAACGGACTGTTTGCGGTGAAATTCTCTTTAGTAAATAGTTTTGAGTTATAAACAACGAACCGGTTCTTTTCAGAACCATTTACTACTCAAAAGAGAATGTCTACATGGTGTCACCGCAAACAGTCTTTACTAATCATAGACCTATGAGACACAGTTGATAAACTAAGGATTTTACACTTTTATTTTAGGACTAGATTAGTCGGAACATGAACAATTTTAATTGAATTATTTTGTCTGCAGACATTTATTCATTTTGAGATATGTTTGGTGACCATGAACGTAATTTCCCCCATGCAAATATTATGTGTTCCATGCATTATGCGTAGGCCTACTGCAGCATTAATGATGCATGTAACCTCATGCATAATGTATGACTTATAATACGCATAATACATAGGCCTTCTCATGCATAATGCATATTGCATGTTTCATGCACATTAATAAATGTTCTTTGTTTCAGGAGTTCATGACATGCCTGTTCGTGTCAGCGAAATACATTTTATATTATGCATGTTTCTTTGCTACATTTGCATGAATCCATGTTCCTCCCATTGTTTAGGAAACAAAGGCCAATTATTATAATCTAAAATAGGTCAGCCTCTTTGTTATTGTGAATTTGACATTTATAATTATAGGCTTCTGTTATTTCAAACTAAATTACAATTTGGATTCATAATGCCATAATGGAGAAGACAGACACACTCGACTTTGCGTGATTGTGTATAAATATATTTTTTATTACCAAAAAAAACCAGGACCGTGTCAGGAAACCAGAGTCACCCGTCAACAGCGCCGACGCCTCGGCGACACGGTTGACCCAGAACACGGCCAAGCAACCCAGCGTATACCGGCAGACCGGACGCGTGTATCTTGAATAACTGCGCAGCCTTCACACAATTGTAACTGAGCCTACAGGCAGTCAACTGAGTGTGGTGTCGACTGAGTGTGGTGATTTTCTTAACCGAACCAATATGACGTGCAAACCACCACCCCTCAAAGCACCCAGCAAAATTTGGGATAACCCATACATTAGAATATGTTTGAATCTGAACTTGTCTCTTTTGCCAAGAACATGCTGTTGATGCATAAAATTATATTTGGAGTCAATCGGTTCACTAAAACGTCTGGGTCCTTGTCAATTCTTACTGGACTAAAAGTTGACGACTGTGCAGTTTTCTGTTCTGTAGAACATGATAGGTATACATATATGATCTAAATGTCGTTGGAACAGCTACACACTCATCATGAGAAAGGTAAGCAGTTGGACCATGGACTTATTCCACTCTCCAACCAAGGAGATTGAGATTTGTAAGAACTGCAATACCACAATGGAACGAAAGGCAATTTGGAATAGAATGCATATTAGTATTTCTGCGTCCACATGGCATGATTCTGGGGCTTCAACACATGCATGTTCACTGCCTACTCCGCCCATGTTGAGTCTTTTGTGAGAAGGGGAGCATGTGCCCACAATTCCTTTAACACCCACCAGTAGAACACCACTGTTTTTTAGCGATTATTGTTCAAACCCGTGTGAAAATATACATGTGATGCGCAATGAAGTAGGCGTTCAATTCACCGCTTTGTGTAAAGCGAACAGAGGAAATCTGTAATATAAACACCCATGATCGAAGTGGGGAGTTCTGGGGGGAGACAGGGTGAAAAGCTGGAGGGGCACGAGAAATAACATCACTTGCCGTTGATGGCATTCGAAGATATCATCAATGCCTTATCAATGAAAGGGGACTAGCGTGGGTTTGGTAGAGTGATGTAACTTAATAAACACTCGGCACAAATATTCTCGATAATATAAGATAAGATTACAGCAACTGCACGAAAACATATTTTATTTCATTTGAAAAAAAAAATGTAAATGGTAAAAGTATAGGTCTGTCCCTAGTGTTCATTCGTGTGTTGAGTTTACTGTCACTATATGGGCCGTATGAGACAAGTTTTCGTAAACTGTGTTCCGTTTTTGCGCACTGCAGCATTTTGTGTAGTATTACTAGTATGGGCATGAATTTCTGAAAAGTATATTTTATTACATTAAAGGGAAGGCACTATAGTGGTTTATGTAGGCAATCTGCTTACTTTATTTGAATCAAGATAAAAGTAAACAACCAACTTGTGACTATATGCCTATTTCAGCTAAATGCGGAAGATTCAATGTTAGGACAAAAGTGTCCAAAACATTCACAAATAGCATATCAGAAGACACTCTGCTAACCTTTTGCAAAAGTGCATATAATTTCGTGTTTCCTCTGCATATATTTTCGTGTTTTCTTCAGACAGAAAACATTTTCAGGACAATTACTTAGTATACCTCTACCCGACTTCACATCAAGTTAGCGTTCGGATAATTTTGTAATCAGATAATTACCAATGCCTTGCACATTAATATTTCAAGTGATCCATTCGCATGTTGCTTTAATGTATAAGTCTTCCCATCGTCTAGTCCGCGGCACAAATTAGTGCACGTGATAGCGCCGTGGTTTGCAACCTCCAGATATCATGTCTATACGCACATGGAGTCTCCCGCGGTCCCCGATATCGGGGCGTTGCAGCCAGGCTTCGTGTATAGCCAGGATACACAGCTTATTGTGGTCTCATCGCATCGGGTCTCTTGAGGACTAACCACTAGGTCTCTCCTTGCCGAGATGAGATGAAGAAGACACGGTCCCTTCTGCACAAGAGAAGGACAAATCAGTTTCTCCTCGAGAAAGGCCCTCGGTTAAGGCGATCGATGCTGTATGCAGTTTGCCCTCCGGCCCTGTCATTCAACTGAAAATCTGCGGGAAAATCCACCACAACTTGATTCAGTAGATGTGTGCGTAGGATCGAGGCAGGCGGGCTAAGGAAACGACCCAGGGCCATCTTTTCTAACCCAGCAATGGGCCAGAAAGCAGAGTCTAGGGTATAGTCATGGGGGACACTGTACTCTTGGCTTCATAATAATACACAATATCAAATCTCATGCGACCACAGCAATTCCTCAGAATATTATGAAGAGCCAAAGTACTTTAAACCTGGGGAGCATACGACCACTTGCATAGCGAATGCTCTAACACAATGCATTAACCAGTGCATCATTGATACAGCCCCTATTCCAATGCACCCCGTGATATCACTCGGAAAACAACCAACCGTGGGACGTAAGATTTCCTTCTTTCATCGGCGAAAAAACAGGTCATGTCTGGAGCAGTGTTGCTCCAGTACACGGATTCATCGGGAAGTGTAAGCATTATACAAAACAAACATTCAAACCCCGAATAAAAAAAAACAACCAACGATGCCAATGCGTTAACCTAATGAAATGCCGCAATATGGAGTGGAGCTATGCCTTAAGGCCTTTCACCTTCTCTTTTTTATTTGAAAATTCTGCCCTTTTCGTGGATGTTAATTGTACAAGTAACCTTTGCAGACTCTGTTGGCGTCCACCGAGTGTGAATTTACAGTGAATCGAACAACGGGGGGAAATGGTTCAGATCGCCCCGGGAAACAACAAAAATAACGGGTGTGATTGAACACAAAAGATGTCTTGGAAAAAATGCATATCTAGACAAGATCCGCTAAGAATTATGTATTAATTGACTCCTATAGTGGAGATTGTGACAGCTGAGGCCGTGCGTGCTACTGCACTTGCAGAACAGGTCTTGACTGGTATAATCCCATGGCATCCGTTCTATATGGTATGATGGTCTACAGTTGATTGAAGTTGTTGTCTTCATTTTAGTTAACATCGCGGTGATGGAGGTGATTGGGACAGAAAAACATAACTTATGTTGAACAGTTTTAATTTGTAATTTTGTTCCAAAAGGGGAAAGGTACAACATTGGTTATAGCGTTGGCAAAACAGTTTCAGCTTGTTGCGTTATCTCGTTATTGTGAAAAAGAAACAGCATTTAGATTTGTCATATTTTTTTAAAAGTGGATTTATAGGAAAAAGTATCGTGGGATTGAGGAAAGAGAATATTATTTCCTTAATTCGAACTGGAAAGTTCACTTCTCTGAAAAGTGACAACATTGCACCTCAGACGAAATTATTTTCTAGAGGAGATTTACTAGTGCCATCATCAGGTTTACACCAAGTGAGCTTCTCCTTACAATTCAACTATTTATTTTTGAAATACCAATTCAGACCTTACTTTCCAATTTAATGATTTAATGAATAAGAACAATCGAATATTGATGATCATTTCAAACATACAAAACAATTGGTCGGGGATTTAAAAATGAATTTACGAAATCGATCTTTTGGAAATGTATAGGCATATCTTGTTTTGTTTTTTGTTTCATGTTTAATATATTTCTATTCCAAACATCGAATAGGGCCTAGGCTTAAACCACAACGGAACTGATGAGGTACAAAATGAGTTTTTGAAGTGAACAAAATAATTGTTTTACTGAAACGGGACTCGAAATATGAAACATCAAGATAACTGAATATATTCCTGTGTTGCCTTATGTCTATATTGGCAAATTTATGTGCTCGTTCAGTATAGCACACTTGTTTTATTTCTCAGTCCACTGAAGAATGACTGACCTATTTATTGGTGTACCACTTCCTCCACACCCGTCTTCGAATCTGACCTACCCCCTTCTTGGGAGGGGCATGCAGTTGTTATGATGGGGGTCGACCGAATCAACGGATAAATTGAATTAAGAATGTGTCAAGCCCTATCAATCTCACATTCCCCTTTCTCTCTCACACACACACATACACACACCAACCGACTGACTCCCCATCAACCAAACTACGTCTAATTCGAAGGTCTTCGTTGTTCTGAAGCTTGCATACTATCACATCCACATCATCGCTTAAAGGTAAGATACTCTATACAATATTGGGAATTATTACCAAATAATTGAATACAGGGGCGGATACAGAATCTCGAAAAAGTGGGGGGCACAAACGGCAACAAAGGGAGCACAATCACAAAATGTATGGTAAATTTACGTGCACGGCGAAACAAAAGGAGAACATTTTCCCCCTTTCCCCTCCTGGATCCGTCAATAACTGAATGATTAACAGTTGATGTTATTTTAGTAAAGATACCAATCAATATGAGAACGTATTCCATCTGAAGAACTATCAGAGGAAACACGATAACAACATCTTGTTGCTTTTTGTTTTCTGTTTAAAATGTGATTGTCATTTAATAATTTTCTTAGTGACTAAGGCTTGGTCCTATAGCTTATACCTTGATTCAAAGAAACGTAAAGTATAGCATATTGGTAAAAACAATGTTGTGCCCTGTCTTTGTCTAACATGGGCAACACACGCCCCCTCTAGGACGAGAGTATATGCTGCTCAACACGGACAGCCAATTTCCTATTCTCAAGACCTTTGCCCCCTCTTCACATTTACCTTATACCAGTGTACTTCGGACCTACTATAGTTGTACCAGACTTGTATAATTATAATTATGACTCGTGACACGGACTCAGATTCGATTCCGACTCGAGTCACTTTTTTGATGACTCGGACTCGGACTCGAATCACCATGTACAATGACTTGGACTCGACACTGGGGACTCGGACTCGGACTCGAACTCGAGGTTTGAGGACTCGAATACAACTCATTCTTGACAACTCATTATATAAACATGTGTATTTGAAAATGCAGCAGCACTCTCTCAACCAAATATTGAATGTATGTGATTATAGTTCAAGACTCCGCGCCCGGCCTTAAAAGTTGCCAAGGCACTCGTTATGACATACAGACGTCTCTAATCATGGGAATTGAGAGGATAATTAATAACGTCTGAAAACGCGACGAGAATGGAGTTCTTTTTACCTAATTGCTGTAGTGGTCTGCGGCATCGGTGCTAAAGCAGAAACACTAGCGCTCTGTAACTGCCAAGCACTGACGCCATAGTGATGCTAACTTGTTATGGAAGACCATAAAACACTAACGTCGTTGTATGAACTTTGTCGAGTAAAATTTGACACTGCAATAGTTACTCGATCCAGTTTTTATATAATTATGACCTTGCCCATTGGATGTGGACTGTAAATGTCATAATACAATTAAGAGCGTGCTAGCATGAGCCGATTTCACAGAGCTGATAAGCACAGAAAAGTTATGCTAGGCTAAGCAAAAATAGGTTACCAGCCAATTTGCATATTGCTTGTGGCAGGTTCTCATGGATTTTTCCCCTGCTAAGCAGCTCTATGAAATTCGGCCCAGATCTGGTGAATTAGAACTGAACAAAATCATACCGTCAAAGAAAATGTGACGCCTCATCATTCAATCAATGAACATGTTCAAAAATCCAAGCCTTATATAATATATCCCAACAAGAGTTTGGCCTTCAGAAAACAATCCAGCAACGCACTGGCCAGCACCTCGGCTGAAGAAGGTTTACGAAAGCGTTTAGTTTGGTATTACACTGTTCTGAATTCAGAAACACTAAACAGGTCCAACAATGTCTATCAACTGGCATGGATTAACTAAAACTGTTATGTCTTTACATGACAATTTTTACTGTGTCGGGCACCAAGTTTTAAGCGTTGCTGAGGGTGGGCGGGGACTTTGACCATAACTGGATTGATCTATTCCACACAAAATACATTGACTCATTTTAGGGGTCAGACTGACCTGTACATAGGGTCAAAAAGAATCTTACTGACCTGGAAACTGGGTCAGAAAGAATTTGTGTCGGTAGTGTCTGACCCATGTAGAATCCAGGTCAGTCTGAACCTAAAATGGGTGTGGCCCCTGCGGACCTCTTAATTTTCCGGCTCAATTCTGACCCGGAAGGGTTTTAATTGTTTTATGTTAAGTTTAGATTGAAGCTGGTAATAACTATTTTGCAATTTGTCACCAATTAGGGTGTACTGTATCACTGTATAGACCTAAGCACATACTGGGGATTCCACTCGAAAATAAAGGTGATAAACAAACACAATTTACCAAACGTTTCTCCAAATTGGCGCGAACTAATTTTTACGGGAAAAATTAAGATGGTTTTGCACATCGTGTCGGTTACTATATGCAAGAAGCAGTTGGAGCACGCAGTGCATGGAGACGGTGACTTGCTTCGCCCGTTTCCCGGCCTAGTAAGAGTGAGTGTACGGCTGAAACACAGGCCAATTTTATTTTGTTACAGTGTGTTTTCGATTTTACTCTCCGGTTGTGGATTTCAGTCAGGGTTTTTATTTATTTTAAATTGAACACAGATGTCGTAATGACAAGTCCAGATTTCAGGATATACTTGACCAAATGTGTCATACCAAAAAAAATAATAATAAAAGTGCAACGAAAGCTATACAAGGATGAATTCATTATAAGTGTGGGCAGAAAATATGGCCTGATATTAATCAAGACATATGGGTTTGTCCAGACTTGTCAAGCAGACAACATGATAGGGATTCCCGTTTCATGGAAAAAACGCGGGATTAGATATTTTTGTCAGTTGAGAACAGCTGGCAATTTTACCGCCACTTATTGAAACATACGTTCTCCTATGCATAATTTACGCCAAGCGTGAACACGAAGATGTTTACGTTTGTCTGTAAAACTGTATACTTCGTAAAAGAATAGGTCAAGACTTTTGTGGTCAACAGTGTTGGGGATGTCGATGGTGATGTTAAAGGTATATTTCCTCCCGATAGTTGGGTTCTTTTTAATAATACACATTGCATCAACCATTGTGGCCTTTACTGAGAGGCATTAGCAGATCAAAGTGTTCAAGGGTTGGGAATCATAAACCCCCGGCCCATTTGATTATAATTTTGAAAACATTTATGAGTTCCCGCTTCTTTGCAATGAGTTCCCCCCTTTTTTTTTACGTGCGCCCCCTTTTTCCCGTCTTGGAACCGCCCCTGACAATCAGGCCAGTCACTTTATAGGAACCCAAGTGTTATATAAGAATAACCATTAGGCCTACTGCACGGTCAGGACATACTATGGAGTAAACAAGAAGTATATTACTTCTGAAACGAACAGCATATACTGGACAGGCTATTTGCCTTTTGAACCATTATTGCAACTGCATGCGTCTTTGACATTCAAGTTGAAAAACAGGTGGGGTATAAAAAGGTTGAATTTGAGTCGGACAGGTCCACGACACTGCCATCAAGACATATGAGGCCAAACAGGTTCATAACTCACTGCAATACCACATAGTACGGTATTGCCAATGATGTTAGTATAGACATTCCCAACACAGCGCCCCCACCGTCTCTAATTGCTCTGCCTTGGAGGAGCCAAGGCAGACCAGTGTTTATCACCGAGTGGGCCACCCAGTTAAAACAAGAAAGAAATGAATAAATAATAATGAGTTTCAGTTATGTACACACTACGGTTGTTTTGGCCGATATAATGATATTGTGGTAAAATGCGTTGCTTGTGTTAACTTATTAAACGTGTGTACAAAAATGAATATGTAAATTATGTAAATAGATGTTAATATCACATCTTACCCCCTGGTTCACCGCAGCTTCCATTGCAGAGGGATGGGCTGAATCGTATACACACGTCGCAATTAGTGCTGTCAATCAAACCATGATCAAACTCAGCGTTATTAGCTCAGATTCGCCTTCTTGACAGCTACCCTACTATTACCTTGACACAGTTCGAAGATCTAGGTGAAAGTGTGGGAGTTAAACAAAATAGCACCGACCATCTTTTGAATATTTATGACATGTCTGTCGTCACTAGTCATGTGATATAGATTATTTTGTACGGTTGGTACCTCAATGCAGCGCTCGATGAATAAAGCTGATACTAGCATTCAGACTGACTTGTTAAATTTGTTTAATACAAGCTAGAAGTACTGCCTATAGTGGCCTAAAATTCAGTTGAGAAAAAACTTGTGAGGAAAAAAACACTCACCGAAATAAACTACGACATTCTTGTGAATTTAATTCCTCCAAAGTAAGGCAAAATTGTGTAGAAACTGATCTGTGAAATAGGCCTGTTATCACATTCATAGAAATCTTTCACCAATGAGGCCCTTACAATGATAAAAAGCAAGAATTTGAACCCAGACATCTTAAGTTAAATGTTGTAACCACGCAATATGCATGCCTGTTTAAAGTCTGTCATAGGGCGCAACAAAAGGTTTCTGAACTCTGCCGCAAAGTATTAAATGTCACCAACTGTTTAAGAGCAACTGCAGAATAATACCAATCATAATTGACATTTGATTGGGTAACGACTACGCTATATACGCACTTATCAGGGGAAGGGCCTATCTCTCCTATCGTCTGGGAAATCAAAGTGACACCTTACCTAGCAAAAGAGGCGGGAATCAGATATCTTATCTCGCACACAAGATAACAGCCCCTTCAATCAAGAATTATTATCTGTCTTAATTATGTGAGGTCATTCACATTTTTCTGTGACGGCTGGGAATCATCACTGCATTTTTTTCCCCAAACCCAACAGACTATCTGAAGCCTAGACGTCCTCAGAAACGAACCCTGTTTTTGTACGTGTTTGTCTGGTCTCATAAATCCAAAATACATAACAGCCAAGATGTTAATTTATTCATATGACATGTCTAAATAAAACCCTTTTTGCGTCCAATGATATATCGCCGATATTAAACGGCATATTTTGTATGTTGTATGGCCTTTCGAACAGTCACGACCTACCCATAAAGCTATTAAAACTATTGCTCGTAGTTTTACATGAAATTTACTTGGTGTAAAGCTGGTGATAATATCAAACATCCCTTGAACTATTTCTAAGGTGCTATCATTTTAGTAAAAACTGTTAATCAATTTTCCAACTGAAATGTTGTCCAAATGAAAAATCTATTTTCTCGATAACGTCTTAACGTAAGAAGCTGAACCTTTCACTGGTTGGTTAAGTTATAGGCCATATTTTAATTCACAGGAAAAAAAACGTATAAAAGACGTTTCGCTAACATTAACAACAGCGTATGATGTTTTTTTTAATGACGCTTTTTTGACAGTGTCACTGGTTCAACATTTTCACTGTAATTCTAACCCCCTCCCACTCCTAGACCATTAGGCACGATCGCCATCACCAACTAAGGAGCTGTCTGATATTGTCACGGTAGCATAGATAGCACTTTATTTTGTAAATCTCCAAACCCCGCCCCCCCTGAAATATTACATTTTATCATTTATATATCCCTCCTTTCATCCCGTCTTTGCATTCTGAACTGCAGAACATAAACTCAATATTTACAAAGATGTGCGCGCCTTGCAAAACCCACTCCCTCCGTAGTTATGGTAACATGTACTCTTTGGCACCTATGTAAACATGTTGACACCTTATGACGGCCCCTTAGAGAACAGTATCAGCCCCTTCCAGTCCCCTCCGCTGTGGTATCCCACTCAAAGCTTTTGAGCCGCCGTGCAGTTTGAGCAGCTAGTGAACGCGACAGTGATTTGTGTACAGGGCGACATCGTGAAAGTTCAACTGTGTGTAACACAAAATGCTCTTACTATCGCTACCTTGTGGAGTCCTATAACAAAAGGGAAAGGCAAGAACAATTGGTCTCCACAAGGAAATTCTAAAGGACTCAGGTCTCCACAAGAAATTTGTGTACAAAACCTATGGGAAATTATTAAGTACAAGGACAAAGGAAAGAACAATAGAGGTCTCCACAAGGATGCAAAAATGAGAATGTGTGTGTCGCCCAATGCAGTGGCAAACGAAAGAAAGGAACAAGACGAGACATGACATAGTTGAGTTTCCTCTTCACTGGTTACTTTCGCTCTCATTGTCAAGGCTGTTCTCTTTTACCATATCGATGTAGCATGTTATATTGTCTGTGAGGTAAAGCAGAATACACAACTACTAGTTGCAGTAGAAGGGGTCTCGGCACTGCAATTATCAAAATGTTTGCAAGAAACCAAAGAACCAAACAAACCAAAGAACGTCTGATCATGTAGGCTATATGAATCACCGATTCTCTTTTCGATATAAAGCAAAGTTTAATATGATGCATTTTATTCCGTATACTTTTCATATCTCACGATTATACGTTTATGTCATATTATCCTAATTCGATTATCGAGTCCGAGTCTGAGATATTCGAGTCCAAGTCTGATATATTCGATTCCGAGTCCGATATATTCGAGTCCAAGTCCGGGATATTCGAGTCTGAGTCTGCGATATTCGTATCCAAGATCGAGATATTCGTGTCCGAGTCACTAGTCATACGAGTCTGCCAGCATGGAGGACCAAAACAGATAACACATAACATAGGCAAGACAAAGTCACGCAAATGTCATAATTTCTTTAATCTCTGCACGACCTGTTTGAAAAGTTCACATATAGGCCAAATTGCCCCTTGCGGCAACACTAAAACCTTCACCCCGTTTGTTTTAAGAGACAGCGTTCAGGAAGTGAAAACAGAAGCCAACATTTGCGAGGCTGAGCACGTATAGTTACGAAGCCCGGGAAGGGACAGTGGTAAGAAAAAAAATCAATGGAGTAATCCGTGCGCACGGATTAGTAATCCGTTCGCACGGATTAGTAATCCGTTCGCACGGATTAGTAATCCGTTCGCACGGATTAGTAATCCGTTCGCACGGATTAGTAATCCGTTCGCACGGATTAGTAATCCGTTTGCACGGATTAGGAATCCGTTCGCACGGTTTAACAATCCGTTCGCACGGTTTAGTAATTATCCGTTCGCACGGTTTAATAATCCGTTCGCACGGTTTAATAATCCGTTCGCACGGTTTAATAATCCGTTCGCACGGTTTAACAATCCGTTCGCACGGTTTAGTAATCCGTTCGCACGGTTTAGTAATCCGTTCGCACGGTTTAGTAATCCGTTCGCACGGTTTAGCAATCCGTGCGCACGGTTTAGCAATCTGCCACACGCATGCGTTACACACGAACGTTAGTTGATTCAAGATGGCGGAGGTCAATGGAAGTAGTTGTTCTGATGATGACCTTATTGGATTGCTAAACCGTGCGAACGGATTATTAAACCGTGCGAACGGATTGCTAAACCGTGCGAACGGATTGCTAAACCGTGCGAACGGCCCTGCTAAACCGTGCGAACGGATTCCTAATTCGTGCGAACGGATTCCTAATCCGTGCGAACGGATTACTAATCCGTGCGAACGGATTCCTAATCCGTGCGAACGGATTCCTAATCCGTGCGAACGGATTAGTAATCCGTGCGCACGGATTACTCCATTGAATTTTTTTCTTACCACTGTCCCTTCCCGGGCTTCGTATATAGTAAATACTTCCAATGATTATAGCAGATTTATCCGAACTCTTGAATCCGACAATGCCACAGTCCATTCTCGATTTAACATGAAAAAACTTCCATGCATTCACTTGGTGACATCACTGATCTCTATTATACAGTATAATAGAGATCAGTGAGTGACATCAAAACATAAATACAAGTCTAACCAGCCTAATGAGCACCTGCGCAGCGATGACAACTTTAACAGACTACTGCGCAAATTATAATGTTGTGCAAAACTAAAAATACATTATTCATAAATCGATATAATAAGTGTACAAGGACAATGTACAAAAGTAGATAAAAAACAGCGTTCCTCAAATGCAGTTCCAAACACAATTCGGAGTTTATTAGTTCAGCGTACGTACGTGAAACACTACTTTACGCCAGCACATAACGCCGGAGGCACGCTTTACATTACGGTATAGTAGTACTTATGCTTTCGCATCTGTTAGGCATAGGTTAGGTTATAGTAGATGGTAAAATTGAGTATGGTTGGTGGGTATTCTTGACATGAATTCAGGGGGCGTCTTGGTGAACAGGTCCACGCCCATCAATTCTAAGATGTTGATGGCATCCTCTGTCGTATTGGGACTACAACCATATACAGAACATCTAAGGATGCGTTTTCAAGTAAATACTACAGAGGTCAAATGCAGTGTGTTCCCCGTATAAATGGATTTCCATTCACAGCAATTAAGCTTCTCCGAGTTTTTAGGTCACTGACCCCCCTTTTTTAACTGAGTACCCCTCCCCCACATTGGATCTGCCCCTGACATAATCTCAAACTAGTCTTTCATTCAGTGCTTAGTATTCCACACAGCTTGTCTCTCTACTTCGATCTGAGCATCTGAGCCATCGACAGTACATCACGTTAATGTGCCGAGTACATGGCTCTCTCAATGTGTCTGTGCCCGGAGATTACACTTTTTTATTATTAGCAGCTTCGTATAGCACATTGGCGTTATGGAAATGTAATGCTAACTCGCATTAGCCGATACGAAACTCTAAGCTAGCGAGTGTTCACCCGGTCTCCAACCGGCGACATGACCACTATTTCACTGGCGCTCTCGCCTTTATGTCTCACCGTCCATCTCCACCGCCCGACCGGCCTGCCCGGCGGGGCCTGCGGGAGCTTTTTAGCGCGGCCATACGCACCCGGAGCCCTGCCTAATACACGTAATCCCATCCCGGATTGTTTTTTCAAAGTCAGTCTGCATTTGCGGGGATTGATTACGCAGCGAGCACCCTGGGCCATGCAAGCAACACAAAAGCCCGAACAAAGCGACCATGGCATGTCTAGCGGCACCACCACAGGGGGAAGGGGGGAAACCTCGCCATACTCGGGATCGTTAGAAATTCATTTTATACCGTGAATTAAAAAGAGGAGAGGGCATAGGCCTACATACATGCTTAACGAGCAGCTAGAATTACACAGCTTTGATGTCACTTGAGCGCGGCCAGCAAGAATTTCCCTAATAACGTCGCCTTATTTTGTGCTGCTCGCTGTGTGATGTTCGCAGCCGGTTCTTCATTGCAGGAGTTGCACCGGCGCACAGCTTCCAACTCACCGTGATTTCATGACACCCTGCGCCGTCCATGAGGGTCAATTATTTAGGCGACACACAGCTAGTGGCTGGCCTGGTCAGGTATGTCACTATCTCATCCGTCCGTGTCCGTTACTCGGTGACACTTCAAGGCGCCACGTGCCGTACTTGCGCCCACAAGCACAACTGACCATGCGCACTGGTAATTTATTCAAGCACATGTTTTTTTTATTGCATACGTAATGAGATAAATTGGATGAATTCATACAAATGATGCGATTGGCTGATGCACACTATTAAAAGTATGTGCCTTACTTCGATTAGGAGTATTAAACAAAACCGACATGTGAGATCTCTCGTTGCTGAGAAAATGATAAAAACCATTCACAGCTTACTTTTGTAATGTGATAGTTTTTCACCAGGCCATGCATTAGTGGATCGGGGGGGGGGGGGGGAGGTAGCCATGTTACCCAATTTACATGTATATATTGGTGAAATTCTTGCGTCGGGAGATAAACAATTGATTTAATTTTGCCCTACACCGACGTGTGTATAGCACTGTATGCTCAGTGCTTTCCGAGTGTCTGTGAAAAAACTATTTACATGTGTTCCCCCCTTTTTGGCAGTGTGCCAGGAAAGATAACTTTGCAACATATGATTTTAAAATAGGTTCCAACGACACCATGCTATGTGAATGATTTTGTTTCTTCTGAGTTTATGAGGTTCTGACAATTATATATTTGTTTAAATGAAAACAAGTACCGTGGTGTTTAAAGGGGACAGTATCGTCACGATCAACAGTGCATGGAAGTTTTAGATTAACTCGGTGACTGAAAATAATACCCCACATGATAAGGTCATTATTACCGTTGATGCTGCATAAATGAGCCAGTAATTTTCATTCACTAAGTTCATCTAAAACTAGGACACCGATTCCATGCCCTGTTATAAGTCTGCTCTGATCGTGACGTTCCCTTTAAGGTATATGGTACAACTGGTAATGTAAAATTAACCAAATGTAAAACTTACTCTGATGATGGTAACCGTCACTCTTCCCTTATTGCGTTTTTTTTATGAGGCGCTGTCATTTATAATAATTTAGAAATGATTACCATTTGCCAATAATGTTTATCGCAGAGAGTACCTTGTCCTTAATTGCACATTATACTGAATACGACAAATCTGAATACTTTCTCGTTATTGTCATGACGTGAATCTTTCACATGATGGTTGTTTAATAATGTATCCTATATCTGGATTCAAACAGAACAATTAAGCATACCAGGGGCGGATGTAGGATTGCAGAAGGAGGCCACGACGATAAAGAAGGGCACACCCTCTCCCCTCCCCCCGTTGACACCCACCTGGATATACGCCTCTGAAGCATACTTGTAGGATCAGTATTGACAACATTACCAATGCAAAATTTAGGGAAATCCTTGTGTGCTACCACTTCAAGTTGTTATCAACGTTCTCTCAATCGGTTCGCTTGTCTGTCTGTCCGTCTGCTTATATACCCTCCCTGCTTATATACCCGTTGTCTTCGCTGGTCATTCTCTTTTACGTCGTCAAACACATGATCTAGGAATATCTCACGTTAGTTCAGTCACCGGTTCCCGAGTTTATGTCTTACAATTAGATTACGTAGAGCCCATGCCGGGGACACGACTATTTGCCTCAATCGACGGGCTGGCTGGGTAGTGAGGCAGACGGGGCGAGCTGCCGCAAGAGACGCTGAGCTGCCGCGGTGGAACCGGCCGTTGATTCCATTCTGTCTTCGCATATTATAGAGGTTTGAACCCTTTGTGCAGGGTTGCCCTACTTTAGTTCACACCCGCCAAGCTGGCCTGGCTATAAGACAAGTTTAAAGTGAAGTACAACATTGGTATGAAATGTGCGTTCATTTGAACCCTTTAACTTGTTTCTGGAAATATACCATAAAACTAACCTGTGAATGTTTTATCACGATGGGTGATCACGTTTTTGAGAAAACAACATAAAAACTGTTCCAGGTGGTTTTTGTTGCTAGGTCGATGTTTTTTCTTCATAAATGTTGTCGGACTGAAACAAGTTCCTTTTTTGTTTGTTTAAGATGAAAGCACTTCAGGTGGAATATTTTTTCAGGATGATTGATAATTGATGATTGATTTTTTTCAGGATAATAGTACTAACTTTAAACCAATTAAGTTGTACATACTAATTTGTTAATTTGATAATCTAGTACTGGATACCGAATCTTAATGCATAAAGTGTCTCGTTTTGTTCACATCACGATTAGTCCAAGGACAAAAAGTACCAAGTTTAGCCGATTCGTGAGTTTTTTGCAGAATGTGTGATGATTTCTTTATTCGAAAAGGGTGAGATTTGAAGATCAATGGGTATGAGATTGTGATATGGTCTCAATGCGTCACACGCGCGAGGCTTAGCCAGGCTGTCTGGTATTGAAACGCTATCGATCTGCAAGCAGTCCGACGGCGGACTCTCTCACACTGCATGGTGGTTTTAGTACGCCACTGAGACAAGGCGCCTGGATGAGCCAGGCTGTATTCGAAATTAGCCTAAGTTTGTCAAATACGGAAACATTATGGATGCGCTGCGACATCAGTCCACATGCAGAATTGTGTATAAAAAAATAAAATAAAAAGAAATAACAGCTCAACAATAGATTGAATATTATAAGGCCTGCATATTATAATGCATGCATAATTATGCACAATTCATGCATGATTAGCTATATCCCGTTCAGTGCTGCAATTCTTCAGTAAGTAGGATTTTAAACTTTGTATGGTGGAAGAAAAGTAAGAAGTTGGCGATAGCACATGTAATATTTCTAGAAGAATAAGTTGTAATAGTGTGTTGGTTCTGAGAAGAACCGGTGATTTGACAATCAGTATTTTTTTAAATTTTATTTATTTTGTTTTACAGATAAACATCACATATTTGTGATGTCCACTTCACACACATTATAACAGCTAAAATCTAGCAAAGAATGAATACAAAAGATACTAAAGTAAATAACATACAGTAACAAGGGCGTGGTATACTCAGAAGAACGTCTGCAGAATTGTTAGATAAAGCAAAACGTCTCTTTATTGTAAGATCATTTCTTCTCAGAAGGCATTATCGAGTATCTTTTTTCTTTTTCTTTTTAAATCAGTATCATGCACGAGGAAATATATTTTGTGCCTTTTCACTACTTCATTTGAAAAAAAGGAGAACGGCATAACATATTTGATAAAACTGCCAATTAATTACGCGCAATAAGCGTCGAATCAATTGAAATGGGTTACCATGCCTTCCAGGCATTTTAGTTAACAAAAGCTTGCGCACGCACAAAATCGTAATGGTCATCACCAGCCTAAAAATGCATTATTAGTAAAAAATTTACGCAAGAACACAAAGAAAAGCACTTCCGTAACCAATTAATATCAATTTGACATATTTAGCATTTTCTGTTTTAGAAACTGCAACAAAACCCAGTCTAGAGATGTAGCAATAGTGATAGGCCTTGACATAATGAGTATATTATAATTTATGATTCAGTTTTGGTCTTTGAAGGGATGTTTCACTTTTGGTAACATCAAAGAAATAAATGATCACAGTTTTTACATAACCTTGCTTGAGGTAAATGCTATCAATTATCCCTTCCTGTCTGAGATGCTATGATTCTAATAACATTTATAAAATAATTTCTCAGAATGAATACGATAGAATGAATACTACAAATATGACTGATGCATTTGCAATATTTTCTTAATAACTATACACAGCGTTATATTACATTGTTGGTTTTTTTATGCATATCTTGATTCATTGAAAGTATAAGCATATACTCACCGAAGTAGTTTTTCAAACATTAACAATGCGGTACATTCCCCTGAGCTCGCATACAATTCAACATTTCACATTTTGCACATGATAGTTTTGTCTCAAGATAAACTAAATGTCTAATCTACAGCCCCAAAAAAGTCTCCGGTTTCTGGTCTCCGCGTGCGTCGCCTCAGACCCGCGTGTCGGCATTTTTAATTTTCTTCTCTCTCTCTCTCTCTCTCTCTCTCTCTCTCTCTCTCTCTCTCTCTCTCTCTCTCTCTCTCTCTCTCTCTCTCTCTCTCTCTCTCTCTTTTTTTGCTATGAAACGATGTCCAATTGCAGCCATAATTGCTGGATCGATTGGAATTCTGCCGTGCTGTGCTTTAAATGACTTTTTCACATAGGGGTATGAATGTTTACCCGATTTGTGAGGCCTTTCTTAGCCACCATACTTTGTATATGGGAAATTTGGTCTCTGCGTATACAATGTATCACGTATTTCCCTGTTGACAAAAAAAAAAAAAAAAAAAAAAATGGCCGAAAAAAAGCGCGTCACCGCATCAATTTTGAAGCCAGCCGATGACCAGAAACCGGAGACCTTTTGTTTTTGGCCTAAGGAAGATTTGCGGAAACAGTCAGTCAAAAACCAGTGGTGTACCCTTAATTATGCACAGAATTCAACATTTCACATTTTGTACATGTAGTTTTGTCTTTAAAAAAATTAAAATGTCTAATCAAAGGAAGGTATTCAGTCAGTGAAAAACCATGGAAGTTCCCTCTTTTGATGTTTACAATGTATTTGTTCTGAGAGGAACCCAGTTGTCGAGTTGCAACAAATAAACATCAGTACTTCTCAGAATAACCAACACATTTGACAAATCAAACGAAGGAATGTCCATTCTGGTGCCTCAAACCTTCCTGAGATTGGACATCATGCAAGTCTTCAATCTTACTTGATAAATGCGAACAAAACAGTTCTGTAGCCAAGGTACTGTGTGCATAATACCAATCCCGTATTTCTCTTTCAATCGAATTGCGATTCCGTTCGCTCCAGTCGCTGTTTTATTACTGTCTTGAGCCACCTTGTGGAGACGAACGTGGAGACAAGCATAACAGTAGCTTACGTGTGACGTGACAACTGTGAGACACTGTCGTGGCAGTCGTGACAACTGTCTCATCACAAATGAAGCTTGCACCCGCTGTATGTGGGGCGCTGGCTGTTTGTTACTTTATAATAAGTTGCCTTCATTGGGATTGTCCGCACTATGGCCCTGGAACTTGTGTTACAATATTGGCTCTTAAACTTGTATTGTGTTGTCAGTTTAGGGCTCATGGGAGGATCCAAGGGATGGTTGATATAAGGAAGTTATTATTATTTGTTGTTAATTTTTTTAAAGAAGGATACAAGTACCGTTCGCCTTCTGCATAGTTTCATCACTAAGCTACAAAGGCTAAAAGGTCATAGGTTGGCTTCAACATCGGTGCGGTAACGCGTTTTTGTTTTGTTTTTTTGTTTCGTTTTTTTTTTTTTGCAAACCGAAAAATACGTGGGGACCAAATTTCCCATATACAAAATATACAAGGCCTCACAAATCGGACAAACGTTCATACCCCTATGTGAAAAGTCATTTAAAATACAGCACAGCAGAATTCAAATCGATCCAGCAATTTTCGCTGCAATTGGACATCGTTTCATAGCACCAATTTTTTTTTTTAAATGCCGACACGCGGGTCTGAAGCGACGCGCATGGAGACCAGATACCGTATAAAATTGTTTGCCCAATTATGGATTTTTTTGTTTGTTTTTGTTCTAACTTATCTGGTAAACAGATTAAAGGGAAGATATAATAACATTTGTACATTCAAAACGAAACTACAAAATTATTGTATCAAACCTCCCTTGCATTATTTTTTGCCTGAGGCATAGTATCGTAGTCAAGTATTATTCCGTAATATTTTGCATTTTGTGTACGGTAGGCCTACTTCGTAAACACTACACGTAAGAATGAATATAAATCACCAATCAAATAAAATTTTCACAATTTTCTCGTAAACGATACCACGTAATACGCTGAAACTTTTACAGGTCGGTTGTCTATCGTGAGTCTTGATTCTAAGAGATTAAACATAGTTTTAGATGTACTTTTGCTAAACAAGTGTGATTTCCCTTTAAAAGATGGCTATTATTTGGCTATGGATACAGTCTCGATGCATCCTTTGGAAGTTCAGCCTTCTTCTCGTTGAACTTGAAGTTGTCTCACTCCACAGAATATTCCGCGAATTGCCAATAATTTGGAGGCTATGCTTATGAATAATGACAACATGAGTGGGAGCCTGGGCCCGCTTGGATGTATGTCGGGCTGGGAAATATCACTTCTGCGCCCTCGGCTGACCTTGCGTTCATTAGGCCACCGAAGGAACGTGACCTTTGCAATGCGGGGTTAACATTAGTTCGAAACACGGTGACTATGGCCCGGCTAGGGATCGGCACGTTGGTTTGGGTTTACAGGGACGGTGCTGTCAGAATGAAATAGTATCACAGAAATGAGATGGCAAGAAAGCTGGAAAAGCAATGATGCTCGATCTTTTCAGCAAATGCAGAACAGGCAAATCTTTTATAAAATAATGACGCCTCCACACAATCATTGTTGGTTTTAATACTCAGAAGGTGCTTCATTCGGTTAGGCTAGTTAGGGGGCCTAGGCCCCTAATTGCGAATCCTTCAATAAGGGGAAAACACTTTTAAAAAAAGGGCCAAGTCTACGGTGAGAATAATACTGAAACGGATATCGACCGTTTTGTTTCACCTCGAAATGAATGATAAATTACCACAGTTTTCAATAAATCTTACTCGGTGTAAAATAATGCCGAAACGGATATCGCATTTTGTTAATCTCGAAATGAATGATGCATTACCACAGTTTTCAATAAATCTTACTTGGTGTCAAATTGATGATGGTATCAAACATTAAACAGTTTCTCTCTCGGGTGCTTTCAGTTTAGTAAAATACGTGAAACAGTTTCCAAAATGAATTTCTGTCGTCTGAAGACAGACAGAAATTCTGTCGTCCGAAATTCTGTCGTCTGAAGACAGACAGAAATTCTGTCGTCTGAAGACAGACAGAAATTCTGTCGTCTGAAGACAGACAGAAATTCTGTCGTCTGAAGACAGACAGAAATTCTGTCGTCTGAAGACAGACAGAAATTCTGTCGTCTGAAGACAGACAGAAATTCTGTCGTCTGAAGACAGACAGAAATTCTGTCGTCTGAAGACAGACAGAAATTCTGTCGTCTGAAGACAGACAGAAATTCTGTCGTCTGAAGACAGACAGAAATTCTGTCGTCTGGAGACAGACAGAAATTCTGTCGTCTGGAGACAGACAGAAATTCTGTCGTCTGGAGACAGACAGAAATTCTGTCGTCTGGAGACAGACAGAAATTCTGTCGTCTGAAGACAGACAGAAATTCTGTCGTCTGAAGACAGACAGAAATTCTGTCGTCTGAAGACAGACAGAAATTCTGTCGTCTGAAGACAGACAGAAATTCTGTCGTCTGAAGACAGACAGAAATTCTGTCGTCTGGAGACAGACAGAAATTCTGTCGTCTGGAGACAGACAGAAATTCTGTCGTCTGGAGACAGACAGAAATTCTGTCGTCTGGAGACAGACAGAAATTCTGTCGTCTGGAGACAGACAGAAATTCTGTCGTCTGGAGACAGACAGAAATTCTGTCGTCTGAAGACAGACAGAAATTCTGTCGTCTGAAGACAGACAGAAATTCTGTCGTCTGGAGACAGACAGAAATTCTGTCGTCTGAAGACAGACAGAAATTCTGTCGTCTGAAGACAGACAGAAATTCTGTCGTCTGGAGACAGACAGAAATTCTGTCGTCTGGAGACAGACAGAAATTCTGTCGTCTGAAGACAGACAGAAATTCTGTCGTCTGAAGACAGACAGAAATTCTGTCGTCTGGAGACAGACAGAAATTCTGTCATCTGAAGACAGACAGAAATTCTGTCGTCTGGAGACAGACAGAAATTCTGTCGTCTGAAGACAGACAGAAATTCTGTCGTCTGGAGACAGACAGAAATTCTGTCGTCTGGAGACAGACAGAAATTCTGTCGTCTGGAGACAGACAGAAATTCTGTCGTCTGAAGACAGACAGAAATTCTGTCGTCTGAAGACAGACAGAAATTCTGTCGTCTGGAGACAGACAGAAATTCTGTCGTCTGGAGACAGACAGAAATTCAACGCTGGAGTGAATGAACAATCTGAATTAAGTCCACCATGCTACTGTTAACGACACATATATGCTAAACATTTCATGTTTATTTAGTCTATGATTTAGTAAAGTATGGATGCACATAATAAACATTTTACCAAAAGTGTAAACGGCTGGCTTAGAGACTAATCCATCGACGAGTTCACTGGGCGCCGCCATAACTTCTTTTTTTAATTTTTTTTATGCACACAAGGCCACTTGGCCACTCCAAGGTGGGGGCTACAAAGTCATTGAGTTGTTACAACAACTCCACACTGAAGAACCAGCCCCTCGCACCGAAACAAGACAAGTTAATAACCAGCCTCTTCACAGTGCGAATAGGACTGGGAGGGGTAACTAGTCAAAACAAGGCAGTTGTTAAACTGCCTCTGCCCCTATAAGCAATTGTGGTTAAGTGTCTTGCTCAAGGACACAAGTGTCATAATAATAATAATAATAATGATAATAATAATAATAATAATAATAATAATAATAATAATAATAATAATAATAATAATAATAATAATAATAATAATAATAATAATAATAATAATAATAATAATAATAATAATAATAATAATAATAATAATAATGTGTGGATTTATATAGCGCACGTATCCACCAACTAAGTGGTGCTCAAGGCGCATTATATTATTATCCCTGCTCATAAGGCTCATAAGGCTCATAAATCATTCCTGAAACCATCTCAGCTCCCTGGGGAGTATACAGCTCAATTGCTGCCATTTCTAGCGCATATAGAGCAAACCAACTCTGCCTTCACAGGTACCCATTTAACCCCTGGGTGGAGAGAAGCAATTATGATTAAGTGTCTTGCTCAAGGACACAAGTGTCATGACCGGGATTCGAACCCACATTCTGCTGCTAATGCCAGAACTTGAGTCCGGTAAACTAGACCGCTCGGCCACGACACTCCTACATTCTGTACCTACATTCTGCGTCAAGCGTTCGTTTTCTACACAGTCCAGTGCTTCTTCAACTAATCTGAGCACTCTATTTGACGAAACGCTGGCGTACTGCGTATTTAAGAATGCGTGTGACGCGCGCGTGCAGTGTGGTTACCACCGCAGTAATGGCGGAAAACAGTGGTCACCGGATATTCTATAGGCTAGGTATTAAGACACAAATGTGCTTGGTTCGGTCGCACTTATTAGGCCCAGTTGCAATTACCTCAATAACAGGAAGAAGGAAACAGAGAAGGGGCATACAGGCCCACGTCTGCTTGATATGAAAGAGTTAACATAGAAGGAGGCATGCAATTACAAATAAAGAGACTGTGAAAATCTTCAAGGCAAATTACAGAAGCGCAGAATTTATCAAGGGATCATCAGCAAAATGCAGATTTAACGACGTTCCCGAGCATTCTATAATTGGCCTGGAATAGACGTGAGTTTCATGCATTCTTCAGCTGTATGCTTGTGTGCTACATGTACTGTAGTAGGCCTAGACGTTTCACGTACATGTATATGCCTACCGGCTCTGTTGATTGGTGGTGAAAATACTTTCTTATGGCTGTGGTTAATTCCAAATTAATAGCCTGTATTTATAGTGTGTTGAGAAATGAAACAGGCAGCAAATGAATACACACAGGAGCAGTGAGGTTCAAGGACAGGTATTTGTGTTCTGCAATAAAATGAAGTAATCTTTACCGCTCGCGGGAAATCGGCCACAACATTTCCGGTTTTCAATTGTCCGTTTTCAGATGCTGCGGGAGCTCCGGTGCAATAAGATGAAAACGGCCGCACCGCCAACCCACCGCCGACCGGTGAAATTTCACACGTGAGTCCCCCGTGCACGTTGTTGGGTGGGTTCGCTGAACTTGCTTGGCTGTCATG
This sequence comes from Zoroaster sp. YZ-2022, assembly GCA_029582265.1. NCBI lineage: Eukaryota > Metazoa > Echinodermata > Asteroidea > Forcipulatida > Zoroasteridae > Zoroaster > Zoroaster sp. YZ-2022. Next base: position 45,824,725 of record CM055819.1, read on the forward strand.
GATGTGTGATTATCATAATAAAGTCCAAGGACGGGATTGGATCAAACAACGAGACAGGGTATGCCTCCTACTGATTGACTATGCGCTCCAACACCTTCAATCTTGCCGAAGCTAGTTGGTGAAATGAATGTAAGAGGAGGCATTCTACTTTTAATTCGAAAACTCGACCTTTCACGGTTTAAATCACCGTTTGGAGGATCGTATACATTTCTTGCCCCATATCCGATTATTAAATATTGGCGTGGCGACGCAATTATTTTGTTGACCGAGTTTATTCTTACCATACATTGTAGGACACAGAGGTAAAATATATCTACCCGTGCACTAGAAGGTATAACTGGATGAAAAAAAATCCGTTGCAGGAAACAACATCAACTTACAGATAAAAGACGGCGCTGCACCTCTGATAAATCATTTGAGTTCAGATATGACCATATACGCTTCCCACAGGGCATTATATTCAGACCTCCTTTTTTCCCCCATTGCTCCGACTATGCTACATTTTGTTGCAATTCGCAGATTAGTAGTGCATGCACCGCTTTCCAACGATAACGACGTTTTAGTGACACGAACAGGACATACCCCTACGAGATCAACTTCTTAATTTTAATTGTTTGGAATGAACAAAGAAAAATTGCTGCAGCGGGAATTAAATCATCAACCTCCAGGTTGACGGACCGGCTCTCTACCAACTGAGCTATGATGGCCCTGTGTTGGCGGTCTCCCTATTTTATATAGGCCTTTGCTTACATATTTCAGGCAACAGGAATGAGCATTACTGCCGTAGAAAGCAATCTAACTGACTCATACTTTTATCACACCATAGTTTTTATCAGGTTTCGTAACAGATATTTACATGCCGTCCGTGTACTTTATATTTCATATAATCCGTGTCCAGATGGTTTTTTTTGTAAACGGTTATTGCTGTCGAAAAAAACGAAACCGCTCATCTATAGGACACGGTCATAATCTCCTGTATTTCACTGGTGACCAGACTGCTTCTGCTTCATATAAAGCTTTGCACATGTCTCCCTTTTATACACAAATGACCAACGACCATATTTTCTATGCATACAAAATGCACGCAGTGTGTGATTGATAACTCCTTCTACGGTAGACGAGAGCTTAGGCTCGGTATATTTAGGCCCAAGTACAACAAGCCATGCAGCTGCTGTGACTGTCGATCGGTTGAAAGAATCCCACACGGGAAGTCAACGTACTAAATCATACATTTGGTTGAGCTTGAGTACAGATTCGTCAGAATAAATTGATTGCTACTGAATTAAAAATTGTAATTTGGCAGCGTGGTGGTTCACTAAGTCCTACTGATGCAGACTTTAACTGGTACCCGTGATTTCATTTGTGAGTGAGTGCGAACGGTGTGTGTGTGTGTGGATGGAGTCAGTTCAACTAAATCGTGTTGTTGATATAATAGCCTGGCAAGGCAATTGAACTAAAGATGAGAGAATCTGGTTAAAAAATGTCTCCTCCAACTCTGTTGACTTCTATTTGCAATTTGAACGTTTTGAAAAACCTCAAGATATACATGATTTAACCATGTAAGGTCATACACACGGGTCAGTCTGCAGGCGAATATTTTGTATATAAAAGCAACAGCAACAGAGACGGGACGATCTGAAGAACACGTCCCTGAACTTCTAACACTTACGGGGAAGATACAACAGCAGTATAGGCCTAATCACCAGATTATCAAATTAGGTAATTGTTATTTTAAAAATATACTTGGTGTGTAATTGGTACACGTATCAATCATCCTAAGAAATGATTTCATCCGAAGTGCTTTCATCTGGGAGAAAACAGGAATTGTTAGGCCGAATTGTCGTTCTGCAACCTTTTGTAAAACATGATAACCTAAAAACATTTTAGCAGATTTTAATCAATTTGTCTAAAACGCGAGCACAAATTGTTCGTTTGACCTTGGGGGGATCTTTTGTAAACAAGTGACGTCATGTGTGACATGGTCTTTAGATATACATTTCTGAAATGTTCATATCATTAGGAGGATTAAGGCTACTGTATGGAGAAAAAAAAAAAAAAAAAAAAAAAAAAAAAAAAAAACTTTGTTGATGCGTGTTTGTTGAAATAGCTTTTAGCAGACGGAGTCAGTGGTGGACGCCAACATGATGGACGGTTGGATGCAGCCATTTATACTCATGAATATGTATTTCTCATGAATATGAGACTTTCACAGGTTATATTTATGATATTTTTCTTGAACACAAAAAGGTTGAAATGAACGCACGTTACCATTATACGAATGATGTGCCTTCCCTTCACCGATCTTTTTCGAGCCCCGAATTACCGAAATCGTTGCACAGCCTTCTATGTTCAAGCTACACTGTACATTTCGGTAATAGCCACTACTGAAGAGAAGTGTTAATAAAAAACCAATCAGCGCAGGTTTGTAGGTTGGTCGGGAAATAGGGTGTCGTCTTGGCTGAGTTGAACTTTTCTCAATGTTTTATTAGAGTAAAACGTCCTACGTAAAAATAGGAGATAAGCCGTCCTCAACTGCATACTGGGGTGCTCATTAAGCTCCTCACGCCCCCGCGCGCCAAAGTGCCTGCAATGGAATTGTCTGATAACTGGTGATATTGCATTGTCTTTGAGAGAGAACAACTTTGAAAATATACTGAACAGCAAAAGAAACGCAAGTCCGAGGACAGCAAAAGAAACGCAAGTCCGAGGTCTTGTCAAGTTTTCAAACAGAAGACAAACCATTTTGATTCTAATCACTCATTTAATGAAAAATGCTTTCAATTTGTGAGCTGAAAGTGCATTGCAAGATTTTCACATTCAACAGTCACTTTCAGCTCACAAATTGAAAGCATTTTTCATTAAATGAGTGATTAGAATCAAAATGGTTTGTCTTCTGTTTGAAAACTTGACAAGACCTCGGACTTGCGTTTCTTTTGCTGTCCTCGGACTTGCGTTTCTTTTGCTGTCCTCGGACTTGCGTTTCTTTTGCTGTTCAGTATACATTCTCAGTTTGATTCTGATCGAATCCTCAAATAAAACAAAATCACTCGTGAGTTATTCTCTGAAATGATATACACATCAGACACTGACGGAATCATATCACGGATGTTTCGTGTCATCATCTTACACTCAATCAACTCTCAGGTAATATTTTGATCAATGACATTAATTTAAGAAATTGTTACCTCGAAAGGGAAGGCAAAAAATTGGTTATTACCAGATTATTACATTAACGATATATCATCTATTCTATGGTGTAAATTTGGTACAAGTATCAACCATTTGTGAGACTTACGAATTTTATCTTAAGGAAAAAAAGGAAAATTGATTTGTTATGTCGAATTTAAAAAAGTTGCAACCTTTCGAGAAACATAAATATCCATTTATCAGTTTTTCGTAATTTTTCGTAAAAACATGCGAATCTTCTGTGATATAAATTCTTGAAAACTATACAGGTTTAAAATGATCCACGTGCGTTTCCAAATACCCATGTTGCATTTCAATTTAAATATGTATCGCCAACACTGTAAAAAAAACATGTAAAATTACAGCAAAATGCAGGCAACTCTATTTCCAACAATTTGCTGTATTACAATTTTACATAACAAGTGTGTTAAACTGATTTACACAATTTCTGTAAACGCTTAATAATGAAACTGCAGTACGTTTCCATATTTGTTTGTTTTACCCATTCTGATTCAAGTTTGTGTGTATGATTTCTGTCAAGTCCGGACAGATTCTCAGACTTAAATATTTGTGAGATGTTTTCGCTCCTTGACCAAGTCCATTTCACCAGCTTGTCAGGAAAAATATAGCCATTTAAGAAAATAAAAGGACAAGGACCTTTAAATGGCTTTAAATCCAGTATATACCTTTAATAAAATGTCTGTAAATGCATCCATAATTTGTAAGAATCAAGGGATATGTATAAAACCCAACATGTAAAAGTTTCAGCTGATGTGACGTTAAAGAGAAAATAATGAAAATGACATAAAACACAATAAAGGGGGCCACTTTGCATCCGTCACGTTAGCAGTATTTCCAATGGTTGTTATTTATTTTTAAGTACCCGAAACCGACCAAAAAGTGTTTCAACATGTGAATGGACATGCAGGCTTATACGAGAACTAATTTGAGTTGATTTATTTTATTTTTTTATTTTTTTATTTATTTTTTTACCCTCAAATTTCCATAAAAATTGGACGGAAAAAGTTACCTCACTTTTCCGTCCATTTGTTGATGGAAATTTTAGGCTAATTAAAAAAATAATAGTAATAATCAACTCAAATTATCTTTAGGATAAGCATGCATGTCTATTCAAATGTTGAAATTCTTTTTGGGTGGTTTCAGATATTTAAAAAAAAATTACAACCATAAGAAAAACTGCTAACGTGACGGTAGGAAAGTAGCCCCCTTTATTGTGTTTTATGTCAAATGCATTAAAATTGTTCGCATTTATTCCTATGTGTAATCTACGTCTTCGGAAGATAATTCATTTGCAAATTAATTTGATTAGGCCCTAATTGTTCTAAAATGAAAGCACCTTGGGAAGAAATATTTCAAGGGATGTTTGATACCATTTTCGAGAATACTAACGGTGAATATAGGACCTTCAAGGGAAAGATATATAGAATTGGAAAAAGTTGTCGAGTTGTAATGTGAAACTGTTTTCAGCTGTTGTTGGTATTAATCTTACCTAAAAATAATTCTGACTTTTAAGAAAAGTGAAATAATTTTCCAATTCAAAAAAGTCATAAATTCCATGTAATAAATACGAGAAATGTGAATTTACTTTTACATTTTGTTCTTATTAACTATACAAAGATAAGCTGGAATTTTCACAGGTTTGTATATCTTCATTCAGCCAGCTTACTCATAGAAGCAACATTACCCGTGCTGTACTTTCCCATTAAAGGATTGATTCCAACACGAAAATTGTGAATTGCCTTTCGTGTTGGTCGCAAAGAGGAGCCATTGTACATATTACATGAACTTGTGAAGTGTGACAGAGGTTTTCTGACGACGAGGCCAATCAGTATAAACCAAGACTACATGTACTTATACTCACTCCCATTGAACTCATTGGAACAGCCGAATAAATAGGCAAAATGGATTCCCATTAGGGCAGCGTTCACGGTTCAGTAGTAAAAATTTAATAGGGGCACGGCACATGAAGCAAATGCATACAGAGCAAACCTGAATCATTCATCTGGCACACTGACTGCCTTCTTCTCTATCTATCTCCACTCGTCAAATCTCGGCGGCGTGATCACCGCCTGCGCGAGTCGCTCGGCGGCCGGGATTCAGACACGAAGCTCCCGTGGAAATTTAAGCCGCCGTACCTCCGGGCGATGAGCGGATAACGTAGCATGCTTACCATGCATTCCACACCGCTTACCCACTACGCCGGGCACAATTTTCGCAAATTTCTAAGTCCTACTCGGGGCTAGTGGCGGCCTAAAATGCAGTCGGAAACTTTGAGGGTTTGTGCCCATCGGCACGGCTCGGTCCCTCACCTTACAGTACTATCTCTCTAAAAGCAAGCCATACTGAGTGGTAAGCGCTGTGGCAGCGAGGGGTCCCTGGAGAGCGGCAGAAAACACGGCATGTAAGCGACGTGCGCATGGTAAAAATTGCTCGTCAACTCTGAGTCCGATTGAGGCAGGATCCCCGGCGAAGACAGTAGGATTTATTTGGCATCACGGCCTGACAGACAGAAACTGTCCACCGACTTGCACTCCAAGCACCGGGAGGTATCGTTTTCCAACCTCGACAGGAAATGCCTGCATCTGTATTCCAAGGAACAGAAAGGAAATGGAGTATAGTAAGGTCTTGTTTTTATGCAGTGCTACGGTCGCTGCGCTGCTTCAGGGTGTCATGCCAATTACAGAATTCGTCATTTTGAAAGCCCCATGTGAAAAACTAATACAAATGCCTTCAGTGGTTTATGGCAAGCAGCGGGGACTGTGTGGAATTCGGCATCGCAGCGATGGAGAATAACAAAATGGTTAATTCCACAAGAACGAATTTGGCGATGAGAAATCTGACCAGTAAAGATATACAGTGACGTAAAAAAATACTTTGCAATGTTTCAACATATGCTATACCTTACAGGCACTGTACTCTTTTGTTAAACTTTGCCCATCAACAGTTGAGACAGAAAGATTGTCATGACACAATAGATTCTACAAAAGTATACTTGTTGAAGTGCCCACTTTGGGAATAAATGATTGTTTTAGAGATCACTGTGTAATCCCATAATACATTCATGGTCAGATACTGTTGTTAATGACATTTTACATTTTTCTCAGAGACGTGCTGACCATTCGAGCTGCATGTTTCATCGGTTGGATTATTGTCACATTTTCTGTTCCTCGCGATTTGACGCATAGAGATATTTTACCACATAATGTACCGGGGGTGGGGTTTCTCGTTAAGGCAATGAACATGCATAAAGGACAGGGGCCTATGTAAACCATTGTCATTTGGAAATGTACCTGGTTCATTCCAACCCTGTATAGTTTTCAAGAAATTTCACCAGGATGACATTTCCGTTCAGAGGTCTAATTCTTCTTGTCGATCAACAAGGCCCAGCAATGACAAACCGTTTCCCTTGAAGTTGTAGGACGTCATCTTTTCAAACCCAACTTCTCCCATGGACACTTTTATTTTGCGTGCTCAAGAGTCAAATGCCAAACTTTCTATGTTTCTACACCTCCCGAAACATAATTTGCCCAAAAGTGTTCACATCATTCCCACAAACCTCATATCAAACCTACATATTTTATTTAACGTAATCATAACCTACTTCCTATGTTTACATGTTATCAAAAACTTAGCTTGTATATCATAAATCTAACCTGTGAAAGTTCCATAATCATAAGTGCACACGTTTTTGAGAGAAAAGCGAAAACTGTCACATGTTTTAATTGTTAAATGTTTTTTAAATTATTTATTTATTTATTTATTTGTTATTATTAAGTGAAAAGGTTGGAAAAAACTTCTGGAAAACCTACATAATTCCTCTGTGCTTTAAAGTGAAAGCACTTCGCATGGAATCATTTCTCAGCACGATGGACACTTTTTATCATCTTGTAATAATCAATATTGAACCTTCCCTTAAAGTCATGCCGAGTTTGCAGGCATCTTACATTTTCAAAGATATCTGTATTCGAGAGAATGGGGCAGACTTGAGGGAGTAGGTATTGAGATGTTCGGTTAAATATTAATTAAATAGGACCTTTCACGACTGTCTATAGACCGTGTCACATGTTGACACTGGTCCTTGACAGTGCCAGAGAGATTTCAGGGCTGGCAAACAGTGTGTATGTGCATGTATATGTTCAGTTTGTGCACACTGTACTTTGATCTTCACATAACATCAATGAATGTATACCACTACAGATGAAATACTCTACTATAAGGGTCGAATCGTACGTAAGGACACTAAATACTATTTCTGCAATTTACAGACGAAGAATCACAGATGAAGAATCTTGAAATGTAATTAATGCCTTACTTAAAAATAACAAAATAATGATTTTTTTCCCCTGCTGATATATCCTTAAAATATCTGATTTGATGGTGTCTGACATTGACAGCTGTACATATTAAGCCCGTCTCCGTTTGACCTTGGGGGATCTTTTGTAAACAAGTGACGTCATGTGTGACATGGTCTTTAGATATACATTTCTGAAATGTTCATATCATTAGGAGGATTAAGGCAACTGTATGAAAATGAAAAAAAACACACCTTTGTTGGTGCGTGTTTGTTGAAATAGCTTTTAGCAGACGGAGTCAGTGGTGGACGCCAACGTGATGGACGGTTGGATGCAGTCATTCATACTCATGAATATGTATCACACATTTTAGGTTTTTTTTTACAACAAATAAAGTCCCGAAACTGTACGTTGGTTATTTTCCACATTTATTTTGTTTCTGATCAAAATACGACATGAAAGGTTGTTTATCGTAAATGTTGTGATCAAACAAAGTTACGTCTTGGATTCGCTTGTTTGTTTTCACTCACTTGGTGAAAAATGCTATCATTTTATACAATTAATCAAATTAGTTTTGTAAATGAATTGCTGTCTTCCAGAGGCTAAATTCCACGTTGGAATGACTCACGACAAACCTGCATACATTTTCACTATTTTCTCGTTAATGACATCGTGAAATAAGCTGAAACCTAAACAGTTTTATACATATCTTTTGATATGTACACACATTTTATCAAAAGGGACAGTATCGTCACGATCAGAGCAGAGACTTCCAACAGGGCATGGAAACGGTGTCCTAGTTCAAGATGAACACAGTGATGAAAAATTACTGACTCATTTATGCAGCAGCAACAGTAATATGACATGTGGGGGTATTAATTGTCCCTTTAAAGGGAGGATAAAGCCTAAGTAATATTGGCTTCTACGGGTATGCCTATGCTAGCTATTTTTGAACCACGACATATAACAACCACCCTGTGAAAGTTTTAGGTTATAACACTGTGTTGTTATTAGACAAGAAAACAGAATATATTCTCCTGACAACGATCAGATCATACTGATTGAAACTTGGAGTTGTAACCAACCTGTTCTTTTCAGAACTATATGTACTACCGGTACTCAAAAGAGAATTTCTACATGGTGTTCACCGCAAACAGTCTTGACTTAGAAGACATTTAGATTGTTCTTATTGATGGAAGTTTCATCATTTAAATAATAATAATAACATTCTTTAACAGTAACTAAGCGCCTAAATGAATGGCCCGTCATAAATTAATTTCGAAACATTGTAAAAACATGTCATTTTAAAGTTTTTATTTGCCTTTCTATGACAAGGAAAATAGTAACTCTCTGATTTGAAAGATTGCCATGAATTACATAGGCGAGTTAAAAACACGAGCAATGCCTTCTTAAAGCCAGCATACACTATTCTTACCACATACACATAATTGGTGCTATCATCATAGTAAAATTAGTGAAATGACAATAAGCCTATTATACACTATTGGAAAGCACACAAAATAGGCTTTACATAGGGCCTACAACTTTCTTGGTAGTGCAGTTGATGTAAGTGAGGTTCTATTAAATGCAGCCCATCTTAATCCTCACGAAGTAATACACATAAATGACCTTTCGCGAAAAGGTGTCATATTTGGGGGCTTCATGGGAATTCTGGAGTTACATTTTTGATAATAATTTTCCCTGGTGTCATGATTGTAATAACTAGAATACTCTCGTGTGGTACAGAATACATGAGTGATGGCTAAGGACAGGTTCTATTGCTTATTCTCAACAGATTGCAGTTACTCAGCGACAACTGTTACTGACGACGCAAGTCTTCACATCATTCTAAATTACTAGACGGGCTGTCGCAAGCATACCGCACATGAGAAATAAACAGATATTGGTTTACAGTAATTCGGTCTCATGTTTTGTTGTTCGAGTTTGGTTTGAAACGCGTACGTTTCCACCGAGTGTGCGGTGACACCATAATACGTCCCGTCATGTGATTCCACATGACCGCCATGTTTTGTCACGTGATCAATATCAAACTGTGTGTGTGGGAGGCCCCCAACATACCTGCGAACCTTTAGCAGTGGGCGACAGAAGAAGAAAAATTGATTTGAATGTTAAGTTTGCCTGCGTTTTGGTCCCTTTGAGATAGATCCAGTGTGCACGTACATCGGAAAAGCCTCAGAGAACACGATATTGTGCTCCAGGTATACATTAATGTTAAAGTGAAAGTCGCCATTACCATGCTTTAGTTAGTGTGGTACGTGTACCTTAGTAAAAAATGTTATCGTCAAAAGGGAAGGTACAACATTGGTATCTTTAAAAACACATAAACAATTGCAGTTTTACAAGTATTAATTATGCAAATATTCCGTCTGGAGCGCTTCCATCTTACTAGAAAAAGGAATCCTTAGGCCCTATGTAAAAACAGCCAAACAAACAAACAAAAATTAAAAATTGTTGATCACAGTTTTACATAATACTACCCGAGTGTATAGTTGATGATGATTCAAACATCCCTTCAAACCTTTGTCTGAGGTTCCCTAAAATTAGTGACTCAATTTACGTCTTAATAAAATCGTAAGTGCGTGTTAGAATGTATATGACATAAAACACAATAAAGGGGGCCACTTTCCTACCGTCACGTTAGCAGTTTTTCTAATGGTTGTAATTTTTTGTTTAATATCTGAAACCACCAAAAAAGAATTTCAACATTTGAATAGACATGCATGCTTATCCTAAAGATAATTTGAGTTGATTATTACTATTATTTTTTTAATTACCCTAAAATTTCCATCAACAAATGGACGGAAAAGTGAGGTAACTTTTTCCGTCCAATTTTTATGGAAATTTGAGGGTAAAAAAAAATAATAAAATAATAAAATAAATCAACTCAAATTAGATCTAGTATAAGCCTGCATGTCCATTCACATGTTGAAACACTTTTTGGTCGGTTTCAGGTACTTAAAAATAAATAACAACCATTGGAAATACTGCTAACGTGACGGATGCAAAGTGGCCCCATTTATTGTGTTTTATGTCATATACGTGTTTGCCGATCGAAAAACATACAAGCTTTTTCATTATTTTCTTATGGATAACGGCAAAAGGTTTAAAGATTAAACCTTCACAGGTTAGTTGTTAACATGTCTTGATTCAAAGAAAATAAACATACACGTAAAAGCAGATTTGTCATAATTACCAAAGCTGTACCTTCCATTTGAGCCAAGTTATTATGGGCGTGGGCGTATTTCAAACGGTTAGACGAGCAGCGTTGGTGAACATGTTTTGACATTTTTCTTAAATATGAAAGAACGATAGTTGTCTTAATACTGCAGTAAAGACTAGCGATATTCATCTCAGGAAAAGTGAAATTTTGAGTTTTTGTTTTCTTATTCTTATCTTTGAGGGGGTGTTTTTTTTTCATTCAGCCTTGCGATGAAAGGGACCCTTGCTTGAACAATCTCAACAAATGTGAACAACAAAACTGGTAACTTTGCAGGGAGCTCACCCAGGGGTTGGGTCGGGGGAGGTGAAAATTACCCCCATGGCATTTCCTTTTATTCAAATTTCAGGTTTTCATTATGTGTATATTATGTTGCAATAGTCCGTTTAACTCCTCACCACCCCCAACTCCCCCACTTTCTTTGGATAATCTCTTTTTTTTTCAGCCAGTAAAAGCCTTCCTATAGAAAGACCATTCGGGGTCAATTGTATAGTTTACCCATAGAGCTCTATGGTTTACCTGACCCCCTCCATGTCAACCCTCAACACCTAGTAAACAAATGCAAACCGCGGAGGAATGGACGGTTTTAGGAATCTACTCTGTGTACACATAACACAATCACTGAAATGGGCAAGGGGTTCAAAACACTGGATAATCAAACATAGTGTCCCACAACAATTTTTAGTTATAACATTAATTCAAAACTACATTTTTCCCTCAAAAAATAGTTTACCGTATATATACAGTGCCCAATTATTAGGTTCTGTGAAGTTTTCGTCAGACTTGGTTGGCTTACTTTTGAAAACAACGGTAATTTTGTAACACTGGTGTTATTAGCTCCGATTCCAAGTTTGGGAACTAGAACATTCATTAGATGCCGTGTTTTGCATTCATGTTTTGCATGTAAATAATAATCACAGTGTGTATGAGTAATCATTTTATTTGTCAAACTTGGAGAGACGCAAGCAGCACAGCCGTTAACAAATTTACCTTTGTTTTCAAAACCACTTAACCTAATCAGATGAAAGCTTCGCAGATCATAAATAAACGAGTTGGGCATCATGTTTCTAGAAACAATTTGTGGATAGTCACCTAATTTTCAAGTTCTTTCAAACAAATTGGAGTGTCCTTTTGAGTGCAAATTTGTAGGACAATTATGGGTAGCCCATTTAAATTTGTACTAATTTCCTGCGAAATGTTATTGGTCGAAATAATACTTTTGAAATGTCATAATTAAGTTGGTATATAGTGACACGATATCCTGAAACTATTTTGTCCATGATTAAATATTGTTTTGGGCCGAAATTGATACATCCAGATAATGGTATCTGAGGTCTAAATCTAAATACATGTTGCTAACTCCCATTGTGCCGAAACGTCCATATGTTGGTTTCACATAGGCCTGTGTTAAAATCCCATACAGTATAATGTGCACAAACGAATCGTTGGCATAGTGTACAAGTCAGCATTACAAGTCCTGACACTCGAGACTAAATCACTGCAGTGTTCCACTGAGTGTCCCAATAAGATATTCTAACAATCTGAAAACATCCAAAAACCAGGAAAACACAAACCAAGGGAAAATATTTCGATACCCATCACAAAAATGTATAAAATCCAAATTGCCAAACCACACAAAAGAAATAATGTAAGTGATCACTCTATGTGACGTTTCTAACGATATAGTGATTTAATAGACATTCCTTTGATTTTGAAGGCACAGTACAGTCTTGGAACGATGATGAATAAACTATTTCTTATATAAATGTATGTTTCGTATCACAACGCATTGTGGCCATGCAAACCCTGTAATTCTTGGATTTTCTGTCATAAATGAGAGCAACTATTATACATCATTCCGTGGTGTGTTTGAAACACCTATTCTAGAGAAATACACAGGAATTTATTTTTTTGAGAAACTACCATAAGACAGTGTGTCGTGCCTTTAAAGCACCGATGCTGAGATGTGACGTCATTTGTTAACTTTCAGGATTCATTTTCCCCCAAAGCGATTCACAACAATAACAAAACGATCGGTACCATTTGCTTAGGCTTGTCTCTGATGCGTGCCTACACCGACCCTGGTCCGACTGCGGGCCTACAGCACACCCGACACCCAACAACATTCGAATTCAATTCTGACCATAAGAGTATTTACATTCGTCCTGATTGATTCATGACAAAATATGTCTAATTTATTGGCCGCGTCGCTCAGGCTGGTTGCATGCATGGCTGTGCAATCATAATCTTATAGCCAAGTCTGGTTTCTGACCTCCTGTAGGATCTGCATTGCATTAGCATGAAGCTCCCGTGGGACAACCTGCAAATGCACTTCACTGACATGACCTAGGGTTTTAGTTGGCGAGTCTACTCTCGAGAAAATAAATAAGAACAAACGCTTACCCGGAAAAGCCTGTAGTGGTACTATGGGTCCATGCACCATGGTTTCCGCATTATCTCACAGTTTTCAAGGCAGCCGATGGTATAATCCACGTAGGATCCTCTTGTTAGATTGGTTCTGAGTTCACATCATTAAACAGATTAAAATCCAACCTGGAAAATGATGGCAAGAATTCCCGCCATGTTGTTTTTCATCGGGGGTTGTATCGGTCGTCCCGCAGTCATGGTGAGCGACACTGAGCTGTCAACGTCGCGAACCGTCAACATTTCAGCGGATCTCAGCTGCTCGTATCCGGGGGCTCAGTGTTGCACCAGGCTCCCAGGGCAGCGATAGGCAAATCCACGCAGAGCCGGGACAGGCAGCCGTGCATGCTTTTCATCTCATCCGCGTAATGTAAACCCGCTGAAAATGTGAGGGGGCCCGTATGTTGACATCGAAGTGGCCGGTCAATAGCCCAGTTTGTTCAGGGTGATTGCCTGGCTTTGAGGCGAGCGGCCTTGAACGGGGAGGTGCCTTTCAATCCATCGGGTGCACCGCATGAGCAAGTGGGGAAGGCAACGGTACTGTGAGCCTGGAAAGCATGGGACAAAGCAAAATCATAATGAGCCGGTGTTCGGGCTGTACGGTTGAGGTACAACTCTGGAACCGATTGTTGATGAAAAAAAGACCTATAGAATTTATGGCAGTCATGTCTGGAATATGAAACTTGATTATACTTTTTGTTCTTTTTGTGTGATATAAATCTTACATTATTTGCACTGGATCCTCTCAGATAATTTGCAATGTTGAATTAATATTTATATTTAGAAAATCCCAGACCTACTGGCATCAATAATGAAACAATTATATAATGGGATAGCAGCACATAGAATTTGTCATTCAACGAAACTGATCAAATATGTACACGGTACATGTTTTCTATTTACAATTTCTGAAATTATTTATTAAATGGATTTTCATGATGGTTGCCTGCTCTGTCAGCTGATGGATGATTGATGGATTTTCATTCATGATCCAGCCTCGGTGTTAACAAAGGCCTTCTGTCCTGTACATCAAAAGTGAATTATTATATCGTTAAAATAATGTGTAATTATTGGAAATTTTTCTGTGATGACAGTCATTACTATTTACCAATTAGCATATACAATTTCTTCTTAACGTTTCATCATCGATGCGGTCGTATTCGGAAAGATGTTCTCTCCAGAACCTGCCGACGCTGATCTCCTAAAAAATATAATAACTACACTGTGAGTGTCTGTAAGCAAATATGACGGTATGCTTATTTCACAGAATGGTGGCATAAATGCATGCAAACTGAAATACAAGAACAGTTGGTTTATGGTGATTGATCAACAACGATCTTGCCTGACGTGGTCGTGTTCTTGGCCTAGTCGTCAACTCCAGTCGTCTCTTGTCTTGATTTTCCTGTAATTAAATACGTGCTACTAATCTCCAGCCTTCAGGAACATCAACAGCAAATGCAGACAAGATCGTGTTAATGCCGTGGCGCTTACATCACCCCAGTGTAGTCCGCCGTACAGGAGACTAGCTATGAAAAATACACATACAAGGTGTGAAATATTAATTAACAACGTTGCCCGGAGTTCAGAAAAAAACATATTCATGCTTAAATAGTCGGCTGTTTTGGCACACGGTGAACATAAATAAGACGTAAAACCACATTATCCGGGGGTATGCACACAGTATTTTCAATGAGTTTTTCCACATCCATGAATACGTCGTGTCGATCTCTCAGAATTATGCATTATTCCCTTGGGCTCTTCTTCTCTCTGGAAACGACAAATATGTAAATTTGACGGCCACCATAGTAACCATGACCACGGTTGCCTAGAGGCGGAGACATGACGATTGGTTGGCGGCGATCGTGATCATAATAGGGAAGGGGTATTGAAGTCTTCACAACCAGCTGTGGTCAAAAAGACTCATCTTTTAATGATGTGTCTATTTTCAGAACAAAATTGTTATAGTTGGGTGGAGCAAAAACTTTCGTACGGATAAATGTGTATTTTGCGGAAGGGGTCAAAATAAGCTAAGCTGGGTACAGTACGATGGAAAAAAATTAAGATTAATCAATATATAAATATGTGCTTTAAAGTTAACAGTTGCTAAGGGGCCGTCCAAAGTTTTCAACATTTTTAAGGTCGTACAGAGAGTACTACTTTTCAAGACCCCCCCCTCCCCCCCAAAGTAGTACTTTTCAACATTTTTTTTTCAATGTTGATGCGCATGTTTTATATAACATCAACATTTAAAGTCGTACGCGGCCTCCGACCCCCCTCCCCCCCGTCGTACGCTTTGTACGACCATTAAAATGTTGAAAACTTTGGACGGCCCCTAACTGATTATCCACTGTAAATGTTGAAATGAATTGAATGGTGAATTAAACGTATTCTCTTAATGTAAAAGAGTGAAAACCACTCTTTTAAAGAGCTATATGGCGGACAATTTATTTATTTATTGAGTGAAACCCACTCTGATTCGATTGAAAAATACAGTAAAAAGCTACCAATTCACTCTTTATACACTACTAATTTTACTCTTTATCCACTCAAAAAAAAAACGCCATATAGCTCTTTGAAAGAGTGGTTTTCACTCTTTTACATTAAGAGTGTTTCGTTCTATATTTACAGTGAATATAATTGTATTAAACCAATTAAAAACACATAATATCAGTAACAGACCAAATTGACAAGGTAATAAATAGACAATTTGATTACGGTTTAACAAATCAATTTGATTCAAATTTTGAAAATCTTGGCTATTAATGCACACATTCTTCATTTGTGTTTACCCATATGAAAAATTCAAAGGTATTCTCTCGTAAAAATTGCCATCACCCAAGGTGGGAGAATGTAGAAAAAAAAACTTAGTTTTGCTCACGCTGTTCCACATTCTTTCCAGTCCAATCCAAATATGGAACCTGTTATAGATCAACTATTGCCGCCTCTGCAGAAATAGCCAGACATTGAATTAAAATGTGTATCACCATAATGCATTTGTACATATGCACGTCAACAGAATTTGAAGTACCACAGAATGGGATATCATCATCATTATTATACTAATCAACATAGAGGGCGCTATATAAGACCGACACGGGCGTTCTTAAGCTTCACTACCATAACGTACGCAAATAAAGAATACACCAGCGATTGGCACTTTGGAATTGGTTGCTCGCATGTATTTATTTAGTTATATTTTGTTGCTAAGTAAAGACTGTTTGCGGTGACACCATAATTCTCTTGTGAGTAGTAAATAGTTCTGAAAACAGTCTTTACTTATCCTTTTAACCATCCAAAGCTACAAGTCTTATTTCGTTGCTGTATTAATTTAATCGGTTTTGAAAAAAAAAACATCCATACATTTATTACAACAATTTCACATTTCGATTCGACCACTTCGATAATTAAAGGGAAGGTACAATATTGCTAATTACTTTATTGCAAATTTACCGATTTTTTATCATCCGAAACTAACTTGATGTGAAGTTGATAAAGGTACCAATCGTTCGGGGGAAAAGTATCTGTCTAAAATACTCTCATTTCTGAGAAAACGTACCTGAAAAAAATATCCACTTTTAGGCCTATTAAAAGTTGCCGACTGCAACTTTTTGCTGGTTTTTTTTTCTGAAATAAAATCTGAAATCTGTGCTTTTCTCATGACTTAGACTCAGCATTGAGCTGAAACGTTCTCAGGTTGGTTGTTTAAAAGGACAGTATCGTCACGATCAGAGCAGACTTTCAACAGGGCATGGAATCGGTGTCCTAGATGAACACAGTGATTGAAAATCACTGGCTCATTTATGCAGCAGTAACGGTAACATGACCTTTGTGGGTGGGCATTAGCGGATCCAGGGGGGGGCTAAGGGGGCTGTAGCCCCCCCCCCCTAAAATCGTTAAAAATAAAATAAAAATTAATTTAAAAAAGGAGAGAACAAGAGTGGGGGAGGGGAGGGGAGAATACACTCTCATTCCCCCTCACTGTGCTTTGTTTTTCTCTCCCTTTGATTATTTCATTGTAATTTTGTAGTACTGAAAAATAATTGTTTTTGATTCTCAGCCCCCCCCCCCTAAAAAATGTTCTGGATCCGCCCATGGTGGGGTATTATTTTCAGTCACTGAGTTAATCTAAAACTAGCACTCTGATTCCATGCCCTGTTGATCATGATGATATTGTCCCTTTATTGTTATACCTTGATTCAAATAGAGTAAATATGCTCATGAAATGAAGCAGTTTTGCCGACATTACCAATGTTACCAACCTACCCTTTAAGGGTCAGGTTCAAACTCACAATTTAGGGGCATAAACATAGATGATATTCCGTCCTAAAATGAGCCCCTGGGAGGCAAAGTGGGCTATCCCACAAAAAACACATTTTGAGTAAATGAGGTTTAAAGTTGGAACATTATAGAAAAATCTGCAGAGGAAGGATACTTGTTTAATGAACTGTCTGTACATGACTTAAATTTTGGAAAAGTCTCACATGAAATATTTTACCCACAATCATGAAAAGGCACCAAAATGTGGGATAGCCCACTTTGCCTCCCAGGGGCTCAAATGGATGTAACCCTCCAAACTTCTAGTACATTTGTTTTTTGATATTTTTGTCTGGGATAGTTCGTCACCAAACTCATTAACTTAAAAAAACATTGAAGAAGTATTGCCCGTGTTTTCCGCTATTTTAACGGTCATTTAATTTTTCATCCGAAAATTGCTATTTTACTCGAAGTGAATATAAATCCTGTAAAATGATATATTTCTTTAAATAATTGTAAGAATCGTGATTTTACAGTAAATATGTACTGAAATTAATTAATGGCGAGTTCCTTCATCGATAATTTTGTCATGTTTTACTGTTAAACTAAGTTGCTGACAGCTATTTTTTGAAATATCTCATTTCGGAGTATTAGTGTTCCAATGAAAACAAGCTAATTGAAAATTGCTAATAAAAGATGGGCTATACATTCTTAACCCTAACCACCCCAAACCATTCAAACTCCAACAGCTGGGTTTGTTGAATGTTGGACTCTGTATTGTATATAGCCCAGACAGGGATACTTTACATGGGGACAGGGTGTCCCAATTCCAGCCAAGTCCAACAGTTGGGTGGTAGTGTTACTGCATGGTGTTGGATTTTGATGGACTCAGTACTGTATAGCCCAGACAGGGATACTTTACATGGGGACAGGGTGTCCCAATTCCAGCCAAGTCCAACAGTTGGGTGGTAGTGTTACTGCATGGTGTTGTATTTTGATGGACTCGGTACTGTATAGCCCAGACAGGGATACTTTACATGGGGACAGGGTGTCCCAATTCCAGCCAAGTCCAACAGTTGGGTGGTAGTGTTACTGCATGGTGTTGTATTTTGATGGACTCGGTACTGTATAGCCCAGACAGGGATACTTTACATGGGGCCAGGTGTCCCAATTCCAGCCAAGTCCAACAGTTGGGTGGTAGTGTTACTGCATGGTGTTGGATTTTGATGGACTCAGTACTGTATAGCCCAGACAGGGATACTTTACATGGGGCTGGGTGTCCCAATTCCAGCTATGTCCAACAGCTGGGTGGTAGTGTTACTGCATGGTGTTGGATTTTGATGGACTCAGTACTGCATAGCCCAGACAGGGATACATTATATGGGGCCGGGTGTCCCAATTCCAGCCAAGTCCACCAGTTGGGTGTTAGTGTTTGTGCAGTGTTGGATTTTGGCGGATTCAGGAAGGTTCTTAGCCAAAATAGCTAGGGGTTAGGGTTAATTCAAAAACAAATTTAAATGAAAACCCTACTTTATGCTATAATGCATTGCTAACTTGTTGGGAGAACAAATACTCTATACACATGTCGGTGTAGGGCAAAATCAAATCAATTGTTTATCTCCCGACGCAAGAATTTCACCAACCTATATATATCGCGGAACCCGCTGCTATATGGGATTCTAGCCGGCCAATTGTCATCGGGCAAGCTTGGTGGTCGAGAGGTTAAGACGTCTGCACTAGTAAGCAGGAAGTCGTGGGTTCGAATCCCGCCCGAGTCGCCTGTGTAGTTTTTTCACAGACACTCGGAAAGCACTGAGTATACAGTGCTATACACACGTCGGTGTAGGGCAAAATGAAATCAAATACTCTTCAAAATAAACTTTTGATATTGAGTTGAATCCTTCCTGTTTTATTACTCATATCTTTCACGTCCACACATTAAGAGCAACTGTCTGGGAACATACACTTATACACATCAAAAACAAATTTGACTTTAAAAACAATATTCATTCAGAAATTAACACTATTTATATTTACATCATATCAAGTTATCCTAATTATTTCAAATGTCATTGTTAAGAGTTTCCTTACTTGTATTCTTTAAATTGGTATTAATAATAACTATAAATTTAAAGGAAAGGTAAAACATTGGTATTTGGTAAGATACGTGCATTTCAATCCTCCAGTTTTCAAGAAATATATCAAAGCTAACCTGTTCAAGTGTCATTACACTAGGTTCGTACTTTCATGAGAAACAATTGATTTAATTTTTGCCCTACACCGACGTGTGTATAGCACTGTATACTCGGTGCTTTCCGAGTGTCTGTGGGAAAAAACTCCACAGGCGACTCGGGCAGCATTCGAACCCACGACATCTTGCTTACTAGTGCAGACATCTTAACCTTTCGACCACCGATGACGATGGATAGAATCCTATATAACAGCGGGTTCCGCGATATATACTACTCAAAACAATTTAGGGAACACCGTAATAATCTCAGTTAAAGCAAGATCATTTATTTCAGATAAACACAAGGTTTCACAGAATTGATGAGAAACAACTGCACAATGAAACAGATGATAAAGGATGCATGTAGTGATTACACATTTCATGACATGACTACTGAAAGAGAGAGGGGGGGTTGCAAATGAAAATCCCGGTTCATGGAACATTTCAAACCTATTTGATGTTAAAAATCCGGTGTTCCCTAAATTGTTTTGAGTAGTATATATAGGTTGGCGAGAAACGAAAAACTGTTTTTTAAAAGTTTTTTTTAAAAAGTTTTACCACAAAATTACTGACAGCAAGTTTTTGTAAATTCAACATTACAATTCCTGTTTTCTCCAAGATGAAAGCACTTCAGACACTCATTTCTCAGGATGATTTGGATACTTGCACCAACTTTACATTGAGTAAGTTTTTAGATAATAATGAGTAAATCTTTGATATATTGCAGACACAATAGGAAGCCAGAGTAATCTGTGGAATACTAGAATACAACCAACCTATATATATCACGGAACCTGCTGCTATATGGGATTCTAAACAGCCAATTGTCATCGGGCAAGCTCGGCGGTCGAGAGGTTAAGATGTCTGCACTAGTAAGCAGGAGGTCGTGGGTTCGAATCCCGCCCGAGTCGCCTGTGTAGTTTTTTCACAGACACTAGAAGTGTATACAGTGCTATACACACGTCGGTGTGGGGCAAAATTAAATCAATCATGACTGGCTCAAATCCATCGTTCTTGGAGTACAATGCCGTTGACTATGTTATTACACAACTGGCACACTTCCTGGATATCATAGACGTCTGGAAGTATATATAATGTCCTTGCACTTCATTCCATTTAGGAATACAGCAACTGTCCGCATCATAGTTTTATTGGCAAGACAGTTTTATTCAGTATTCACTAATGAGTTTTTCACTTTCAATTTGGTACGCTCGGTGCCTGTATCCCTTATTGATCTTGAGTTTTAACAGAGGAGGATCGTCGTTGTCCACTTTGATCCCTTTGTCCTCTCGTTGTTTCTTCACCATGGCCTCAAGGAGTGGGGGCATGTGGGTGTAGTTTGGCGCAATGTGGAAGTGCTCTGGTTTCGGGGTGAACTGGATGAATTCCTCTTCGTCCGTCTTGCGGATTAAATCCCATTCTCTCTTCCCCCAGGCTCCTATCGGAACTTCCAAATTGTCTCGTTTGTACCCTGAAGTAAAGAAAGGAGAGATGTATCATTACTTGGTGTAGGGCTGTGCCGGGTATCCGGATACCCGACCGAAACTGTCATTACCCGGTTCCATTTTTCGGTTCCAATTACCCGTAAACGACTTTTTAAAATTAGGACAGAAATCTGTCACTCTTGAACAATGTAATGTTTACACTTTTACAGACAATTATCTTTAAATTCAAGAGATTACACTCCAATAAAGCCTTTGTAGTATTTTACAGACATTTTCCATACACTTTTCTCCAACTGTTTGTGATACATTGTATCGAATCGTTAAGACTGCAAAGGGCCTGGCAGCGGCTGCTTCAAACAACTTATCAATCCAGCAACACAGGAGGGAATGTTTGCCTAATTGTTTGCCTATTTGTAAAGTAAAGAAAAGATCCATTTAAGTATGGTATCCTCTGTATTATAAAGGTCAATTTTGTTACCATTTACAGTACATGTATTTGTGCACCACCGGAGCCATGTTTTCATCAAAAATGAAAACGGGTATCCGGGTATCCAAAGTTTCCTGATTTTAAATAAAATATCCGAAAACGCACACCCCTAACTTGGTTTAAAAATGAGGTTAATAACCTTTATTCAAGTTTCTGCCAAGATAAAAGCCGATATTTAAGAAAATAAGAATATTTAAAATGTGGACATAGTTCAACTGTTTTTGTTTATTTATTATTTATTTTTTGGTCATATCAAAATATATCTTGTCTACTAGCCCTGTTTTCTAGCATCCCTCCCCTTGAAATTTGAGCCCTGGACGATTATTATTTGTTCATCAAACAACAATCACTACAGCAGTCACTTGTGATTGACAGGAAACAGTTTTTTGTTATATTAAAGGAAATAGTGTTTGTGATGCGTCTGTTATCCAGGTAGCAGTGTATTGTAACTTATATTGCTGGATGTCTCTCCTTTCCTCACATTAGGGCAAAGATCAAGGGTCTAAAAAATAATAATAATAATAATAATAATAATGTGTGGACTTATATAGCGCACGTATCCACCAACTAAGTGGTGCTCAAGGCGCATTATATCATTACCCCTGCTCATAAGGCTCATAAATCATTCCTGAAACCATCTCAGCTCCCTGGGGAGTATACAGCTCAATTGCTGCCATTACAGCGCATATAGGGCTAATCAACCAACTCTGCCCTCACAGGTACCCATTTAACCCCTGGGTGGAGAGAAGCAATTATGTTTAAGTGTCTTGCTCAAGGATACAAGTGTCACGGCCGGGAATCGAACCCACATTCTGCTGCCAACACCAGAACTTGAGTCCGGTAAGCTAGACCGCTTGGCCACGACACTCCAAGGGTGGCACAAGGGCCAAAAAGGGGAACACAAAACCAAATGTAAGGTAAATTTAAGTTAATCATAAAAGGGGAGGGGCACAACGCCCCCTTTGCAACGCCCCCTTTGCCCCCACCCCTTTTCCCCTTTGCCCCCACCCCCCCCACCCCCCCACCCGCATCTGCCAATGCCTCACCTCTGTATGTACAAATTCCCCACACTTCTCCTCGGTCCAACTCCTGTAAGACACAAGAGATATACGTTAGTTATTGATAAGATGTTCTTCATAAATATATTTAAAGCTGTGCCGGGTATCCGGGTATCCGGATACCCGACCGAAACTGTCATTACCCGGTTCCATTTCTCGGTTCCAATTACCCGTAAACGACTTTTAAAAATTCGGACTTAACATTTGAGTGGTGCCAACAGAAATCTGTGACTCTTGAATAATGATATGTTTACACTTTTACAATTTTATTTTGTCAAGAAGAGATTCAAGAGATTACACTAGATAACACCTAGTATTTTACGGACAGTTTCCACACACTTTCCTCCAACTGATTCAGTGTGATACAATGTTTGCCTATTGTTTGCAGTTATTGGGTTAGTGCATGCTTTATGTCTGCAGTGGGAGTGTGTACCATGAGCTGTTAATAGAGGGGATATTATTATAGGGGACATCCACATTAATTGTTGCGCTATTGATAAAAAAAAAGTGATATTGAAATTGAAAATTAAAACTGGTATCCGGGTATCCGAAGTGTCCTGATTTCGGATATCCGGTTCCAAAAACATCCGAAAATGCACAGCCCTAAATATATTGCGACGAAGATACCTTGTACTAGTCCAGTACCCTTTTATGAATGTGAGTATAAGTACAGACACATACGTGAGTACGAGTATGAGTAAGAGAATTACAACCCTGATAGATCTATACTATGCAGTCCAATGTCCTTGGGAATTGGAAAAGTATCTGACCATATATGCTACATATCATACTGAAGCTACTCATTCCAATAAGCAACCTACATAAATTAGGCTTTCATTAACCCTCCTAATACTACAAGGGTCAAAATCGGTCAAAATCAGTCAAAATGTTGATATACTTGCCAAGGTATACCTAGTGCACTTAAAAGTCAAACACTGTCAAACCCGTGTAATAAGTACATTTACAGGTCAAAATGAGTCAACCATTTTTGAC
This sequence comes from Zoroaster sp. YZ-2022, assembly GCA_029582265.1. Classification (NCBI taxonomy): domain Eukaryota; kingdom Metazoa; phylum Echinodermata; class Asteroidea; order Forcipulatida; family Zoroasteridae; genus Zoroaster; species Zoroaster sp. YZ-2022. Next base: position 45,848,353 of record CM055819.1, read on the forward strand.
TGGTAAATGCATTGTGTGGTATTGTTCAGGGTGGTCAAATGAGAGTAAGAACCTGTCAAAAATGCCCCTGTGTGCACATTTGGGTCAACAGTCAAAACAGGCAGCTGACTGGTTTTGACCTCTATAACAACTTCCCACTGAAGTGCAACAATAGTGGGAGGGTTAACCCTCCTACACATGGAGGCCACTCCGATCCACAAAATTCTGCTCTTTAGCAACCTTCAGTACATACATGTACAAGCCTGCTGTCCTTTCCAAGTAATCTTACAAAATCAACTGTGTGCCACCCAAGGCCACTGTAAATGTTTGAACATATTAGTATGGCCTGCAATGTATCGATGGGAGACCACCTTACCCTGCAATCTCAGTGGTGTGACAGTGCACAGAAGGGTAACCATAGGAGGCCACTGGCAACAGCTAATGGCTTGGAGTGGCCTGAATGGGTTGTTTCAAAAATTGCACTGATTGTAGGAGGGTTCATACAGTCAAATAAAGCATAACTTAATATTTCAATTGTCCGTATAACATGTTAAACAACCAGCTTTACACAACAGCAATATAACCAACAATAACAAATCAAAACGTAAAAAGTAGAAAAAACTAGTAATAAATGGAAAATGTTAAGGATTCAATCATTTTTTGTAAATGAAGACAACTGTAATCCGTATTGCCCCATCAGTGTGGCACGGACCTGAATCCTTAGCCACACGTTGGTTCCATTGACACTAACCGTCTTGATTTTGTAAATTCCTAGTGCTCAACTTGACGATATTTGCAACTATTTTGACACACTAGATACGTTCCTTACATGTTGAACTATCACAGTGGCCAAAACAAATGGTGATTTTACTAACATTTATATTTCATGACATATCGGCACAAAAATATTACACGGCAATTGGCAGTTTGCAGATTTCAACAAGGGCGGCCATCTTGAATTGATGAAGAGAGGTCAACCAAACGGAAAAACAACTTGCGTACGCAACAATTTTTTGACGGCTGTTTTATGTTAATCTGGCGACATCACGCAGAGGTATCTCTGTGCAAATAAAATACAGCAAGTGTGTGCATACATAAAACAGCCATCATAAAATTGTTGCGTGTGCAAGTAAGGAACATACCTAGTGTGTCAAAATAGTTGCAAATATCGTCAATTTGAGCGCTAGGAATTTACAAAATCGAGACTGTTAGCGTCAATGGAACCAACGTGTGGCTAAGGATTCAGGTCCGTGCCACACTGGGGACCGTACTCAAGTTCCCTCAGCCTTATGTTCCCTCAGCCCTATGTTCCCTCAGCCCTATGTTCCCTCATCCCAAAATAGACCCTATGTTCCCTCAGCCCTATGTTCCCTCATCCCAAAATAGACCCTAGGTCTATTTTGGGATGAGGAACATAGGGTTGAGGGAACATAGGGTTGAGGGAACATAGGGCCTAATTTGGATTTTAAAAAAATGTTAGGCATTGAGGGAACATAGGGCTGAGGGAACATAGGGCTGAGGGAACATAGGCATGACCCCCCACACTGGTGGGGCAATAATCCGTGTAACTTTCTAACTCTAACTTAGTCCAAGTGCTTCTGCCAGCTAGTGCTACATTACGATCCTTCTTGATTTAGGAAAGTGTGCAGTATATCCATACCACATGTTGAACTTGTGCACAAAGTTTATAATGCATATCACGAAACAACTTCTAAAGTTCTATTTTTTAAAATTAAAACTGGACGTGCTAAAAATTACTCATAATTAATAGCTTAGTTTAATTGCAAAGTTCAACTTCATTCTTCATCCACATAGGATGGGAAAGTTGGCCAGGTGTAAAGGTGGCGGCAGTTCACTGCATTATTTCTTTGGTTTAATTTTAATGAGCAATTTACCGGTCTTGTGCAGTCAATCTTTACTCGGGTTATTTTATAGTAACTCGGTTCATCTGCGGGATTCATCTGAACCCATCGCCGTCTCGTGACGAGTCTCCCGATGCCAAAGTTCGGTAGCTCCGTCAAAATATTAAACAGGTTTTTCCCCGTGTACCACGTATGCCTATGCACGTTTGCCATGTTGTTTTATCTGCTTTAACCACAACAGAAAAACACTTTTACCGGATCTGATTAAGAATTTTCTAACACATGTAAGGCGCCATCTTTTTAACACATGCTCTGATCGACAGAGGGCGCTATACAACTTTACCATTGAAAAACTTGGTTGTACCATGGTTGTACCAGCAGAGGTCACGTCGCTGTTTATACTACTCTATTCATTATTCAGTTAGGCCTAGTGTTTTTTTCCTTCAAATTTTAAATTTGTTGGTTTTTAATTTGCATTTTAAAAGACATGAAATTTCAGGTTTCACACACTTTTTTGTAAACCTTGAAATGGTTCTGATTATGTATCAACACACCAACCCCAAAAAATATGGAATCAAAATACCGAAAATAAATAAACTTTCACAACATCGCAGGTTCTTTTTAGCATCTTTCGCTTGGCTTTAGAACTATCTACCTGCCTCTATACTGTAGATGCTCTACCTAATCTTTTTTCTTTCTTTTTTTATTTTTTTTTATGCAAGTTCGCCCCAAACAAGGCTAAAAGCCACTCTTGGTAAGGGGCTACAAGAAGAAAACATAGAAGATGAAAATAACTCAGGAGGACTGAAGGCAGGAATTGATATTCCTCTTAAAACTGTCTAGATTGTAGGATGTAGGGAAACATGCACCAGGCAAGGAGTTCCAAAGAGATGCAGTACGTGGAAAAAAGCTACTGGAATAGCTCTTTGTTCTACATCTCGGCAAAGCTAGAGTGTACGGGTGAGAACAAGCAGAAAGCCTGGTCTCACGCTTAAACACCCTGATAGGAGGAACCAGATTGGACACACTGGTGGCACATTTGCCATGAAAATATCTGTAGAAAAGACAGAGGCTGGCTACAAACCTACGGTGAGAAAGAGGTTGTAACGATGATCCCAATGAAAGAGGTTGTAACGATGATCCCAGAAATGTTCATCATCATTATTTACTTTAATCTGCTCACAATATTTTTCTTGGGCAGGTTTTAATGCTCCAACTCACCATTGCTCTAATGAGGTAATCTAGAGTAAGTAATCATACCATCTTGCTTTGGAAATCTTTACGCAGTTGATAACATTTTTGACAACATTCCCACTATGCTTAGTTGCCTCCAGATATCATCGCAGTGTAACGCAGAAATTCAAGGCATTCCTTAAAGGGGAGTACAGGTAACTCACAAATAACCAAATGGTTGGATTTGAATGTAAAACTTTGGGCCTATTTGGTTTAAGCTGATGATTGCTTTATCAATATTTTATTCAATAATAATAATGAATAGTGTGGTCTGCGGTGCTGCCATTTTTAAGAAAAATGATTTTTTAATTAAGTGAAATGATTCACAATCTTTTTGAATCTTAGAATTAATAACACAAAATTTGTTTATTATTAATCCGAATGCATGGGTTCACTGCAGGGCTGTGCCGGGTATCCGGGTATCCGGATACCCGACCGAAACGGTCATTACCCAGTTCCATTTTTCGGTTCCAATTACCCGTAAACGACTTTTTAAAATTCGGACTTAACATTTGAGCGGTGCAAACAGAAGAAATCTGTGACTCTTGAACAATGCACTTGTACAGACAATTATCTTTAAATTCAAGAGATTACACTCCAATAAAGAAAAGATCGATAGTATGGTATCCTCTGTATTATAAAAGTCAATTTGTTACCATTTACAGTACATGTATTTGTACACAACCGGAGGCATGTTTTCAACAAAAATGAAAATGGGTATCCGGGTATCCGAAGTTTCCCGATTTCGGGTATCCGGTTCCAAAAATATCCGAAAACACACCCCTATTTTGTTCGTGAACAACACAAGATAAGCTAAAATTTCACGCGTTGACAAAGAAAGTAATCATCATATTCAAAGCAGTTTTGTCAACGTTACCGAATGTTTCTATTTACCTCTCATTAAAAACAAATTCTCGAAAATTAGATTTTTTTCACAAAATATTATAAAAAAGTGTACTTATAATGATTACACGCCTGAAATCACTGATTTATTTGTGTTCAATTAACTCAAATTAAATCAAGACTAAAGTATTATTTATTGGATCACCGGTAAAGAAACACTGATAGATCTGAACAAGTTTTCCAAATATACACTCAGAGCTATGAATTCCCAGGGTTATACGGTCCATTGATGAATGAAGGTATTAATTGCGTATGCGACACTCCGGTAATATTCTAGGAATCCAGACTGTTTATTCCACTGAACATTAATTTCAGAAAATTACCATATAGGGAAATTATTTTTCGAAGACATTTATACAAGGTGCTACCTCAAACCTTACTCTTAATTTGAAAATTGGTTGCGCTCTAACAATTCTTTTTTTTTGGGGGGGAAAAAGTAATTATTGATAATAAGGGGGGGGGGGCTATCTCCCCTGTATCCGCCATTGACATCACCGATATGACATTGGAGAGCATGCGTCACATTTTGCCGTATCGCTGTCACAAACATATTATACAACATTCTCCATATACATGGTTTGAAGATAATTCATCGTTATTTTATACCCACAGTTAATTAAGGTCACCAATCAGTCTGATTCCAGTCTGCATATAATTTGCATATCAATGAGGAGCAGAATAATACAAGAGTGGTAGCAGCTGGTCGTGCTGTATCATTGATTACCATCGGTGCCTGGGGGATTATTAAAACAACATACTCTCTCATATTATTATGGACGTATTCTACAAACAATCAGCAGAAAAATCTGTCTTTGATAATTCATAATTCTCTCCAAATTACAACGATCTGTCAAGGGAATATTAACAGCATTCACCTTTGACCTTTCAATCCACAGACTACCATGAAAACCCACTTAATGTCACTAGACAATTTTGTCGGGTACCAGCAACTTTGTCAAGTGTTCAACAGTTGAGCTATAGCTAACTGCTTCATACACTAGGGAAAATGGAAGCAGGTTCCCGACGAACGTGTCCACATGACTAATTAATGACTGACTTTCCCGTGAAGCTACTGTTGCTAAGTGATGACAAAAAACAATAATGTCTTCTCCGTATCCAAACAACATATATTTTTATGATTGGACAAAGCCACAATTTCTATGGAGCTAGTTCACGGTGACATCTGCCAGTAGTGAGGTATGACTGACTTCACTCACATATTGCTATTTATCACTGCAAACAATACTATTTAAAAACTAGAAATTTCTACGGAAAATTGGAATTAACAAAGAAATGTAGAAAAGTGATTAAATGTCATCAAAACGTCTATTTCTTTACATCGAGGCTGAGTTTTGATTAATCGGTTGATTAAAACAAACACTTCGTTGTATTGTGTGAATAGTAACTACTAGTAAATCAAAGAATCGCGTAGTTTTCCCTCAAATGTCTGTTATTGATGTGCGTGGGCTTACGAAGAACCAACACACCGCATGGTACGTACGTCTCGATTTCAAACCAAATATGGGGAACAAAAGCAAGTTCCCATATTATTTTTAACATTTTTATTAGTTAAATGCGGAGGTCCACACGAATTCCAATCGGCAGGGAAGCTCCGTGTTTAGATCACCGTATAATCTCTCAAAAATTGTTTATACAATTGGACAGTAATATTTACATCATTCTAATGAAAATATCCTTTTAAAGCGTTATTTACAACTCTCCAGGGAATGTGTAGCGGATCGAATTAGAAGATGAGTAATATATTTTCGACGACGGTCGACATTCTTTTAAACCGCCAAAAAACAGCGTCTGACAGCTAATAGTGTTTGCAATCTGCTCTCGCTGTGCGCCAGTTCCACTACGAGCCTCGAGGCCCTGTCTGAGGTTCGAGAATAAAATAGAGAATCAAAAGTACAATCATCACCAGAGAAAAGGTCAAGCTATTAAAAATAAAGGCAGAGAAACCGAACAAATTTGTAATATAGGATTTCGTCATTATTCACGGTTCGGCTAATCTTCAGTAGGTATAATCTTCACTGATCTTCTGTTCAATAAACGGAAGCAAACCAGGCCAAGCGGCATAATGATGATTATGGGACAAGTTTGAGTTCATGTCATACTAGGTTGTTTATATTAGGTACGCCCTCTGTCGGCATTGTGCACTTCATGGCAGGCACAATAAATTGAGTATCTCTGTAGGCCTATGTAATATTTTTATATTTGGTACATTTTTGCACTTGAAAAGTATAGATGCATTTGCAGACATTTTACTAAAATCAATTTAAGAATGTTTGTTTTGACCTGTCATCCACTGGCAAATCTAGCCTTTGGACATCTTATTCAGTATATGACATAAAACACAATAAAGGGGGCCACTTTGCATCCGTCACGTTAGCAGTTTTTCCAATGGTTGTTATTTATTTTTAAGCACCTGAAACCGACCAAAAAGTGTTTCAACATGTGAATGGGCATGCAGGCTTATACTAGAACTAATTTGAGTTGATTTATTTTATTTATTTATTTATTTTTTTTTTTTTTACCCTCAAATTTCCATACAAATTGGACGGAAAAAGTTACCTCACTTTTCCGTCCATTTGTTGATGGAAATTTTAGGGTAATTAAAAAAATAATAGTAATAATCAACTCAAATTATCTTTAGGAAAAGCATGCATGTCTATTCAAATGTTGAAATTCTTTTTGGGTGGTTTCAGATATTTAAAAAAAAATTACAACCATTAGAGGTGGTTGGGAGACCGGGCCCGAGCTGGAACTTACACAAATCAACCGGGCCCTTTCTTTATTTTGAGCTCCCCTGAAAACATGAAGTGTAATCATGACGGGTCTCTCGGAAATCACGTGTGGTTAGGGAATGATGCCTGGGGGGGGGGGGTCCGACCGTGCGCTCTGCCCCCCCGGCCCGGCGGTAACTTGTTCCGCTACTGACGTAACCATTTAGTAAACGGTACATTTCTGTATATTCACAGGAAAATCTGAAAACGGCAATTTCTGCTTAAAATGTTTGATTGTTGTCAACAGAAAAAACTACTATGAACTCACACAATTGTTTACAGTGTGGCGGAAGGAAAATACATGCCTGTACAACAAAACAATTTTGGTCGCTCTGATTGAAAATATATCAATCTATGAATAAAAAAAAATAAAAAATGCTATTATTAATGACGCACAGCTGTGCTCACATTTCGTTATTTCCGTGGTAATGTCTTGAGTTACCCACCTTCTCAGCTTGACGTCTTCTCCGTCCGTAACATCTCCTCCCACGGTCACTGCATCAAGACATGTCTGCCCGTTTGGCATACCCTAAGAAGGTTCGCATTACAGTGCGTGTCCTTTCTGCGGCTAGTTGGTGCTGATATAAGTAAACCGCAAACAAAACTTGATAACATCCTGGAATATTGGTGTCGACAACTTTCGCAACTTCCCGTGTCTTTCATTCAACGTTATTTTTGAAGCCGGTTGAATTTTCGATTGTGGTTGTCATAACTTGACAGAAAATAGATGATGTTTCCATACAGTTAGCCGCATCCACGTGGCAAATCGCTCTGACGTAAATCATTTTATTACAAAATTGTTTTGAACAATACGAATTCGAGCCACCCCCAAACCCTGTATCTTAAAATCGCACTCTGTTGGTAAACTAACCACAAACCTATATACTACTATCTACAACACTGTAAAATACAAACTTTATTTATCCATGTAGTTTACAATGTAACCTAATCTTAATCAAATGTAACTTAATCGGGAAACATTTTTTGCCTTACTTAAAGTTCAGTTATATCATTCAAAAATAATAAATTGGCAAAATTTTAATGTAAAACCTAAAGATAAAGTATAGATTGGTACAAATTTTAATGCAAAACTTATTGTAAAGCTGATAACAGTTTCAACCATCCCTAGATATCATTTTATCTTATTGCATTGTTACTATTATTTTGTTGATGAAACAACATGTAAGCTAAAACCTTGACAGTTTACTTGTTTAATGTCTTGGTTCTAAGAGAGTAAGTATAATTGTAGAAGCAGTTTTGCCAACATTATCAAGGTTGTATACCTTCCCTTTAATGTATATCTTGATTCAAAGAGAGTAAGCATACTCATAGAAGCAGTTTGGCCAACATCACCAATGTTGTACCTTCCCTTCAATGTATATCTTGATTCAAAGAGAGTAAGCATACTCAGAGAAGCAGTTATGCCAACATTACCAATGTTGTACCTTCCCTTCAATGTATATCTTGATTCAAAGAGAGTAAGCATACTCATAGAAGCAGTTATGCCAACATTACCAATGTTGTACCTTCCCTTCAATGTATATCTTGATTCAAAGAGAGTAAGCATACTCATAGAAGCAGTTTTGTCAACATTACCAATGTTGTACCTTCCCTTCAATGTATATCTTGATTCAAAGAGAGTAAGCATACTCATAGAAGCAGTTTATGCCAACATTACCAATGTTGTACCTTCCCTTTAATATATATCTTGATTCAAAGTGAGTAAGCATACTCAGAGAAGCAGTTTGGCCAACATCACCAATGTTGTACCTTCCCTTCAATGTATATCTTGATTCAAAGAGAGTAAGCATACCCATAGAAGCAGTTTGGCCAACATTACCAATGTTGTACCTTCCCTTCAATGTATATCTTGATTCAAAGAGAGTAAGCATACTCATAGAAGCAGTTTATGCCAACATTACCAATGTTGTGCCTTCCCTTTAATGTATATCTTGATTCAAAGAGAGTAAGCATACTCATAGAAGCAGTTATGCCAACATTACCAATGTTGTACCTTCCCTTCAATGTATATCTTGATTCAAAGAGAGTAAGCATACTCATAGAAGCAGTTTGGCCAACATTACCAATGTTGTACCTTCCCTTTAATGTATATCTTGATTCAAAGTGAGTAAGCATACTCAGAGAAGCAGTTATGCCAACATTACCAATGTTGTACCTTCCCTTTAATGTATATCTTGATTCAAAGTGAGTAAGCATACTCAGAGAAGCAGTTATGCCAACATTACCAATGTTGTACCTTCCCTTCAATGTATATCTTGTTTCAAAGTGTGTACACATACTTAAGCAGATTTGCCAACATTACCAATGTTTAAAGGAGAGTCCCATATGCACGCATCACAACACGCATAATTATAGCTGCATGTTATTTCCAATTTGAATGTATATACAAGCCATGTTTTCATGTGTATGGGATAATTGTTTGCTTATAATCATATCGTTTGTATGGATACAGAATCAACCTCTTTAAGCGTGATTGAAGGTTATTCAAGAGGGTACCATGCGCTTCGGCACGGTGTCCAGACGTCTGACTAAGCTTCCCATGGGACAGCAGTGTGAAATTGAAATATATTGAAATCCAGCAACAGAAGCATTATTGTTTTTATTGTTCCAATGTTGTTACGATGGGACTTTCTTAAAGGGAGATTAAACCTTTAGTAGTATTAAATCATCAAAATAATCTTAACAAATTACTTGGTGTATGTATGGTTCAAGCAGTGGCGTAGCAACGGGGTGGGGGGTTCAGGGGGTTCCAACCCCCTCCCCCGATGTGCCTGCGATTTTTTTAGTTAAAAAGAAGAAAGAAAAGGGGGAAAGGGAGAATAGGAAATGGTACATAAAGTGTTATTTTAGGTTGTGCTGGTGGTGGGGGGATTACTCCCACCTGGACATATGTGCAAGAATTGAGATTTCAAAATGGCCACCATTTTAAACTGTTTGACTTTCTGACCACCTAAAACATTGTTGTTTTGCATGTATTTTGGATCTTCGCCACAATAATACTACTTGTGTTTAGGTAGAACTTGTAGCTTTGCATGGTGAAGAGGATAAGTAAGACTAATTGCGGTGACACCATGTGAAATTCTCTATTGAGTATTAATTAGTTCTGAAAAGAACTGGAGGTTACAACTCCAGTTGTAACAACTCCAGTTCTTTTCAGAACTAATTACTACTCAATTGAGAATTTCACATGGTGTCGCCGCAGTTAGTCTTACTTCTTGTCTTTAATTAATAAGTAGGGCCAAGGCAACTACTTGAATTCTAAAGGGGCGTCCATTTAATTTTTTTTTTTAATTTGACTTGCTAGCAAACTGAAGAAATTTCAAAGATTCTACATCAGCAACTTGCTTTCATTCCTTAGGGTAATAGTTACAATGCCATTCTTTTTAAATGACATCTTTGGCTGCCGTCAGTTGCGTAACTAGGGTCCAATTTACAGGAGGCACTAGGGGTGCACCACTTTTTATAGGTCAATACTTGAACATTTTGTATCCTGTAGCCTCAAATGGGGACCGATTTTTTTCAAAATTCTGAATGGGGGGCACCCGGGGGCACCGACCTCGGCAGGAAGGCACGTGCCCCCCGTGCCCTCCCCCTAGTTACGCCACTGGCTGCCATTTTTGGATTACAACCTTTTAGCAATGTTATACATATTTTCCATTATTGTTACAATAGGCATACTTCTATGCCTATGCCTACATTTTTATTGCCAAAATTACTAGGTTGAGTATATAGGTGTAGTCGATTCTTTTTTAATGTGCGTGTACGTTATACGCCAATTGCATTTAATTCAGCATGGAAATAATATGGTTTCAGGATGGTAGTTTTAGGAAATGTTCAAGGAAACAGGTTAACGTAATACGATGTCAGGATGGTTATTCTATATAGGAAATGGTTTAAAAAAACATGCGTGATCTACATTTTATTTACACGCACAGTCTTACAATGAATACTGGAGTCAACCAGGTAGGAGGAAAGGCGGGAGTACATGTTTCCTCAATCAGTCACACCATGGAGGAAGAAAACAGGTCACACGCAGTTCATCATAGAAATGTTACCTGATTTCAGGATAGTTTTCTGTGAAATGTTTAAGGAAACAAATTAAAATTCCCCACAGAGCTGTTAATAATGTGGTTAATGTGTTTGTGCAATTGCTTAATCACAAATCCTTTGTAAATACCATTTTGTAGAGTGTCATTTTTTATTAAAGGGACAATATCGTCACGATCAACAGGGCATGGATACTGAAATCGCCCAGTTCCATAGCGAGAGAGCACGGAGCAGTGAGTATACGAGGTAAAGCCCTGGGGACAAGGTTGGTGGTGCCATTGACCGCTCCAGGAGAGAAAGACAGATGATGAAGGGTTGCTACAGCAACCATGGATCATGTGCGTGGATCAAGCAGAACCTTCCACTGGGTTCTTTGAGCTTCCACTAATGATGCGGGAGAACCCTCCGGCAATCCATGGGCAATGTCGAGGACGAACGACGCCAGAACAATCCGTAATTTTCTTAAAGGTGCTTTCGATGCTCTGAAATACGGCACTAATGACCTGAGGGATTATACATGACGAGTCTACGGCAATGCTCATCGACTGGTGCTCTGCTGAAATATAGCTCTAAACTTGCGAGATTATATGACTGGAGTATATGACATTTTTACCGATGGCATAGTGCATTAACTCTCTCTTGTGGCGCCTGCACATCAATATAAAAACTGGGCGGGGCAAGGTGGCGATGTGGATGGGGTGGTGTTACATGATTGTCTGATAATATAATTCTATTGTGAACTCCTTGCAAATTTGACGGGTCAGGTCTAGGAAAGGAACTAATAGGGCGGATCCTAAGTTGCTGAAAAAGGGGGAACTTCGGTGTGGGAAAGGGAACCACATGATGATTGAAATGGAAGGAATGTTCATCCCATCTCCCCTTGATCCAACGATGAAAAAACGAAGTCTGTCCCTGTTGAAAACGTATCGAGACTTAACATAATGACTCTGTGACCCTTTCTTGTATATTCCCTTTAAAAAAATTACTGGGAAGATACACTATTGGTAATTCCCAGATAATCAAATTAACAAATTAATATCTAAAAACTTACCCAGTGTAAAGATGGCATAAGAATCAATCATACTGAGAAAGTATTTCGTCTGAAGTGTTTTCATCTCAAAGGAAACAGGAGAAACGTGAACACCCACTGTTAGGAAAGTTAGTTTATTTATTTATTTATTTATTTTTATTTTTAATTTTTATATATTTTCTGTAAAATAGATGATTGAAATGAACGTACGTTATACCAACACACAGTCTCGTACCTTTATTTTAACACACAACTGTGTAATCCTTTGTTGTAGATATATTCCATTTTTTAAGTTTCTTTTTAACTTAATTAACCATCCGTGGTTTTAAAAATTGATGATGCTGAACCTGTGCCAGAACAACAGTTCAGGATAAACTCAGTATTGAATTTGTCAACAATGGCTTTGTTTGAGCCATGCTGGTCATGTAGGCGCTGTTCGACCAAGTGGGGAAATATACTTCTCCCTAATGCAATTCGTTTGATATTGATTTTGACGTTTTTTGTATTAGACCTGTATTAATGATCAGTGACACGGGTTCTCTAGCCAGGGGCATATCATCAGCTTCGCTGTGCCTGGTTTCGCATGGATTGTCCCCGGGGTAAGAATAACTCCATTCGCCATCCAGACAAATGAAAGGCTCTTCACGCTAGTTTGATCCTACTGTACTCTACTTGGTGAGTGGCGTAATACCTTGGACATTGCATTTTGAATGGAAATATCGAGGCATTGTTAATGAAAGCGAATCACTGGCAAAGAACGGGATGATGGAAAAGGCATGGGAAAGTACACACGGGGCTTATCCTGCCGATAATGGTTTTAAAATTCTCGACAAACAAGCAATCCCTTCGGTTAGAAATTTAAAAGGCATTGTTGATGAATATTAGTTATTACATTCGTAGTTAAGTTTAGCCTGCAGAATTGGTATAAATCAATACAGTAGTCAAATTGTTATTTTAAACTTAATTGGTTCAAACAAAGCTGATGTTTGGCTTCCCTGAGGTGTTGTCACTTTAAGTACGTGAAATAATTTCCAGTTCGAATTAAAGGGGCAGTATCGTCACGATCATGGACGGATCATCATGAGCACAGGCCCTGGGCACAAATTCACCACGGGCCCATACACGTGCATAATACTACTAGTACTATGCTTTTTTTTTTTTTTTGTGAAAACCAAGGGCCCCTATTGGCTCCTGGGCCCGGGGCACGTGCCCAGTTTGCCCGTGCGGTAATCCGTGCATGGTCACGATCACAGCAGACTTGCGACAGGGCAAGGAGTCGATGTCCTGGCTTAAAATTAACAAACCAACTGAAAATTACTGGCTCATTTACGCAGCAGCAACGGTAATATGACCTTATCATGTGGGGGTATTATGGTAGTCACCGAGTTAATCTAAAACTAGCGGTTTTTTTTAAATTTTTTAAAATATTTTTTATGCAAGTTCGCCCCAAACAAGGCTAAAAGCCACTCTAGGTAAGGGGCTACAAGAAGAAAACATAGAAGATGAAAATAACTCAGGAGGACTGAAGGTAGGAATTGATATTCCTCTTAAAACTGTCTAGATTGTAGGATGTAGGGAAACATGCACCAGGCAAGGAGTTCCAAAGAGATGTACGTGGAAAAAAGCTGCTGGAATAGCTCTTTGTTCTACATCTCGACAAAGCTAGAGTGTATGGGTGAGAACAAGCAGAAAGCCTGGTCTCACGCTTAAACACCCTGATAGGAGGAACCAGATTGGACACACTGGTGGCACATTTGCCATGAAAATATCTGTAGAAAAGACAGAGGCTCACCTACGGTGAGAAACAGGTTGTAACGATGATCCCAACTCTTCACCAACAAGATTAACAATACGCTTCTGCACTCTATCTAATAAAGATAAATGACAGGCAGAAGCTCCGGCCCAAATGTGACAACAGTTCCGATTCCATGCCCTGTTGATTGTGACGATCTGCCCCTTTAAGAAAAGAATACTCTCTCCTTAATTCCACGTTACAAGAACAATCTGAACGCATTTCCAACAAGCTGAAATTTACACAGGTTTGTTGTTTAATCACAGAGGATCTCCCTTCAGTCCTCCACGGTTTAACATGAAAGTGTCAATACGATTGAAAGAAAGTATACACGAATATGCGTAAATACCATTTTGCCAAACATTGCCAATATTGTACCAAGGATGAAGGAAAACGTGATTGTACCTTCCATTTAACCAAAAAAAATATTTTAAAATTTCCCCTCGTGCATGTTGGCCTCTTTCAAATCAGAGAATTCGGCTAGAATTTGGCCATGGACGGACGTTTATTGTTGTATTTATACTCATGTCAAACACTGTATTAAAACATTAAAAAACATTGGCATGCACGTGCTGCTTGCTGACCACTAATACTAATTCTGTCCAACATGAGAACCTCAGCTTATTTACTTTGGTGTCTTTTGAAAGTAAACAAACTCTAAGGTTAGTCTTCAGTGCTTTCTGAGGGGGAAAACAATCAAGATAGCACAAGGCAGAGTTCTTGTCCAAATAAGGGTCGCTATCAGAAGACAGCTGCAGTCTGCTCGCCAGGGGCTGTATTTTATCGCCGACCTGTACTGCGGTTGGCCCCAAGACTACATACATTATCTTGACAACTTCCGTGTACTTGCAAAAGATAATAAAAAATGGGGGTATTTTCGTAGCTGGCATGATCTGTACATGGGTTTGGTTCCTAAGCATCGTTTTACCACAACATGATGTACAACATTTTGGGAGTTTCAAAACAGTGGAATGGGCAGTTAACCAGCAGGAGGTTTAAAAAAAGATCTTAAGAAACTACAACCATAGAATGAGGACTAGTACAAGTACCCTTGTTTTAGTATTGATTAACATGGACCATTTATTATCGAAATGTTTGAAGTCTCGGTACACAATGTTGGTAAAAATGTCATTATATTAGGGCATTCATACATAGTAGGCCTATATGTGATAAAAGTTGATAAAATTCACACACAGAATAGTTGAGGCTAGAATTATTTCCCACAGTACAGTGGCGTAGCCACGATCTTCAGAGTTAGGGGCGCAAACATTGTCTGGGGGTAAATTTACCGTGGTACAAAACTCAGTTCAGAAATACCAAGAAGTCTGTGAATTTATCGACGGGCACTATTTGCCAACAAGTTGGGGGACGGCCAACCCCTTCCGCTTTGGCTACGCCACTGCCACATAGTAAATTATTGAAGGACAAAAGTATCATCCATACATTGTTGAAATGTATTTTTTTCCTTTACTTTCCTTCAAATTAAGGCACCTTGGGCATAGTAGGTTCTCAATATGTTTAATTTGATAATATTGCCAAATTTACAAGTATGTTTTTTTAGGTTAAACTTAAGAATTACAGCGTTAACAATTATACACTGGAAAGAACCAGTTATGCAAAAACAAATATATAAATAAATAATTATTTGTCCAAGATTGTACCTCATTGCGGTAACAAACATTTGAAATATTTCGTATATAATTTCATGTCCTTTCTCAATAAGTTTCAATGAAAAACTGTCATATTTTAATTCGTCAAAAAAGAAAGGTAAAATTGATACATGTAGGATAAAATTGATAAATATAATAAAATCATAGTCTACATTATTATTTATTAGATGGTTCTTATCAGTTTTGTCTGTCTAAAATTCACCTGAATTTAATAAAGGCATAATTGATATGTATGAATCATTTCATATACTTTATTAATAATAATATATTTATCGATTCATTTCCCGAAAGCATGCAATGCCAATTTCAAATATATACTACTCAAAACAATTTAGGGAACACCGGAATAATCTCAGTTAAAGCAAGATCATTTATTTCAGATAAACACAATGTTTCACAGAATTGATGAGAAACAACTGCACAATGAAACAGATGATAAAGGATGCATGTAGTGATTACATATTTCATGACATGATTACTGAAAGAGAGAGGGGGTTGCAAATGAAAATCCCGGTTCGTGGAACATTTCAAACCTATTTGATGTTAAAAATCCGGTGTTCCCTAAATTGTTTTGAGTAGTATTTATCCGTCTCCCTATTCTAGTGGTGGAATTTCAAAATTCGAATATACCTGGAAGGTATCTTTCTGTTTTTTCCAGGAATAAAATCTAAAAGTAGAAGGAAGCCTAATGCAATTTTCAGCCAGAATGTTTTTTTCTCCCACGAGGGAAGTAAGTGCCGTGTTATACACACCTCGATTGAACAACTCTGAGACAAAAAGGCCCGGGGACATGGAGTATTCCGAGATGTCACATACAGATCTGCAATTCTCACAGTTATAGCGAGATGCCAGTAATCTCCATGTCGTGGCCATTATCCTAATGAGATACACCTGAACTCATCTTTTCGAAAAGGAATATTAATGAGCTTCGGAGGTTTGTCGCTCTTTGACCAGGCATAAACACCTTTAAGGAGATGGCACAACATTGATTACAAAATAAACAAATTATGATCAGAGATCAAACTTGATGAGAAGTTTGTACTTATTCACCCTGAAAAGGTATTTTGTTTGACGTTCTCCCATTATATTGAAACCACAAACAATTGTGCACATTTACAAAGGATTTCTAGAAATTGCCACTTTTTGCTCCATGTTGTTTTTAAATGTAAAAATTGTGATTGTTTCTTTCACACTTGTCTGAAGCTGAAACAATCACATGATGGTTGTTTTAATGTATATCTTATTTCAAAGACTATAAGCATACTCATAAAAACAGTTTTTGCCAAAAAAACATTACCAATGCTGCACCTTCCATTTGGCAATGTTGCACTTTCCCGTTAACAAAACTGCCTGCTTTGTCAAGGAGGTATACGGGGGGGTGTCACAGGAAATCCATTTGGGTCTTTGTTAAACCCCACTCCTCACAGACAGATGGAAGCAAATCTTAGCTACTAGAGATGTCTATAATGCAAGCGGGCTAATAGGCCCTCTCATAGCAACAATCGGAGTAACAAATGACTCTAAAAGCATACAGCACAATGCAGTATAGTGCTTGGAATAATAAGCAGGTAATCATCACAACAATAGCTGTTATGGGGAACTATTTGAAGGGACGTTCGACCATGGATTACTTCCTCCATGGTTCAAGCATGGAGGAAGGAAATACATTTCCTTCCTCCATGGTTCAAGTTGGTATTGTTTGCTGAACGGCTTTGATGTTTTACAACTATTACATTCTCTCTTTTATACAAACAATTGCTGTGAAAGATTAAGCTACTTTATGGCGTGTAGTTCACTAGAAATGAGTAAAAATGCATTAACCCTCCTATAGGTTTAACAATCAAAGACACTCAAAATTTGTATGTCACTCCCAACCCATTGACTTTGTGCAGTGCACTCAAATAAATGCAAGGACATGTGGCTGTGGTAGGAGGTCAAACCAAAACCACTCAACTGTATATGAGTCTGCTGCTATAACTTATGCAGTACATACACAGCTCTGTGTGACTCTGCATAACAAGTGTGTTCGACTTTGCCACTAACTCCAGCACAAAAATACACATGTGTGAACAATTGGCAATGCAACCAAAAATACTCAAGTGACTGTCTGTGGGTGCGGTGCTTACTGGGCCAAATTTCAGCCTGGGCATAGGAGGGTTAATACTTGTATTAATTCTAATGTGGAATTTAGGCAAGAGTACTCTTTCCTTAATTCCAACTGAAAATTATTTAACTTTTAAGTGAAAACACCTTAGGAAAGACATAACTATTATGTATGGAAAGATAGATACCATTATCAGCTTTACACCAAGTAAGTTTCAAATTACAATTCCACCAATTTGGTTATTTTTTAACTACATGTTCCAATCCTATACTATACCTTTAAGAGACATCAATTTGAACTTAAATCCAAGCATTCCCACTAAGGCTGTGCCGGGTACCCGGATACCAGACCGAAACTTACATTACTCGGTTCCATTTTTTCGTTCTAATTATCCGTAAACAACATTTAAGCCACACGAATGGAAGTCTCCGATTTTTTGTGAACAAAATGTGTGTGGGGAATGGGGATGCTAGGATTTGTTTTTAAATATAGAGGTGGGAATTATTGTGACTAATAACACAAGAGAAACTTGTGTTCATATTAGTTATTTTATACATTCGGGAGTATTATGTGTTTTTACAAAATTGTTTATGGGTACCCGAAAATTTCCAATTTCGGGTATCCGGTTCCTGAAATAACCAAAAACGCACAGCCTTAATTCCCACAAGATGGTGGTTAATTTATAGTTGACACTTGGCGGACCAACATGTTTTCTTCAAAATGTTGGCTGATGTCAACAGAGCTTATTGGAATGGTGGAAAGACAGTATGAAGTAACTGCAAGCTTTCAATTTCAGGGATTTAACAAAATGTCTGCAGAACAGAATTTTGGTAGATGTGAGATTGAAGATGAAAGATTTGAATAATCTTATGTCACAATGCTTATTCAGTCATGTTTATTATTTTAGGGGTCACTCATTTTCATGTAAATATTTTCTGTATTTAAAGCGTAAAATAAAAAAGAAAAGAAACCCACATTTTTCAAGACCCACTCCACCTATTACAAACAATTATTCAAATTATTCATGAAAACAAATTTATAACTCCTTAGTCCTTACTTTACATGGACATTTGTTGTCTCTATAAATAAAAAAACATGTTCGTTGTTAGACATTTTCTGACATTACAACTTCTCCAAACCGATTGCAAATAGAAAAAAAGGCCCACCATTTAAACATTATATACATGCAATGGGATCCATTCAAACCAAAATTATTTTGAAATACTGTACACAACCATAGAGGCATTAAACTCAAAATTTAGACCCTGTTTATTTTGAAGAATAACGCTGGTTTACTTATTGCGATTTATGGCTGATGCAAAATTAATGTATATTTAAGTAACCAAAGAACAAAGAAGTGAGGTTTTCTAACCCAAATATCATAACAGATACGGAAAGAATGACGAACCCAACCGCCATTTGTGCACCATGTCTAAGCATGTGTATTTTGCAGACGACAGAATGCCCTATACTTAAGTGTATCCTCTATCATCTTTTAAAGGAAAACCTGTGATGTTCGTGATACTTGGATAGAAAAGTGGCATTCTACAATCTTTCCATATAGAATTCAACTGCAATGTTATTAATTTGTGGTAAGGTGGGCAGCTTTTCTCAATAATTTGAAGAAATGTACAGTTGAACACTGTCACGGATACTGACTTATGTAGTGAAAACAAATCTTCTGCTTCTTGGTGAACATGGTCAGTTCCTGTTTGCTCTCGTACCTGGACCCTGTGTTACCTACGGCGTGTTTTACGTTGTTTTGCAAGAATTCGTCTTTTATCAATCATCTCGCATAATATATCAAAGACATTCACCAGTCCCTCTCCGGTAATTCCACAGGCCGGTATGATCTGGTATGGATTATGCTGCCTTAAGTCCTTCAGGCTGAGGAGTCTTTCAATTTCTTCTGGGCTTACAGCCTCCCTAAGATCCTGTTTATTAGCAATCACGAGAATCGGCACTCCGCTGTTTTTTGGTGATCTTGCTAGTTTCAGCAGTTCGCTCTTTGCTTCCTCAAATCGTTCCGTGTCTGAGCTGTCCACAACAAACACGATTGCATCTGTGGCCCTCGTGTAGGATTTCCATAGTGGGCGGAGCTTCTCGCTCCCCCCTGCATCCCAAAATCGGAAGCGCACCCCCTTGGACTTTCCAGTTCGTGCCCGCACTTTCTCCGCGTTGAACCCTATAGTAGTGACGGCATTGATGAACTCGTCTAGTTTTAACCGATAGAGGATTGTCGTCTTCCCCGAGAAATCCAATCCGAGTAGAACAACATGGAGGGAACCAAGGAAGGGAAAGCAGGTATTCCCCGATGATTGAGATGACCCGGTTCCCATGGCTGTAGCTGATTATGGAGTTTACCAAGGCGTCCAAAAATAAATGGCCTTCATTAGTTAGCATCAACAATGAGATGAATGGATAATTATCATGCTCTGTTGACCCACACCTTCATCCACTGAAGAAGCTATTAATTGGTCATAACGACTGACCAACAGAGCAGCTGGACAACACTCTGGCACCTTGCAGTGTGGAAGGTCATACTACTGCTACAATGATATCCACATATCACAATGCAACTTGGAGTTTAGTATAATTATGCACTATTGAGTATTGGCAAGTATCTCTGGACAACGTAAAATGTCATCTATAATGGCTGAGCCGATGTGCCTCATCTGCAACCCATAAACATCTCCGTGATGACTGAAAGCGATTTCAAAATCCGTTGAGCTGTTTAGCCAAGGGGTACGGCACACACGATACACCCGGATTTGGAACCGGCTCAACGAGTCAGAATCTGTGACCCACATGAACACAGCGGCGTGAAACTGTTATAGCTGTCGTCGTGTTGGCAAGTGGGCGTAGTGAAAGGTGTTCACCCCCGCCGGAAAGACGGCTACTTCGTCTGGCTAGCTCTCTTGAGTGCTTGGGTTAACTCCATTAGACACGAAACTACAATGTCTATTACTTTGATGTGAATTTAGAATATGTAATCTCCCTTCATTCGAGTGAACTCAGAGCAGATGACAGTGTAATGCTTACTTGATCACAACATGTCTCATACAATCGGAGCTCTTGTTCCCGTTACTGATGCATATAAATGATGAACGACCGTTTCTATGGGCTTTTTACGTACATTGCAGAATCAGCAGTGACACCACGAGTAGCTAAACAAATGCTAAACGACAGGCGACCATACGTACGTCCGTGTGTCTAACAATAGCTCGGTACGCCACTCAATCAATGTAGGCGGTACCATTCCTACCAAAAGGTAGATTTCATGGAAAAGTTGTACTTTTTGTGCCCTTTACATTCCATTCGCGTTTGGTTTAAAGCTGCAATGTAATGATAATTGTATTCAGTCAGATACTAGTAATGATTTATTCAGCCTTAATATCGATATAAGTGTAATTATATCTTATTTAAATATTTTAACACCCCTATAATAGGAAATGCATAAATCCACCTGTCACAAAGCGTAAAAATCGATGTCCAATCGCTATAAGTATTATACTAACGGTTCGTATTCAGAACCCGGCACATCGCGTTGGTTGTTTGTTCTCCTTCAAATTTTGTTTACAATCTAAAAAAAATAAGATAAGTATCAGGTAAATTAAGGTTATG
Source organism: Zoroaster sp. YZ-2022 (assembly GCA_029582265.1). Taxonomy (NCBI): domain Eukaryota; kingdom Metazoa; phylum Echinodermata; class Asteroidea; order Forcipulatida; family Zoroasteridae; genus Zoroaster; species Zoroaster sp. YZ-2022. Next base: position 45,869,407 of record CM055819.1, read on the forward strand.
ATTACGCCGACTTATCAAAGAGCTCAACCGATAATATATAAATAACTGAAGTATTTAAAGGGAAGGGTAATACATTGGTTATTTCCAGAAGTTGTCCAATTAACGAATGCCTATCTAAAACTCGGGCCGGATCTAGAGTCTCGAAAGGGGGGGGGGGGGCATGGAATAAAGGGGGAATATTGCCAAAAACAGAGGGAACACAAATATATGATAAGTTTGCACGTACGGCGACAAAAATGGCCTGTCTCCACCTTCCCCCACAGATCTGCCAGTGCTAAATCTTTCTTGGTGTCAATCATCGTGAAAAAAATATTCCATCTGAAATGCCTTCATCTGAGAACAAAATAAATAAATTGTCGCTGTCCACTCAGCAACTTGTCGACATAAAAAAAAGAGTTTTCGTCATTTTCTCACAATAATAAGCACCCATTATTATGAAACTTTCACTGTTTAGTTTTATGATATATATTTTTTTAAATGAACGGACAATTTCAAATACCAATGTTGTACCTCCTTCCCTTTACGATCATATTTTCCTAGATTAGGGTTTTTTAAGGAATGAATAAGAGGAGTTGTACCTCCAGTTCTTTTCAGAACTAATTACTACTCAATTGAGATTCCACATGGTGTCACCGCAATTAGTCTTACTTATCATCCTCACCATGCAAAGCTATAAGTTTTAGGATTTTATAAGTTGGCTCAAAATGTTTTGCTTTAATACGAACCACGGTGATTTAGTTTACTTTGTAACCACCTGCACCATAGAGAAAGGACACTATGCCTGCACTAAGCCGATCCGTGAGTGACGCTTTCGAGGTTACAGGTATTAAAATTACACTCTATTGTTTTTTCAATTTATTTTATTAATTTTTGTTTAGAATAAGACAGCAGAAATAATATAAATCATCATCAGTTGAAACTGTTTTGGGTGGTTTGTGAGCTACATATTCTTCTTAATGAAGATCTGTATTTAAAACTAAATACTAATCAATCGAGGATTAACGGACAACCAATATAAACAAAGAGAGAGATAGAGAAATGGGTGCTCCTCTAATATTATTTTCTTATTCTGTCAATTGGTGGCGCCATTCAATATTTACAGTAATTTTTACAGTGGTTATGAAAACATGTTAGGCCTACGTGCGGAAGTGATTTTGCGATGGCGTCCGTATTCAGTGGAGCACTTCGCCTCACCGATTTAGATGATTTCATTACACCCTCTCAGGTAATTTGAACAAATGTAATTGGTGTATCTTAAGACTAGAATTTGTTCATTTCATAGTTTCACTGGCACAGTGGTAGCACTATCACAGTATCAGTAGGCCTATATCAATATTTACTAAAAAATCAATTTAGAACAGCACTGCATTTATTTCGTGAGAAAGTAGACTTAATATTGTTATACTAAAACTAGTTTATTTTCACTGGACGATCAAAATTATTCGTAATTTGATCTGCCATATGACTTTAATTCAGTAAAATAACATCTGACTAACCATTTTTTCTTTAGCCCCATTCTAGGGCCATTACACTGGACTCCCTCCGTATCCTTGGCCCTTGCCCCACATGTTCAAAAATGGAGCGATTTTTCATCTTTTGATCTGCAAATTATTACGATCTAAAAATTTGTGATTAGGTAAGCTTGCCCAAGCAGACACTTTTGGCATAAAGTTTACTATTGCGAATTTTTTTTGTGTGAAATTTAAATTTTATTTCAAAAAATGTTTCAAATATTTCATGAAACTGAAAGTGAGATAGGTCCTATCCCAGAATAATGGATTTTATGCCAAAAGTGTCTGCTTGGGCAAGGTTACCTAATTACTAAGTTTTAGGTTGTAATAATTAGCAGATCAAAAGTTGAAAAAAAAAAAAAAAATCGCTCCCTTTTTGTACATGTGGCGCTAGGGCCAAGGATACGGAGGGAGTCCAGTGTATTGGCCCTAGAATGGGGCTAGCTTTTCTTAAGTAGGCCTACTGAATTAAAGTAAAATTTATGTAATAAAAACAGTCAGTGAGAGTTGGGTTGTGAGTTGTGACTATGTGGGTCTATATCTAACGTTAGTACAGTAACATCGGCCCTATTGGGAAAACAGTCAAAACACTTTTTTTTTTACTTAAGGCCCCACCCCCTTTCTGAAATTCTGGATCCCCCCTGATCATCTATTAATATACCACCATGTGATCCAGTCTTGACCAGACATGCCAAATCAGATTGTCTAAACAGTCTGGGGAATTTATTGAAACTAGATCATCAACTTTATACCAAGTAATAAGATAATTTTTATGTAAAACTTTGATTATATATTTATGTGACGGTCATAAAAATGAAGACTAAGTCTAGAGACCCCCCGGTTCATTTTTTAACCGTACACTCTGCATTCCGTAATTTCTGTTCGTTCAATTGTATTTATTGTAATTAGGCTAGCGCCTCAGCGATATCATTTAAATTATTTTGCGGGCTTCTACCTTCATAATATTCTTTACCGAAGACTAATCAATACGCATCTATTTGTCTTTGTACATAGGTAACTATTTTATTTTTTGAGATAACAAATAACGTATTGTTACACTTACATATACTTAAACATTTTTGTGAATAATATTTAGTATTATTTGCCCGTATATATAGGAATGTATCAAGCCAGTTCAGATCGAGAGGTTACCAGGTAGTTCTGGACCAATCAAAGTCCTGTCTGATGGAAGCTATGTACAGATCGGCATTGTAAGTCAACCAGCTAGGTCTAGAATACTGCGAGACAAAATTGCTGTATGAATTTTTTCAAAGCTTTATGAAAACTGTTGTACACTGACATGATTTGTCATTGGTGGGACTCAGAGATTTTGTAGATTTATAATGGCGACGTTGCAATAAGACCACTTTTTTCTCAGTCATGGAGATCAACATTTTCAGCGCATAGCCTTTCCGTTGTGGTGGGGGGGGGGGGACGGGGGGGGGGACGGAGACCATAGCCTTACTTATTTGTTTATCTTTAAATAATAATGATCGCTAATCTTTAAAGTAAAACATAGGTAATAGGGGTGACGATATTGAATGTTTTTAATAATCGATTATCGACGGCCATGATATTGGCGATATACGATATTGTCGTCTCAATACGCAGATTTTTTAAATACATGAAAAAATGTATGTATCGAATATTAGCGACATTGGACACCGATATATGAACTACTTTTACATTTCTACAGGGAAGTTGCGTAGGTAACGAATTAAAGATCACGATCGCAAGTAGTGGGAACATGAGCGGCGCCATGTCGTGATTTCGAACTGTTTTTTTAATTTTTTTAATTTTTAAAATTTGTTTAGCTCTTCACGGTACCGTAACTTCATTTGATATCACCGTATAATCACTCCGGCGATATTTTAACTAAAAATAGCGATATAAATTTGATATTGGCTATATTTTTGCAATATCGGCGATATTTTTGGAATATTTCGATATCTTCAAAACCATAACCAATTTATCCGATATCGTCCACCCCTAATAGGTAATGTAGACAAATACACTTACATGTACTTTCTTTGTATCAAGATATTCATTAATTCACATCAAGTTAGCTTGTATCCATTAAACACTGGGACCTTTATTTGCTGCCTTGACTATAAAACAGCAAAAAAAGCTTACCGGACTCAAGTTCTGGTGTTAGCAGCAGAATGTGGGTTCGAATCCCGGCCGTGACACTTGTGTCCTTGAGCAAGACACTTAACCATAATTGCTTCTCTCCACCCAGGGGTTAAATGGGTACCTGTGAGGGCAGAGTTGGTTGATTAGCCCTATATGCGCTGTAATGGCAGCAATTGAGCTGTATACTCCCCAGGGAGCTGAGATGGTTTCAGGAATGATTTATGAGTCTTATGAGCCTTATGAGCAGGGGTAATAATATGCGCCTTGAGCACCACTCAGTTGGTGGATACGTGCGCTATATAAGTCCACACATTATTATTATTATTATTATGTCATGACCAATCATAGTTGTGGCCATAGTCACTCCCTTCCCACCCTTGGCAATGCTGATTCCTCCATCAGGCCATAGATCTACATTAACCCTCCTACTATTGCTGCACTTTAGTGGGAAGTTGCTACACAGGTCAAAACCAGTCAACTGCCAGTTTTGACTGTTGACCCAAATGTGCACACAGGGGCATTTTTGACTGGTTTTTACTGTCATTTTGACCACCCCGAGCAATACCAGACAATGCTTTTACCAGTCAAAAACGGTCGACTCATTTTGACCTGTAAATGTACTTACTACATGTAAGGTTTGACAGTGTTTGACTTTTAAGTGCACTAGATATACCTTGGCAAGTATATCAACTCTTTGACCCTTGTAGTAGTAGGAGGGTTAAAGCTTGACTGATATAGTAACAGTTGAAAGGCATAACCCAATTGGTTACTCCATGCCGTTTGGTTGATAGGCTGGATCTGTGTACTGTCAGCCGCGACTCTGCCCTCAATCTCTCCCGTAAACCAATACCAGAGAACATCGCTAAACACTGATATTACAACATGAAAGTGTTAGTTTTTTGTACTGTAGGTACCATGGTCCAAGCCTGGAAATTCATTCTTGTAGGGCAGGGCCACTTTTCCTGAATAACGTCACTGTCATTATAATATTAGCATGTCTGTGGGAAAATTTTTAAGGGGCACCAAGGCCAAGACGGAGGCAGTGGCCTTCGTGTAACTTCACACTAGGGGTCAATTTCACAGAGCTGCTTAGCAGATAAAATTGCTTACCAGAAAAATTTGCTTAGCATATTTGTTCGGTTACCAGCCAAACTTTCATACAAAATGTATGCGTTTTGGCTGGTAGTCTGTTTTATATTGCTTAGCAAAAATATTTGCTTAGCGTATTTGTTCGGTTACCAGCCAAACTTTCATACAAAATGTATGCGTTTTGGCTGGTAGTCTGTTTTATATTGCTTACCAGAAAAATTTGCTTAGCAGATTTATTTGGTTACCAGCCAAACTTTCATAAAAAATGTGTGCATTGTGGCTGGTAGTCTGTTTTATATTGCTTAGCAAAAATATTTGCTTAGCGTATTTGTTCGGTTACCAGCCAAACTTTCATACAAAATGTATGCGTTTTGGCTGGTAGTCTGTTTTATATTGCTTACCAGAAAAATTTGCTTAGCGTATTTGTTCGGTTACCAGCCAAACTTTCATACAAAATGTATGCGTTTTGGCTGGTAGTCTGTTTTATATTGCTTAGCAAAAATATTTGCTTAGCGTATTTGTTCGGTTACCAGCCAAACTTTCATACAAAATGTATGCGTTTTGGCTGGTAGTCTGTTTTATATTGCTTAGCAAAAATATTTGCTTAGCGAAATTCTCTGCTAAGCAGCTCTGTGAAATTGGCCCCTGATGGTAACCAACATCTCTTCGTTACTTCCCTTCACAGGACGGCGAGGAGAAACGGCTGAAGAAAGCCCAGATCACCTTGAATGATTGTCTCGCATGCAGCGGGTGCATCACATCGGCTGAGAGCGTTCTCATCACACAACAGAGTCAGGAGGAATTCCTCAGGGTTCTTGAAGAAAATAACAAACTTGGGGAGGTGAGACTGGGTCCGAATTAATTATTTTATTACTTTCAATATATCTTTCTGGTGATGAAACCAAGGAATCCTTGAAATCCTTGAAAAGAAACCTGTGAAGAGAACCCAAAAAATTAACAAAATTAATTAATGATGGAACCCACCATAAACTCATTTGCGTACATTTTTACTGAAAAACCATGCTTCTCACAACTTTTTTGAGAAACGTGTCATTTTAAAGTATTTGTTTCCTCTAGTAAAATAGCAATGTTGTGTTGGGGGAAAAAAAAATTCAAAAAAATTGCCATCAAAATAATGAAAAACACGGTTGATACATCGTTAAATGATTTTTAAAATTGTTTTTTCCAGGGCCATCAGGAGAAGAAGTTAGTCGTCGTTTCAGTTTCTCCTCAGTCAAGAGCTTCCTTGGCTGCCAGGTATCATCTCTCGATCGCAGAGACGGCACGGCGGTTGACCGGTTTCTTCAAGTCACTAGGTGTACACCATGTATTCGATGAGACATTTGCCAAAGATTTCAGTCTTCTTCAGAGCCAGAAGGAGTTTGTCGGTCGGTTCCGGCGACAGTCAGAGAAGGGAGCATTACCCATGCTGGCCTCTGCTTGCCCAGGTATCATTGTTGTTGTTGAGACCAAGAGCAAGACATTTGTGTTCGAGACCTAGACTATGTTTAGAAAACAGAATTTATTTTAAACTGATATATTAGGCCTTTTTGCTGAATAATCTTGTGCTATAGCCGCCTTGAGTTTATTCCTTTCAAGGAGAAGTGGCTTGAGTAAATTGTTCATTGCATGGGTGTGATTTGTCCGGATTTTTCTGGATTTTCGGATTTTTACAAATCGCAGTATTGTGATCCTCCGAATTTTAAAGATTTAAGCAATAAAGGAAAGCAAAGCAAATGCTCAGAACTACAGATTTCACCCCAGCGCTGTTCACAACAGCGGCACCAATACCCCTAGCAAAATTTACGTGGATTTTTCAAAACTGCCCTTATCACACCACTGTCATTGTTGAATTATATACTACTCAAAACATTTTAGGGAACACCGGAATAATCTCAGTTAAAGCAAGATCATTTATTTCAGATAAATGCAAGGTTTCACAGAATTGATGAGAAACAACTGCACAATGAAACAGATGATAAAGGATGCATGTAGTGATTACACATTTCATGACATGACTACTGAAAGAGAGAGGGGGTTGCAAATGAAAATCCCGGTTCATGGAACATTTCAAACCTATTTGATGTTAAAAATCCGGTGTTCCCTAAATTGTTTTGAGTAGTATATAACCAAGGGTATTTAAAGCAAGATGGATACGGCGTGATACAACATTCTAACTCGTAACAGCACAAACGATGTTCCTTCCTCCAGGCTGGGTTTGCTATGCAGAGAAGACGCACGGCTCTTACATCCTCCCGTACATCAGCACCACCAAGTCCCCTCAGCAGATTATGGGCTCCCTGGTCAAGGACTACTTCTCAGGGCAAACTGGCTGTCGGCCGGAGCAAGTCTACCACGTGACCATCATGCCATGCTTTGATAAAAAGTTAGAGGCATCACGCGAGGACTTCTATAATGATTTGTACAAGACAAGGGATGTTGATTGTGTTATAACATCTGGTAAGAATAACGTTTATTTCTTGAATGATTTTTTCTTTTTCTTTTTAGGTATAGAATTAGTAATTCACAAATAAGCTTGGGTGATAACACGATAATATCGAATATCGCGATAACTTTTTTTATTCGATTACGATATCAAGAACCTTTTTCGCGATTAAAAAATATATCACGATTAAAAAAAATCAACATTGTGAGTCAAGTCAGAAATTCCATGGAAACAAAATTAGAACAGTATTTTCAGCTTTTAGAAGTGAGAAACAGAAACGAACTACTTCAGAAGTACATACACGCTCTGCAAACGAATTTGTGATTTATTATGACGCTTGTAGAGGGGTACACTGTACATACCTGTGGTTATCGGCTCTAAAGCAATCATGCATGAATGAAAAAATAGTCGCGATATTATCGAAAATTGCGATAGATGTTTGCCGATATATCGTGGATGAACAAAATCGAATTAAATAACTTAAAGGGGCAGTATCGTCGCGATCAACAGGACATGGAATCCAAGTGCTAGTTTCAGATTAACTCAGTGACTGAAAATAATACCCCACGGTATTATTACCGTTGCTGCTGCATAAATGAGCCAGTAATTTTCAGTCACTGTGTTCAATCTTAAACTAGGACCTCGATTCCGTGCCCTATTGAAAGTCTGCTCTGATCGTGACGATACTGTCCCTTTAATGGTCGCATCTTACCCCTAACCATGCTCAGTGCAACAAGATGCAACAAAAGTTGTTGCATCTTGTTGCCCTCATCAGCAGAGAACAAAAGAAACCATTGTTCTAAGCTGGTGGATCTTGTTGCATTGAGCCAGCCTGCACACTTGTCTGTTGTTGCGTTTTGTTGCATTCAGCAGGGTGTATGTGAAATGCCTGTGGGGGGGTTTAGGGTTAACGTAAAACTTACTTTTGCAAAATAGTAGTTATTGTTTTTTTCTCAAAGGCAAAATGGATGATATACAAACATGCACACACACATAAACACAAGAGTGAGCGCAAGATGTTAATTAGTAAATATGGGTAGGGAGGAGGGCAAAAACAACAAATGGTGTAACAAAGAACAAGACAAAACGGACACAAAAACATGGAAGGTAAGGACGACTACCACTGGGGGATACTGCAACAGAGAAGGTATGAAATAAATAAAGAATTAACTGTTGCAAACTGCTTACCAACCTAAATGACCTGCAGTATAAATGCAAAATAATGGTTATTGGCCTTACGTTCAGTCTAAAGCAAATAATAGTATCAGTCTTCGCAAGAATTAACTTTGTTCATTATTTTCCCGTCATTAATTTTTGTTTTATAATTTCCAGTTTGAATTTAGAAAAGAGCACTCTTTTCTAAATTCCACGTTGGAATAAATAAAACAAAATCTAAATGCATTCTCATTATTTTCTCATTCACATGACACAGTGCAATAAGCTAGGTTGGTTAATGTATATTTTAGATTCGAACTGGACCCCCCCCCTCCCCCCCAAAAAAGTCTCCAGTTTCTGGTCATCAGTCGGCTTCAAAATCTGTGCGGTGATGCGTTTTTTTTTTGTTTTTTTTTTGTAATACGTGGTACATGTATATGCAGGAACATATTTCCCATACACAAAGTATGGTGGCTAAGAGAGGCCTCACAAATCGGGCAAACGTTCATACCCCTATGTGAAAAAGTCGTTTAAAACACAGCATGGCAGAATAGATCGATCGATCGATCGATCCAGCAATTTTCGACGCGTGGGTCTGAGGCAATGCGCGCGGACACCAGAGACTGGATACTTTTTTGGGGGGGGGACCCTTATTTCACTTTTGTAAAAAGATTTATTCTGTTTTTGTAAAGGGGAGGTAGAAGTGATACTTGACAAGGAAGGACTATCATTGGCCGATGTTCAACCACAGGATATTGATGTCATGTTCCCCATCTCAACCAATGGGGAATTAGTAAGCCACACTGGAGGGGGCTCTGGAGGATACTTAGAGCACATCTTCAGATATGCTGCACGTGAGATGTATGGAATCAGTGTGGAGCAAATTGAATATAAAACTCTCAAGTAAGTACTGTCGATCACTGGTAGAGGGGGGGGGGGGGGAACCAAGGTAAAATCCACTCTGTGCATGACCTGTTGAGGGCACCGATAATGCATTTGTCACTAAGGTATATGTAGCTTATCACTGGTTAGCGTGCACTATTGACTCCAATTACATTGAAGTGTTACTGGTTACCATGGAAGATTATAGTATTGGCTTTATATTATCAACTCTGAAATGCCCTTTCCTTGGAGACTGGGTATATTTCTACCGCTAGAGGGCTACGATGTGCACAGGGCGGATATCTGTGTTTGCCCTCCTTGGATTGCTTGTAGCTCCTGCTGTACTTATCTACTGATAATTTAGATCCCCTGTTAGAGGGAAGACACAGCATTGGTATTTGGTTTTGTACGTCCATTTCAACCCTTTAGTTTTAAAGTAAACTACTGTGAAATTATTATCATCACAGGTGCTAAATTTTTTGGGGAATCCTACAAAAAAATTCATCTTTTAGAATTGTTTTTTTCTAAAATGTAAGCACTTCAGATGGAATAATTTCTGAGGATGATTGATGCTGAATACTCAGTATGGTTGATACTCATCCCAACTTAACACCAGGGCTCATTTTTGGTAATCGGTAAGCAAATTTTCATGCTAACTATAGCAGCAAAATTTGCTTAAACATAAGGGTATTTCACAGGTTAGAAAGAAAATTCAGAGCGGCGTGTGCGCGTTCACCATGGATTTGTACTGTTGCGTCACTCATTTGCTAGCAATAACGGCCGGCAAGTTAGCGTGCCTTTCTCTATGCTTAACGGTTAGCAGCGCTATGAAATGAAAAACGTACAGTAAGCAACAAATCAGCTGCTTAGTGGCTCTATGAAATTGGGCGGTGGTAATAATTTGGTAATAACCAAAGTTGTACCTTCTCTACAGTATGTCCCAAAAAAAGTGTCACTCTAACTATTTCTGAAAATATACCAAAACCACGAAATAAATTTTGGAACTTTTTCTATTGCACAGATACTCCTAATCCTTGGCCTAAACACCTGTGATTACATAAAACTCACAGGTGTTTAGGCCAAGGATTAGGAGTATCTGTGCAATTGAAAAAATTCCAAAATGTATTTCGGGGTTTTGGTATATTTTCAGAAATAGTTAGAGTGACACTTTTTTGGGGGACATACTGTATAACAAAAACAGTTTGATAAATTCTTTCTAAAAGAGACATTTTCAGACTTACTTGCAGAATAATGGTTATTGGTCTTACGTTTTGAACCTAGCAGGTTCTTTCTCAAAGGCAAAATGAGCAAGATTTACTTGATATAGGGATTTGTCTCATTACAAACATTCCACCAAATATTTCATAATCATGACTGTTGGAATCCACAAAAGATTTTATGCATTTTCTTGCATGGTTTTGAAGTCCTACAACTGATGTTCCTATTTTGTCCTTAAGGAACAAAGACTTCAGAGAGGCAACTTTGGAGGTGGACGGAGAAGTAAAACTGAAATTTGCCCTGGCCTACGGATTCCGGAATATCCAAAACCTTGTGCAGAAAGTCAAACGAGGGCGCTCTCCATACCATTTTGTGGAGGTCATGGCTTGCCCAGCAGGTAATCATTTTCATAAAAAACTGTGAGCAAATAAATAATCAACTTTACAAAGACTGCATTATATGCATTGGCAAACCCCTCCCAACCAAATAAGAATTCACGTTGATTTAATGCAAATCTTGGCTGTTTAAAACAAATTGCAGTACATGTCTACATCATGTGATTTGCCCCCAAAAAATAACTTAAATATTTGCTTATCCCAAGATGTTCAAAAATTAACGTTGACCCATTCAAAGATTTGGATTCTGCAGTTGTTTGTCAGAAGAGAAGTGATAGATTGAAAGCAAATTTATAACTGTCATGGGAAAATGTATCACGTTTTTTTTCCCTGTAACTCAAACAAAGAACATAAGAAAAGCGAACAAATTTCAATCCAGTTGAAATAAGTGTTCAGGTTCAATTCACGTTTTTACTTCCTCAGTAACTCAGAGAAGTCAATATTTTTTTTAAAAGTGAACTCTGAATCTTTATTCAACAAGGATGCCTGAATGGCGGAGGACAGATTCGACCCCAAGATAACGAACAACCCAAGGAGCTCCTATCCAGGGTTGAGACCCTGTACAACTCACTCAACACGAGGAAACCAGAGGATAACCCAATGAAAGATAAGCTGTATTCCGATTGGCTAGGAGGGTACGAGAGCGAGAAAGCCAAAGCCATGTTAGATACCGAATACCATGCCGTCGAGAAAATGAATAGTGCGTTGACAATTAAATGGTGAAAACGGTTTTTCCAATTAACTTTGAATGCATTGATATGGGCCCGTCAATCAAACAGCACACATTAATAATAATAATAATGTGTGGACTTATATAGCGCACGTATCCACCAACTAAGTGGTGCTCAAGGCGCATTCTTTTTTACGTGCATTACACAACACACGGGACCTACGGCTTTACGTCCCATCCGAAGGAATTATGGTTAAGTACCTTGCTCAAGGACACAAGTGTCACGACCGGGGCTCGAACTCACACCCTGCTGCTGGCAACACCAGAACTTGAGTTCGGTGCGCTAGACCGCTCGGCCACGACACTCCATTGACCACTTTACTTGACAAATTTTATCTGCTATTTACATTAGACATGCTTCCACTGTTATGGGGTCTCAGTAGCCATTTTTCGGTTGAACAATGTCCAACTTTGTCAGTTACAGGTGAAAGCCTTTCTCTACGGTGAAACACTGTTGTTGCAGTGATAATAACATGTTCTTATATAGCCAACTCAGATCACTGGGGAGTATACAGCTCAATTGCTGCTATTTTGGCGCATATAGGGCTAATAGGGCTAATCAAACAAAACCATCAACTCTGCCCTCACAGGTTTACTCCTGTGTGGAGAGAAGCAATTATGGTAAAATGTCTTGCTCAAGGACATAAGCACCACAATCAGGATTCGAACCCACATTCTGACAACTCAGCCATCAGAATACAAATCCAATGCTCGGCCGTGGCACTCCAGTACTCGTTTGTCAGAATACATAATCAACTGGCAAAGCTGTCTTCTACCATCGCCAGTCTGTAAACATTTTAAATACAGTGAACTCGACTGCATTTACAGTTTGTCTCAGGTCAAGACATGTTTTTGGAATGTGTTTATGTTGTGCTGTACCTAGACACATGTGTAGTGGAAACCACTTTCTCTCAGACTTCTTGACACAAGACTAAGTTTGTTGTGTTGCTGGAGGTGGTCGGGGACAATTCTATCATTAGCCGGGTCTATGCAGTATTTATGTGAATGCCTGATTATATATGATTATATATGTATATAATGCCAGTTTAATCTCGTTAAAAAGGTAATTTATGACAAAAATTTACTGCGTATCATTAAAACCCTGCGACGTGCCATGACACTTATACGAACAGCGCGGTTACAGCGCGCTAAATTTTTTAGTAGGTGTGAAGGGGCGCTATAACTTCTGTTGTGTTGAACACTACCAACTCCCAATGGTTTTAACAGATGCCTAGAGGTCCTCTAGACCCTAGACAACAATTTGAAGCAACAAAAAAATATGTAAGGGCCCTTTAGGTTGATGTTTATTTTAGTTCTGATAACGCTTTTTCCCCTACCCCAAATCGACATAAAATATACCATATTATGTGTACCCATAGCAGTTATAGGAATAAACATCTCTCACCCTCTGGATTCATGTTCTGGCACACCATAGTGGGTAACTGATAGCTTTTGATAAGCCGCTCAGAGCCGAAGTCAATGGCCTTGTGTTGACACATGGGATTAGGATTTGTACATGGGACCATGCTTTTTGCAGTAGGATTTTTTGGGTCAAGGGTTCAAAGCAGGCTAATGGGAATTAATCATGCTATTTGGGTATACTTCAACAGTGAACTTGAGAAATTTGGGGTGAGAATCAACGGAGTAATTAAATTTTGTTTACAAACCTAACAAAAATAGCGCCATGGCATGTCGCAGGGTTTTAAAAGATATATTGCCCATGTTTGGCTCAAGAGACCCACAAAAGCTAGCGAATTTTGAAAGATAATAACGTTGCTACATGAAAAAAATATGAAATTTGGAGGTCGGAAACGATATTTCAAATGCGCATGATTCTGATTGACAGCTACGCTGGCTAATCGGAGGACTGCACACGCCCTCAGCTGTTACGTACAATAGATTGTGGGCCAGCATTTGTGACCCGACCGTACAAAATGAATCAGAAGTCGCATATGCCTGTATTGATATACGGACACATAAATACAAGTCATGCGTGTGTGTAGTCGAAAAATCATTTGTTTTGTTTTTGAAAGAAATAAGTAAAAAAACATGTTAATAAATCTACACAACTAAAAAAATCCCTGAAATAAAATCAGAAAATGCTCAAAATCCTAATTATCTTTACCATGTTGAATCAAGAATGTTCCAAAATTACAATATGAACAAACTTTCTGAAAATGTTTCAAGTGTATTAACTTTGTAAAGATATTTTGACTTGAAATAAAACACCTGGTTGCTATGGAAGAATGATATAAATAAAACCAGAAATCAAGCCCAGACTTAAATGTGCGATATTCCCGTTTTTGGTTTTCTGACAGTGCAGTCCGAGGTAATGTGTATAACTTCTGTATTCTTTAACAGATGAACATATTTTTTTTTATCAAATGGAAGAGGAGAATATGCAATTCAACTTTTTACCGTCAAATCGGCACAAACACAGGCGATAAATCTTAAGCCAGTATTAAAAGAATATATTATACCAAGATGATTGCCTGGTGACTCGGGAAATGTTTCAGAAAACATTTCTTGAAGACGTGTTTACTTCATCACTCATGTTCAATCAGTACTTTCACTCTATCCTTATTAAATTCGTTTTTCATAGGGTTTTGTGGGATCGAACTATACAAGGGTTAAAGACTTTTCATCGATTACGATGAACTAGTAATTAAAACAAACTTAGATCTCACCGACAAATTCTATCAAGTTTGAGCTGAAATTAACATTTTCCCAGATAATTATTATTGTCTTGGGGTTTTGTTGTAATTTTTTCATTATTTTTCTGACAATTTCTATGTGGCAGGTTTTTTTTTTTACCAACTGCCGGGTTAGTACACTCACTGGCCATAAGTATTGCAACACACACCAGAGTTCAGTTTGGAGAACTGTGTTACAATAATTTATTTTATTTACGCTACTTAAGACTTCTTGAAAGTGCCTGTGTTTTGAAGTCGATGTTCTTTTTTACTGTTCTTGCTCGGAAATTATGTAATAGACGATCGATGAAATCAGATTAAATGATCATCTGAGCATGTTGCAATACTTTTGGCCAGTGACTGTATAATAGAGATCAAAAAGAAGAAACCTCAAACTAAGCCAAAAAAAGTATCTGGTCTCTGAACCATGCGTCTGCATTTTTAGTTTTCTTTCTTTTTTGGGGGGCTACGAATTGATAATCAATTGGGGGAAAAATAAAATTCCCGAAAAAAAAGCCCTCACTGCACCAGTTATGAAGCTGACGTATGACCAGAAAACCAGAGACTTTTTTGGGGGGGCTTAATATTGATCATTTGTATTGATTGTTCAATAATATCTTTCACCTAGAGCCATTATGAACAGCATTTTGAAATGTATAATTTTGTGGCAGTTTAGAAAATAACTTTATATAATAAATCATGTACATATCAAGTGAAAACATCTTTTTTTAAATCTTTGTTTTTCATTAATCGAATCAGGGTCCTACCCAACCTCGTCTCCGGGGTTCCTTGAGCCCTGGAACGGGATGATTTCAATTAAAATATCGTGGATATTTAAATCGGGTACTTGTGATGTATTTTGGGTTACCAATTAGAGCTTGTGCTGCTGCACGGAGGCTGGGACTAGACTATCTAACTTTCAAATCATGATCAATGCAGGTAGACATTTATTTCATCACAATTCTGCATTCTGCTCCGATAAAATGAATCATAAAAACGTGTTTAAAAATATGCCTTACACAGAAATAGATTACGCTCTGTTGAAAAATGTCTTGTATTCCAAGTCAAATTTTTCCCTCAAAAACAAACAAACAAAGGCATGGTGTGTCAAACCTGTCCTGATAACGCCTGATGTTATTACTGTTACTCCCTAGACTCATTGTCTCAATTTCCATATCCTACTACAACAAGGCTATCAAGGTTGTTGTCAACCATACTATCCAAGTAATTCAATTTGGGAGATAAATTTATCCCGATTGGAACTCTATTCTCCCTTTGTTGATAACATCATCTCCTGCCAAAAGCAAGTTTGTCCTTCAACTACAAAGCCGTAACAGCAGGTAGGGTTTAAATGGAGACACCAAAAAGCATCATGTTCTGTTTATATTCAAAGTCCTTTACAATACACAAAGTGTGATAGTCATGTAATAAACCCAGTCCACAGCATAGTACTCCAAGAATAATGGATTTGGGCCATTCATGATGTTGTATTTCACAGACTAATGCGCAAGTTCTCGAAAATAAGCAGTGCCTCCGGCTGGCAATGTACTTATTACACATTCGTGTTTACTATACCTCATACATATTCATGATTGAGAGCCGAATTCTGACTGGTCCATTCACCATCATGTGCCAGATGCTATTTTTTTGGCTGTTTACCAAGCGCCCGTGAGTATTCACGCACAGGGTAAATACACATGCGTAGTAGACTGTCGCATATGCATCAGTCTACTACGCATGCGCTTTACGAAGCAATCGGGGAACAGTCACACGGGTGTAGTACGCACGCGCGAACATCGCCCAAACTACATACACATGAAAAGATGGCGGCACACGTAAATGTCAATTCGCGTTTTCCCGAGCTCCTTATTATTGTAATGGCAACTGAATATGTATGAGGTATAGTAAAACAAATATAACATGGTTTATTTCGGGTGGACAGTCGATATTAGCTCCCCTCGGTATTGGAAGTTGACAAACTAGTTCCCTCGGGGAGCTAATATCGACTGTCCACCCTCAAACCATGTTATATTTGTATATTAATGCACTGTAAATGTACTAATAAAGTGCACATATTTATAGCAAAGTCGCATTTATCTCACAACACTTTGTTCTGGAACAAGCAAACTGCTTTGATGATACCCCTAAGCAAGGCAGGGGGTAGCCAAACAATGTAGTTGCTTGTGCGCATTTGCAATACTATGCCGTGGACTGGGTTATAGCAGGCCGGCATACTGCATGTAGGTAAAAGACTTCTACTATTTATTCACTACACCGTTTTACACACTGATGGTTTTGAATATATTAAATCCACTATGTGCAGTACTGATGATAGCCCCAGGGATTTGTGGATGCCAGTGTAGCTCCTTAATATCACTCTGCCCCTGGTGAATAAATAACAGCTGAGGTGGTATATCGTCAAATCTTGACCCCTCCCCTTCCCCCTCCTGAACGCCCTCTTGGTCCCTCTCGAGCGAGAGATCCCAGAGAGTCAGTTGATCATCGGAGCCCGCTGCAGCAAAGACCGTGCTATCTTTAGGGTTCCACTCCACTGATGTTATGGGGCCCGAGTGGCGTTTGAACTTGGCAACGGGAGGTGCCTTTTTCTGCATATGAAAGTGAACAAATATAAAAATAGCTTTTGAGGATACTCTTTTTTTTAATCATCTGTAAAAGTATACAAAATATAAACAGGAAAGACCACGGAAAGGGGTAGTATTTCTTTTATCAGACAGTGACAATTTTGACAAGGCATATTCGAGGGACACAATACACGCAAAGAGCGAAATAAAGTCTCTGGTTTCTGGCAGCAGACTACTCAAAAACCCAATCCTAGTAGTCCGGCAGACTAGTCAAAATTACAAAGACTACACTGAATCCTATATATTTACACATTTTATTCCACTGGGGAATAAATTTCATCATTTTCAAATATGCTAGCATCGTGAAATTCAAAGAAATATTCTCTCATAATAAGGGAATTATCAACATGAAAAAGTCTCAAAAGGGAATTCCCCTTGTTCAAAACAACTAATTTGGGAGAGGATAGGTTAGGCCAAGTAAAAAAAAATACCAGTTGATCGTCATGGTTTTTTCAAAAAGAGAAGGATGAGGGCCTTTTTATTTTTTTATTTTTTCCAAGATGGCCGCCAAGCATTTAAATTCAAAATGGCCACCAATTTTTCAGTTTGAAATCACCGCCAACTAAAATCGGTAAGTTTAAATCAAAAGTCGAAAGAATGGTGCCAAGACAAAGCAAAAATACATGAAAAATTTACTCTTTTTGTGGACAAGTATAAAAACAAAATAATAATTTTAAAAAAGGATGCGGGAGGGGACGATCAACTGGTATTTTTTTTTACTTGGCCTTATTGGAAAGTAATATCTAAGAGTAGGGTTAGTTACTTCAAGAAGAATGAAAGAGATAAATAAATAAACACTTGGAAGGAATATTATTAGAGAAAAGATGAGTCTTTAAACTGAGTCAATGAAAGGATAATAGTTGCAGAAATCATTGCACCCTGATAAATGCAGATTAACCCTCCTACTGTTGATGCACTTTAGCGGAAAGTTGCTGTTGAGGTCAAACCAATCAACTGCCCATTTTGACTGTTGACCCAAATGTGCACACAGGGGCATTTTTGACTGTTTTTTACTGTCATTTTGACCACCCTGAACAATACCAGACAATGCTTTTACCAGTCAAACTCATTTTGACCTGTAAATGTACTTACTACACGCAAGGTTTGACAATGTTTGACTTTTAAGGGCACTAGATATACCTTGGGAAGTATATCAACATTTTGACTGATTTTGACCCTTGTGGTAGCAGGAGGGTTTTAATCTACATGGTTAATATAGAGCCTTTTCCATTCAATTTGCAACTTGCAAATTCAAGTTTGGTACTTGAATAAATTCATATTTGCTTTAAAAACGCCTCAATTATTTGAGAAAGGAATCATTTGAATACATTTGTCTTTCTTTTATTAACCCTCCTACAATCAGTGCAATTTTGGAAAACAACCCATTCAGGCCACTCCAAGCCATTAGCTGTTGCCAGTGGCCTCCTATGGTTACCCTTCTGTGCACTGTCACACCACCGAGATTGCAGGGTAAAGTGGTCTCCCATTGATACATTGCAGGCCATACTAATATGTTCAAACATTTACAGTGGCCTTGAGCTTGGGCGGCACACAGTTGATTTTGCAGAGATGCCAACATTGAATTCCAAAAAAGAGTAGCATCTATTGAAAAAAAAAAAATCGCAAAAATCTAACGGTAAAAAATGCATGTCCGGATTTTGGGCAATGTCAGCGCCGCTCTCGGTGTGAACCCCGCTGGCGGTAGTGGGACCGGGGGCAGAGTAAATTGGAGGAAAATACTCAATGAAAAAATTATGAAATTATAACAATGCTAGACGTATCTTATCTTAAAAAGCTCACAATAATGATCTTCCGAATTAGTAATCCATGCATCAATCACGTTAGAAATTTTGATTATAATACTAACTGTTCTCTTTCTTGGGGTCTCGAAGGCAAATAACAAATTGATAGCCTTAGCTAGGCCTAGCCCTGGCTCACCTGGGCCCAATTTCATGGCGCTGCTTACCACAGAATTCTGCGCTTACGGCGCCATAAAAAGCGTGTGATTCTATGCGCCATAAGCGCAGAATTCCGCAGTAAACAGTGCCTGCATGATATGCCTGACACTGAAGTCGCACTTGCAATTGCAAAGAAGCTTCGAGAAATTAAAAGGTAATGCACGTGCGCGAGCACAATATGGGCGCATGTATACGTTTACACACAAGCTCCCTCACAGACAACCTCATTCCCCACGGGTATGCTCATTATTCCCCATTATGTAATAGAGATCAATGGGTATGATCTTGCAAATAATGTACAGATGTACAGGCAGGGTACATGTGGTAGGTAGGCAGTCGAATCCAGCGCGTTCGCGCGTGATACATACATAATCGTGTGAATTCGCCGCTAATCCCGCTATCGTCGCTTTTTACCGCCACTGCGGTTTACATTTAAAAGGTTGTTGTTTTGTTTTTTCATTTTTTAAATTATTTTTCATCATTTTTATTTCCACTTAATAGTTCATTCATTGTTTGCTTGTATTGTAACTACATTATATACAATTATACTGGGGCGGCTTGTTTATCGTATTTCAATGAAGTATTATCGTAGAGTCGTATTCACGGCTCAAAATCGTATTTGCTACGCCCAAATCGTGTATGTTGGCATCTCTGGATTTTGTAAGATTACTTGGAAAGGACAGCAGGCTTGTACATGTATGTACTGAAGGTTGCTAAAGAACTGAATTTAGTGGTTGGGAGTGGCCTCCATGTATAGGAGGGTTAAGTACAATAGCAATGTTCCAATGAAAATTGCTGAAAATTGTCGTTAAAATACAACAAAATGCAACACGGGCAGTACTTTTTTATTTTGAATGAAAACAACAAATTTCCGGTAAAACACAGGCCATGCAATCTTTAACTCCGCTCTGTTTCTGACCTGAAAGTGCCTCAAGTCCCAGATGTTTAAGACTCCATCATCACCTCCTGAGAGAATGAACGGATCTTTCCTATTCCAATGAATGACATTAACGTCACTACTGTGTGCTTCTTCCATTGTAATCATACACGCTTTGCTTGGTGTAGCTCGGACATCCCAAATCCTCAGACTTTTGTCGACAGAACATGAGGCAAATACCTGTAATGAATATATATAAAATGATCTGATATGTTGTATTTTGCTGTGATATGGGGATACAAGACACAGGAAAAGGAATGCAATGATAGGTAAAACTTGTAGCTATGCATGGTGAAGAGGATAAGTAAGACTAATTGCGGTGACACCATGTGAAATTCTCTACTGAGTAGTAATTAGTTCTGAAGAGAACTGGAGGTTACAACTCAACGTTTCGATCAGTATGCTCTGATCGTCTTCAGGAGAATGCCGGACTCTGGGAAATGCTGCTGCTTAAGTAGGCTGCTGAAGGATCGCGAGATGGCTGGATGCTGGAGGATTAGTGCGAATGCAATGATGTAAAAAAAGAGATGAATATTAAAGTGGGAAAAGTAGGGAGGGCAGAATATCACTTTGTCACCCTTTAACTCTCCCACTTCTGGTGCCTTTTTCAGACAAGTTGATGCACCATTTGAAACCATTCATTTTGTAAAACACACCAAGGTGTAGTGTATCCACCATTCAAATCCATTTGAATGATTTATAAACCACTGTGTAGTTCATTCACCATTTGAAACCATTCGGCTATGGAAACACACTAAGGTGTAATGTATCCACCATTCAAAAACCATTTGAATGGTAGTAAAGCTTGCTTCCAACACTTTTCAAATGGTATCACCATGTGTGTACAAAACCAATTTGTGTGTACAAAACCATTTTTGAATGTGGACATTTTGAATGGTTTCAAATGGTCAAACAGTAGGAGGGTTAAAATAGAAAAAGGCAACACTCAAATTTGGCAGTGCTTTTTGCTTCCCTGCTGCAAAAATATATAGGAAAATACCATAAAATTGTTTAAACATCTCTACCTGCCAAATGTTTAATTCCACTTTTTTTAATTTTATTTATTTATTTATTTTTTTAAAGCTACCTCCTCGATTTTCAATTCAAACTACAGCCATGCATATGTACATGTACATGTATGTGGCTAGCCACAACGACCAACACAACAATCTTACATTTTTCTCTGTCGGTGACCATTGTAAATCTTCCACTGATTCAGTGTGGGCAGCATAGGGTCGCTGATCGATATGCCACTGGCCCCCTTCCTGTAGTTTCCAGAGATGTATATTCTTCCTACAGTCGCCAGTAATCAGGTTCCCTGTCAGCAACATTAATATAAACTTGATTCAGTACCCAAAAAAAACCACAAGTTTAAAACAATCGTTATACTTTAAGCCTGTTATGAAGTCCTGTCAAATTACCCTATTGCTATTTGAGCAAATATTAACCCTAACTCCCTAGGCCCATTTGCTTACACATAACATGAATCCTTCTTAACTCCCTAGGCCCATTTGCTTACACATAACCTGAATCCTTCCTAACTCCCTAGGCCCATTTGCTTACACATAACCTGAATCCTTCCTAACTCCCTAGGCCCATTTGCTTACACATAACCTGAATCCTTCCTAACTCCCTAGGCCCATTTGCTTACACATAACCTGAATCCTCCAAAATCCTTCAGTAGTAAAGCAAGCACATGACATGTATGCACACATGTGTTTCTAATCTGTGATACATGTACATGGCCAGGGACCCTCCCTGCATGCATGGAGCAATAAACAGTGTCCACTGACCCAAGCACTGACCTTGCAATCACTACAACAAACACGGATGTACAATGTACCATGGAAAGGCAAGTATGTCTAATAACCTAAATCCTCAAAAATCCTTCACTTTAGCAAAGAGCATGTAGCATGTAACCTCAATCCTTCAAAATCCTTCACTTTAGCAAAGAGGATTTTGGAGGATTTGGGAAGGTTAGGGGTAATAGAAAATAATGATAATGAAGTATTATATACATGTAGCACCAACGCTGCCATCATATGATGCTCAAAGGCGTTACATTATTACCCCTGGTGATGAGTTGGCCAATAGCAGAGTTGTAATACTCAAACTATGAGGATATTTTTTAAGTACTCATACTCATGAAAAAGTACTCATACTTGTACTCATGAAAACGTACTTGACTGCAACTCTGGCCAAAATGGGGAGCATGCAATCTCAGCACTCACTGAACACTAACACAATAACCATCGCAACTCTCACAGGTCCCTCATTACTTATGGGTGGAGAGAGGCAATATATGATTAAGTGTCTTGCTCAAGGACACGATAGCTAGGACATCATGATAGCACTCAAACCCACATTCTGATGAGTCAGCCTTCAGAACACAAGGTTTGATGCGCTTAACTACTTGTCCCTGGCACTCTGCGTATGTAAATGTGTATGGTAAATTGTACAGTATCTCGCCAGCTGATGTTGGACACCAGACTATGGCAATGGTAATTTGTCCAGTATCTCAACAGCTGATGTGGACACCGGTCTAGGGCAATGGTAAATTGTATGTCTCACCAGCGGATGTTGGACACCAGTCTAGGGCAAACCCCTCGATCTGATGACCAGTGAATGTGAAGAGTGGTTTGTGTGATTCATGTCTCATGAACCGTCCCATGCGTTGTGCATTCCCGACCGCCTCCACTGCCGAACTCAAATCCCATACGTGGACTGCACCGGTATCGGACCATGTAGCTGCAACTTGTTTCTGTCCGAGTACTGTGCTCTGTTCCAATAAAACCAATGAATTATTATTGAATCTATTACACACTTCATTTGGGTAATGTTGGCAAAATTCAGTTTAGAAGTATTCTTACGTTCCTTCAATCAAGGTTCAAATTTGCCAGTGGTCCGCTGGCCAAATGCTAGTTAAAACGGCAGAGGACTAGTCAAAACCCCTCTCCTAGTAGTCCGGCAGACTACTCAAAACCCCTCTCCTAGTAGTCCGGCAGACTACTCAAAACCCCTCTCCTAGTAGTCCGGCAGACTACTCAAAACCCCTCTCCTAGTAGTCCGGCAGACTACTCAAAACCCCTCTCCTAGTAGTCCGGCAGACTACTCAAAACCCCTCTCCTAGTAGTCCGGCAGACTACTCAAAACCCCTCTCCTAGTAGTCCAGCAGACTACTCAAAACCCCTCTCCTAGCAGTCCAGCAGACTACTCAAAACCCTTCTCCTAGTAGTCCAGCAGACTACTCAAAACCACTCTCCGAGTAGTCCAGCAGACTACTCAAAACCCCTCTCCTAGTAGTCCAGCAGACTACTCAAAACCCCTCTCCTAGCAGTCCAGCAGACTACTCAAAACCCTTCTCCTAGTAGTCCAGCAGACTACTCAAAACCACTCTCCGAGTAGTCCAGCAGACTACTCAAAACCCCTCTCCTAGTAGTCCAGCAGACTACTCAAAACCCTTCTCCTAGTAGTCCAGCAGACTACTCAAAACCACTCTCCGAGTAGTCCAGCAGACTACTCAAATCCCCTCTCCTAGTAGTCCAGCAGACTACTCAAAACCCCTCTCCTAGTAGTCCAGCAGACTACTCAAACCCCTCTCCTAGTAGTCCGTCGGGCTAGTCAAAACCCCTCTCCTAGTAGTCTGGTGGGCTAGTCAAAAAACCCTCTCCTAGTAGTCTGGCCGGCTAGTCAAATCCCCTCTCCTAGTAGTCTGGCAGGCTAGTCAAATCCCTTCTCCTAGTAGTCCGGCGGACTAGTCAAAACCCCTCTCCTAGTAGTCCGGCAGGATAGTCAAAACCCCTCTCCTAGTAGACCAGCGGGCTAGTCAAAACCCCTCTCCTAGTAGTCCGGCTGGCTAGTCAAAACCCCTCTCCTAGTAGTCCAGCAGACTACTCAAAACCCCTCTCCTAGTAGTCCAGCAGACTACTCAAACCCCTCTCCTAGTAGTCCGTCGGGCTAGTCAAAACCCTTCTCCTAGTAGTCCGGCGGACTAGTCAAAACCCCTCTCCTAGTCAAACCCCTCTCCTAGTAGTCCGGCGGACTCATCAAAACCCCTCTCCTAGTAGTCCGGTGGACTAGTCAAAACCCCTCTCCTAGTAGACCAGCGGGCTAGTCAAAACCCCTCTCCTAGTAGTCCGGCTGGCTAGTCAAAACCCCTCTCCTAGTAGTCCGGTAGACTACTCAAAACCCCTCTCCAAGTAGTCCGGCGGGCTAGTCAAACCCCTCTCCTAGTAGCCCGGTGGGCTAGTCAAACCCGTCTTCTAGTAGTCTGGCTGGCTAGTCAACATTACAAAGACTACACTGAATCCTAGTTCTTTCTATTTTATATTTACACATTTTATTCCACCGGGCCATAATTTCATCATTTTCAAATATGCTAGCATTGTGAAATTCAAAGACATATTCTCATAATATGGGAATTATCAACATGAAAACTCTTGAAAGGGAATTCCCCTTGTTCAAAACAACTAGTGTGGGAGAGGATAGGTTCTTGAAAAGTAATCTCTGACACTCTTTGTCCTACCTCAAAAATATTGACTGTGGACCACCCTACGGAACCATATAAAAAAGTACTTAAAAAATATGCGGACCAGTGAAAATGTACGCGAAATAGCTAAAAGTCAAACTTACTGGTCCGGCCGGCTAGTGACAAAAAAGGACAACCCCTGCTTTAAATGTACATTGAACAACCAACCTGTGAAAGTTTCAGCTTACTGCATTGTGTCATTATAGAGAAAATATTGCCCCTACTACAAGAATAATGCCCCCACTACAAGAATAATGCCCCAACTACAAGAATAATGCCCCCACTACAAGAATAATGCCCCACTACAAGAATAATGCCCCCACTACAAGAATAATGCCCCCGCTCTAAGATTAATGCCCCCACTACAAGAATCCTAGCTACACCACTTGTAATGTTCACCAAAAATGCTGAAGATTTTAATTTGTTATTTTCTCTAAAATAAGAGCATTCCAGGCAGAATAATTTCACAGGACATTTGCCACCTTCTCCAAATTGATTTTCAGGCAAAATTACCCAAAAGGGTTATTACTCAAATGTGGCGTCACCTTCCAACTGCCACGTTTTGAAGCAGCAACCTTGTACCATTTCTTGGGTTGGGCCAATGTTCAATCATCCCTTACCCTAATCCGGTTGACTGCTCCAAGGTGTTTCAGCATTGCCGTCTCTAGGTCCGGCTTCTCGTCCTCATCCTCGCTGTCACTGTCCGAGTCGCTGGAGTCATCTGCTGCTTTCTGCCTGGTACGATGGAGATTGGTCATCTTCATGATGATAACATTATTCAGATGAGCCTTCTCTGCTTGGGTTCCTGATCGCCCGTTAACAAATACTTATGGTAAGTTGGCTGCTAAGTAAAAAACATTCTTAAAGGAAAGGTACACCATTGGTAATGTTGGTCAAACTGCTTCTTAACCCTCCTACTACTACAAGGGTCAAAATCAGTCAAAATGTTGATATACATGCCAAGGTATATCTAGTGCACTTAAAAGTTGAACACTGTCAAACCTTACGTGTAGTAAGTACATTTACAGGTCAAATTGAGTCCACCATTTTTGGCTGGTAAAAGCATTGCCTGGTATTGTTCAGGGTGGTCAAAATGACAGTCAAAACCAGTCAAAAATGCCCCTGTTTGGGAATTTTGGGTCAACAGTCAAAACAGCCGGCAGTTGACTGGTTTTGACCTCTATAGCTACTTGCCACTAAAGTGCAGCTAGAGTAGGAGGGTTAAGGGTATGTTTACTCTCTTTGAATCATGATATCATAACCCCCCTAGCTATTTTGGCCAAAATCCAATTCCATGCAGTAACACTACCATCCAACTGTTGGACTTAGCTGGAATTGGGACATCCAGCCCTATGTAAAGTATCCCTGTCTGGGCTATACAGTACTGAGTCCATCAAAATACAACACCATGCAGTAACACTACCATCCAACTGTTGGACATAGCTGGAATTGGGACACCTGGCCCCATGTAAAGTATCCCTGTCTGGGCTATACAGTACTGAGTCCATCAAAATACAACACCATGCAGTAACACTACCATCCAACTGTTGGACTTAGCTGGAATTGGGACACCCTGCCCCATGTAAAGTATCCCTGTATACAGTACTGAGTCCATCAAAATACAACACCATGCAGTAACACTACCATCCAACTGTTGGACTTGGCTGGAATTGGGACACCCTGCCCCATGTAAAGTATCCCTGTCTAGGCTATACAGTACTGAGTCCATCAAAATACAACACCATGCAGTAACACTACCATCCAACTGTTGGACTTAGCTGGAATTGGGACACCCTGCCCCATGTAAAGTATCCCTGTATGGGCTATACAGTACTGAGTCCATCAAAATACAACACCATGCAGTAACACTACCATCCAACTGTTGGACTTGGCTGGAATTGGGACACCCTGCCCCATGTAAAGTATCCCTGTCTAGGCTATACAGTACTGAGTCCATCAAAATACAACACCATGCAGTAACACTACCATCCAACTGTTGGACTTAGCTGGAATTGGGACACCCGGCCCCATGCAAAGTATCCCTGTCTGGGCTATATAGTACCGAGTCCATCAAAATACAACAAACCCAGCTTTTGGAGTTTGAATGGTTTGGGGTGGTTAGGTTAAACAACCAACCTGTGAAAATGCCAGATTATTAGGTTGTGAAGATGTTCAAATTTACGAGAGTGTACTTTTTCCTAAATTCAAACTAGAAATAATTTAACTCTTCATAAAAGTGACATCATCACAGACAAACGTTTTTAGGGAAGACTAATGCCTTCGTCAGCTTCATCATCATTTTTTTTGGGTGAAGAAAGACTGTTTTCCTTTCTTTTAAATTAACTATTAGTCTTCACTAAATCATTATTTCCAATGTCTTGTCTTACCAGCGACGGCAAAAGCTGTGTGCGGATATGATGTTCGGTCGTCACCTAAACTGTCTTGCAGAATGTCAAAACTTAAACATGGTGCTCCTGTAAAAAAGAAAGAAATGAAAGTAGAGGCAAATTTCAAAACATCTCATAACACACCAAATGTATCTGGAGAATGGAAATAAATGTAATATTGAATTCAATTGAAGCAAGTTTACACACTAGGGAGGTTGTACTATTTGCAAATATTTAACCCTAACTCCCTAAGCATTTTTACTAGAAACCTTCCTCAACCTATCAAATCCCAACACCATGGTTGACTGTTGCTGGTTTACAGTACTCAACCCATCAAACTCCAACAGTCCACTTGCCATAACAGTACTCAACCCGTCAAACTCCAACAGGCCCTTAGCTGTTGGATTTTGATTGAGTGGGGACACATGGCCCAAAGTAAAGTTTGAACACTGGAGTCACACAGTACTCAACCCATCATAATCCAACAATTGTTTTCATGCTAAAAAAACTTAACTATACAAAAACTAAAACACCCTATGGAATAAAATGGTAGGTTCTAGTTGTATGATGTTAGACACAATGCCAAGCATACCTAAGTACAATATTTGTCTTTATCAGTTGTTTATTACAGCAGGTTGCATACACACACTCTCTCCACTCAAAGTCTAACAATGTTGCATGCTAGTAGAACCACCGTCCTCACTCAATCAAAATCCAACACTGTTACTGCACACATACAGTACTCATCCAGCCATATTCCAACACTTTACACATGCCATATCAGAAGTACGCAGTACTCAACCCATCAAACAATCCCTGGTGTTGGAGTTTGGCTGGATGGGGATCGTTAGGGTTAAGATAATGATTTAAATGTAACTGGGAACAATTTTGTTTGAAACTTTTGCATAGAAAAAAATATCATTAACCCTAACCCTCCAGGGTATTTTGGCTAGAAACCCTGCCAGACGCAACAGAGTGCATCGTTTATCAAAGTGACTTGGCTGCCAAGTGCAACAAGATCCATCTGTTAACAAATCTCAAGGCCGAACTGCCTCAGAGTCTGTGGTCACCAAATGCAGCAGAATACAACTCTGGCATTGTTTAATGGGACCAGCTCTCAATAGAAACAGGCTTGGCTGCTTATGCACTGGTGTTGACAGCTGAATCCATCAAAGTGCATCAGACTTTTCCAGCTGATGCACTCTGCTGCGTCTGGCAGGGTTAGGGTTAAGGTATTATTTTTGGGGGTAGAATGTTGTATCCAACCGTCACTTTTTCTCAGTCAATATAACCAATAATGTAATCTTACCTAGCCAGTAAGGTGGAGAACATAAGGATGATGATGGACATATACTTCAAATTATTCCAGGATATTTATTTCATAAAAAAATCTGGCATTTTTGGTACGATGACTTCCTCAGTCATGTCAGTCTGATGATCTTGTCAACTCCCCCGTTAGTGACCAACATGCAAAGTGACAACTATAATAGGATCCTTCAATTTTCTGAAGGGGAGGATTTTTTTAGAAGGGAAATAAAGTCCGAAAACCATCATAAAAGTGGATTTTAAAGATAATTTTTGTTCCACCAAAAAATCGATAGAACCTTTTTTTAACTGGTTAGTGGTTGCAAAAAAATCCCCAAAAACCCTTAAAAAGTGGCGGTCGGATACGACATTCTTACCATTTTTTACGATATTGAAAAGAAATCAAAATTCCCCTGAGGGTCACCCATACTTTCCAAGTCAAAGTATGTAGCTCCTAAATCGACCCAATGACAAAACCTACATGTATGAGATACAGTTACTGCAGCTGGAAAGAATGTCGTATCCGACCGCCACCTGTTAAGGGGATTTTTGGAATTTTTTTGCAACCACTAACCAGTTAAAAAATATTCGATCACTTTTTGGGGGTACAGAAAGCAAAAACTATCTTTAAAATCCACTTTTATGATGTTTTCAGACTTTATTTCCCTTCTAAAAAAATCCTCCCCTTCAGAAAATAGAAGGATCCTGTTATAGTTGCCACTGTGTATGTACAATGACCGTGTTGGAGGAGTTAACAAGATCAGACTGACATGACTGAGGATGTCATCGTATACCAAAAATGCCTGATTTTAATTTGATGTCCATCATCATCCATATGTTCTCCACCTTACTAGGTAGGTAAGATTACCTTATTGATTATATTGAATGAGAAAAAGTGGCGGTCGAATACGACATTCTACCCCTGCAGCTAGTTATGTGTAAGCAAATGGGCCTAGGTGGTTAATAACTATTTGTAAAATATTGTACTTGTACTCACTGAATGAGGAAAATGTCACCTATAAAAATTAGTTCAACAATTTACGATTAACCCTCCTACTGTTTGACCATTTGAATCCATTCAAAATTTCCACTTACCAAAATGCCCATTGGTTTTGTACACACATGGTGATACCATTTGAACAGTGTTGCCACTGTTGGTAGCAAGCTTTACTACCATTCAAATCCATTCAAATGCATAGAGGGTCCATTGATTCACCACTTAGAAGTATCCAAATAAGGTTTTGTATTAGCTGTACTAGGCCTACCATTTGGAAAGATCCAAACAAGGTTTTGTATTAGCTGACCTACCATTCAAAACCATTTGGGGGAATCAATACTGTACAGTTATTTCACCATTCAAAACCACAAAAGCGAATGGTTTCAAATGGTGCATCAACTTGTCTGAAAAAGGCACCAAAAGTAGGAGGGTTAATCAGAATTAACAATACAAAAAATTCAAATGTCAAAATTATTAAATCAACTTGCTTGATTCATTGATTTAAATTTAATTAATTCATTAGGCCTAATTAATTAATAATGCCAATGGCAATAATAAAATACAGTACAAATACAATCTGAAAAGTTGAAATAAAAAACCCACACATTACAGACTCAACCTGTCCAATTTTACAGGAAAATGATATAAAAAGTTAAAGATCCAAACTGTCCGCAAACTGGGCAAGAGTGCTAACCTGTTTGCGCTTGATGATACATGTGGTAGGCGGAATCATCTCGGACCAGCATCTCGCCTTCGT
Source organism: Zoroaster sp. YZ-2022 (assembly GCA_029582265.1). Taxonomy (NCBI): domain Eukaryota; kingdom Metazoa; phylum Echinodermata; class Asteroidea; order Forcipulatida; family Zoroasteridae; genus Zoroaster; species Zoroaster sp. YZ-2022. The sequence continues at coordinate 45,899,170 of CM055819.1, forward strand.
CGAGCGAGTCACCGGGAAGAAAGACCCTCCGCTCGGTCCCTTCGCCATCTGACTCTTCCATGTCGCTGTTCTCTGGATCTACAACCTCCATAATCTCTTCGACTTCACCCGAAAACGGGGTCTCCTCCGACGTACTTCCCGAGTTGGAGGCCATGCTTACACTACAGTACACAGGAAATTATGAAATAGTCAGTACCCTGTGAATATTATGTTAATAATCATGGTGTATACGCCTGGGAGCCCTGCTCACAATTCGCGTTGACATTTTCACGCACATGTTAAGGTCAATGAACTTGCTTGGAACGATATATCAGTGCCCCCGATGAGGGCGCCATTTAGTAAAGATCGATGATCGAGCAAAATGACACAAACAAAATCAAGGTAAAAATGTCCAGAATTTTACTGTTTCTTTAACTATCTTGATGATTAAGTCGATATTATACAAATAAGCATTTATCATTTGGTGTTTAGGGTTATTTGCTATTCCAAAGCATTTGTGGAGTAGGCCTAACGTTGTGAAGTACTACGCTACGTACACTACCACTACACTACCAGTCAAACTCAAAAGCAATAACTTGGACTTCGAATTCGAACAACAATTTAAAAAAAAATTATAGGCCTACTCGACATTCCAGTGAATTTTTAGGCATTGATTTGGCATTTGCTTCCTCACCCATTGATGTATTAGATCAAAGCTATATATGATTAAGTCAAATGTTCATGTCCATAATCTGATGACCAATTTAAAAAAAAGGTGATTATGGGAACATTAATAAGGGGGAGGGGTTTGCATCTGGAGGAGGGCAACCACATCTTGATGATTGACTCTGGACTTCTGGAAAAGGGAGTGGTTGGGATTGTGAGTTCCATTAGACTGGAACAATATGCATCAAACACCTTGCGATCTCCGGCAACTAGAGCTGGCGCTATGGGCAATGAAAGTTGGTTATTAGATTCTCGTCAACCAATCACAGAAATTTATGGGAATTTTGTTTTTTTAATCATTATTTTTTATTATTGTCAAAATGTTTTTTCAAACCCTAACTCCCTAGGCCCATTTGCTTACACATTAACCTGAATCCTCCAAAATTCAGTAGTAAAGCAAGCACATGACATGTAATACATGTGTTTCTAATCTGTGATACATGTACATGGCCAGGGACCCTTCCTGCATGCGTGGAGCAATAAAACAGTGTCCACTGACCCAAGCACTGACCTTGCAATCACGAAAACAAACATAGATGTACATGTACCATGGAAAGGCAAGTATGCCTAATAACCTCAATCCTCCAAAATCCTTCACTTTAGCAAAGAGCATGTAGCATGTAACCTCAATCCTTCAAAATCCTTCACTTTAGCAAAGAGGATTTTTGAGGATTTGGGAAGGTTAGGGTTTAATCATAATTGTGACGTTAACCCTAACCGCCCCAAATCCTGCAAAATCCTCCAAGGGGTACTTTTTGGGAAAAATTCAGAAACTGGTACTTTCACCTTTTCAAATCTATATGGGGCAAATTTTCTTCCTGGCAAGAAGTGCTGAATATTAAAAGATCAACGAAAATGCATGGTGCATTTTAAAGATAAGGGCATGTTTCCAAAAGTGCACTGATGGATTTTGGAGGATTCAGGAAGGTTCCTAGCCAGAATACCTATGGGGGTTGGGGTAAGGTTCCTAGCCAGAATACCTATAGGGGGTTAGGGTTCAGGAAGGTTCCTAGCCAGAATACCTATAGGGGGTTAGGGTTAATATTCCATATTTCATTGAAGTATAGATGTATACACATGATTAAAAACTACTGGAAACAAGGTATTAAAAGTGCTTGATAAAAAATGAGGATTAGATGAAAACAACAATTTTTGTCCGTCGATATGTTTGATCATTTTAAAATTATTTTGTGGATGTTTTTTGGAAAAATAATGAAATTTTCCCAAGCAGGTAAAAAAATTTCCATGCGGGCATTGACAAAAAAACTAATATCACCTTTCATGGCCTATATTAGATTTCATTATTATTATTATTAATTATTATTAAAAAAGGGCCATTATGAACAGTTAAGCCGCAATAAAAAAACATTGCGATGCCCACTTATACCTATCATGAAAGCAGCGTGCAATATATCTTCGTTTTCAGTAATTCTCGCCAATATTGGAAATTAGAAAATAATTTGTTTTGATTGATTTATATAGCAGGAAGAGAAATCGTGACTTGGAGGAGGAAACAGACCTCTTGCCATCACCAAAGAGAAACGACTTCAACTTAAATAGGTTTGTAATAATAGCATTTGCAGGATCCGGGGGAAAAATCCCCTCCTTTTTTAACCATGCACATAAGGCCAAAAAAAAAAATCTCTGGTAATCTTTTTTTAAAGTGATACATGTTAACAAATATATACTACTCAAAACAATTTAGGGAACACCGGATTTTTAACATCAAATAGGTTTGAAATGTTCCATGAACCGGGATTTTCATTTGCAACCCCCTCTCTCTTTCAGTAGTCATGTCATGAAATGTGTAATCACTACATGCATCCTTTATCATCTGTTTCATTGTGCAGTTGTTTCTCATCAATTCTGTGAAACATTGTGTTTATCTGAAATAAATGATCTTGCTTTAACTGAGATTATTCCGGTGTTCCCTAAATTGTTTTGAGTAGTATATATTTGAAATTGGCATTGCATGCTTTCGGGAAATGAATCGCTAACTGAGATACTGACAATTTCAAGATCAATTGGTGTAGTACTGGAGAGCTCTGTTGGTAGAGCACCTGGCGGTAAACTCGAGGTCGCAGGTTCAATTCCTGTTTCAGTCAATTTGAGCTTTGTTCACTCAATGTTTTTCTCAAAATTTAAATTGACCAATTGTTTTTATATGTGCCCTCCCATTTTGGCAGTTTTCCCCCACCCCCACTTTGTTTTTTGCTACCCTGGGACTGCCCCAGTTTTAATCCACTTTGTTAGGTTGTACATGCTGTAATTTGCTATGTGGTGATGAGCTAACATTCTGATGAAAATTATATAAATTTTGAAAACTCATTATGAAGTGTTTGTCTGTTTGCCTCTTTGAAGTGAACTTTTAGTTTCAATAGACACAATCGGCGACTCCGAGCTAGTAGTGGTCATATGATGTATAGTGGGTACAAAATAACAACAAACCAGCAGTGCGCTGTGTATAAACATATGGAGCTCCATGGAGGGTTTTAAAACAACGACCCATTGATAGCTGAATGGCAAAGGAAAGGCAAACTGAATGTTCAAAATCGTGTTATATTCATTCTAGAATCTCTGTGCAATTTAGGCTCTGGAATTCACATAATGCTTTGTGACTTTGTCAAAGTCGTAGGAGACTGGTGTACTACTCTACTGTATTTACTAACAGTCGTTTTCCCGGTTTCGGATTTTCCCGGTTCTGGATAGCTGCAAATTAAAAAATCTGTTTAATCCACATCGCTTCAGATAGAAAATTGTTACTTTACTGAGGTGAGGAATAACTAATGGACTATCTAATGTGTAATTTTCATCCACTAAACTGCGATCGTTGTGAAGATATCATTTAGTGACGCAAACTCGGTTGAACACTAAGTCGAAAACGTTAAAATACGAAGGTCCCCAAAAAGCGACATTGACGTTCTTTGCTGCCGAATGGAAAATGTAGTTACGTTTTCAACATTGAATTTTTCTAAAGTTGTGAAAATTTCATTTTTAAAAAAAAGTCTGTGGTGTATTTTAATATAAAAGAGTTGAACAAACATTGAAGATCACCCCAAAGTGAGTGGTGGCCAAGCCTTGCCCTAGTTCCGGATAAAAACTTCTTCGCGCATTGATAATGTGCGTAATGTTTGGAAATTAAAATTGGGAACATCTCCGATCGATTTAGAGAACTTAAACTCGTGTTCCAACCAACAAATGCAACATCTATGATGTGCCTTGTACAGCAGAAGCACTCGGAAGAATAATAATAATAATAATGTGTGGATTTATATAGCGCACGTATCCACCAACTAAGTGGTGCTCAAGGCGCATTATATTATTATCCCTGCTCATAAGGCCATGCTTTTCCATACACTACGCGTCGCTTGCTTGGTTTGTTTACATTTTATACCCACTATGAGTCACGTGACTCTGGTCACCGATTGTGTCTATTAACCCTCCTACAATCAGTGACATTTTTGAAACAACCCATTCAGGCCACTCCAAGCCGTTGCTATGGTAGGCAGTGGCTCCTCATAGCTATAGTGCATAGTAACATAATGCCTCATATTTCTGTTGGTTTTAGTGGTTTGTGATTGACATATTGCAGGGCATATTACTTTGTTCCAGACTCAGTGGCTGGTGGTAGGTTACTATGGAGAGTCTGTGTTTACAAAATAACTGCTGAAAATCCCAATGGATGATGGAGACTTGGTATGGTTTATTGTTCTCTGTGGCTAATGGTGATTTATTATTGGGAGTTTGTTTACAGTATAACCTGCTGAAAATAAGGTCAACTGTGGTATACATGTGTCTTTGTATGCATGTATGTACATTGGAGATTACTTCAAAGGGGCAGTGTGGCTTATATGCACAAACAATGTGTGTACAAAACATTGGACATTTAGTGGTTTACAGTGGCCTCTATGTGTAGGAGGGTTAGGGATGTGTACAACACATTGGACATTTAGTGGTTTACAGTGGCCTCTATGTGTAGGAGGGTTAAGGATGTGTACAACACATTGGACATTTAGTGGTTTACAGTGGCCTCTATGTGTAGGAGGGTTAAGGATGTGTACAACACATTGGACATTTAGTGGTTTACAGTGGCCTCTATGTGTAGGAGGGTTAATGATGTGTACAACACATTGGACATTTAGTGGTTTACAGTGGCCTCTATGTGTAGGAGGGTTAAGGATGTGTACAACACATTGGACATTTAGTGGTTTACAGTGGCCTCTATGTGTAGGAGGGTTAAGGATGTGTACAACACATTGGACATTTAGTGGTTTACAGTGGCCTCTATGTGTAGGAGGGTTAAGGATGTGTACAACACATTGGACATTTAGTGGTTTACAGTGGCCTCTATGTGTAGGAGGGTTAAGGATGTGTACAACACATTGGACATTTAGTGGTTTACAGTGACCTCTATGTGTAGGAGGGTTAAGGATGTGTACAACACATTGGACATTTAGTGGTTTACAGTGGCCTCTATGTGTAGGAGGGTTAAGGATGTGTACAACACATTGGACATTTAGTGGTTTACAGTGGCCTCTATGTGTAGGAGGGTTAAGGATGTGTACAACACATTGGACATTTAGTGGTTTACAGTGGCCTCTATGTGTAGGGAGGGTTAAGGATGTGTACAACACATTGGACATTTAGTGGTTTACAGTGACCTCTATGTGTAGGAGGGTTAAGGATGTGTACAACACATTGGACATTTAGTGGTTTACAGTGGCCTCTATGTGTAGGAGGGTTAAGGATGTGTACAACACATTGGACATTTAGTGGTTTACAGTGGCCTCTATGTGTAGGAGGGTTAAGGATGTGTACAACACATTGGACATTTAGTGGTTTACAGTGGCCTCTATGTGTAGGAGGGTTAAGGATGTGTACAACACATTGGACATTTAGTGGTTTACAGTGACCTCTATGTGTAGGAGGGTTAAGGATGTGTACAACACATTGGACATTTAGTGGTTTACAGTGGCCTCTATGTGTAGGAGGGTTAAGGATGTGTACAACACATTGGACATTTAGTGGTTTACAGTGGCCTCTATGTGTAGGAGGGTTAAGGATGTGTACAACACATTGGACATTTAGTGGTTTACAGTGGCCTCTATGTGTAGGAGGGTTAAGGATGTGTACAACACATTGGACATTTAGTGGTTTACAGTGACCTCTATGTGTAGGAGGGTTAAGGATGTGTACAACACATTGGACATTTAGTGGTTTACAGTGGCCTCTATGTGTAGGAGGGTTAAGGATGTGTACAACACATTGGACATTTAGTGGTTTACAGTGGCCTCTATGTGTAGGAGGGTTAAGGATGTGTACAACACATTGGACATTTAGTGGTTTACAGTGGCCTCTATGTGTAGGAGGGTTAAGGATGTGTACAACACATTGGACATTTAGTGGTTTACAGTGACCTCTATGTGTAGGAGGGTTAAGGATGTGTACAACACATTGGACATTTAGTGGTTTACAGTGGCCTCTATGTGTAGGAGGGTTAAGGATGTGTACAACACATTGGACATTTAGTGGTTTACAGTGGCCTCTATGTGTAGGAGGGTTAAGGATGTGTACAACACATTGGACATTTAGTGGTTTACAGTGGCCTCTATGTGTAGGAGGGTTAAGGATGTGTACAACACATTGGACATTTAGTGGTTTACAGTGACCTCTATGTGTAGGAGGGTTAAGGATGTGTACAACACATTGGACATTTAGTGGTTTACAGTGGCCTCTATGTGTAGGAGGGTTAAGGATGTGTACAACACATTGGACATTTAGTGGTTTACAGTGGCCTCTATGTGTAGGAGGGTTAAGGATGTGTACAACACATTGGACATTTAGTGGTTTACAGTGGCCTCTATGTGTAGGAGGGTTAAGGATGTGTACAACACATTGGACATTTAGTGGTTTACAGTGACCTCTATGTGTTGTAGGGTTAAGGATGTGTACAACACATTGGACATTTAGTGGTTTACAGTGGCCTCTATGTGTAGGAGGGTTAAGGATGTGTACAACACATTGGACATTTAGTGGTTTACAGTGGCCTCTATGTGTAGGAGGGTTAAGGATGTGTACAACACATTGGACATTTAGTGGTTTACAGTGGCCTCTATGTGTAGGAGGGTTAAGGATGTGTACAACACATTGGACATTTAGTGGTTTACAGTGGCCTCTATGTGTAGGAGGGTTAGGATGTGTACAACACATTGGACATTTAGTGGTTTACAGTGACCTCTATGTGTAGGAGGGTTAAGGATGTGTACAACACATTGGACATTCAGTGGTTTACAGTGGCCTCTATGTGTAGGAGGGTTGAGGATGTGTACAACACATTGGACATTTAGTGGTTTACAGTGACCTCTATGTGTAGGAGGGTTAAGGATGTGTACAACACATTGGACATTTAGTGGTTTACAGTGGCCTCTATGTGTAGGAGGGTTAAGGATGTGTACAACACATTGGACATTTAGTGGTTTACAGTGGCCTCTATGTGTAGGAGGGTTAAGGATGTGTACAACACATTGGACATTTAGTGGTTTACAGTGACCTCTATGTGTAGGAGGGTTAAGGATGTGTACAACACATTGGACATTTAGTGGTTTACAGTGACCTCTATGTGTAGGAGGGTTAAGGATGTGTACAACACATTGGACATTCAGTGGTTTACAGTGGCCTCTATGTGTAGGAGGGTTAAGGATGTGTACAACACATTGGACATTTAGTGGTTTACAGTGACCTCTATGTGTAGGAGGGTTAAGGATGTGTACAACACATTGGACATTTAGTGGTTTACAGTGGCCTTTATGTGTAGGAGGGTTAGGGATGTGTACAACACATTGGACATTTAGTGGTTTACAGTGGCCTCTATGTGTAGGAGGGTTAAGGATGTGTACAACACATTGGACATTTAGTGGTTTACAGTGACCTCTATGTGTAGGAGGGTTAACATCCAGTTGATCGTATACATTTGTTAAAAGACAGAACCCCCCCCAAAGTCCAAGTTACACATGAATGCCAACAGTCAATACCAAATCGTACCTCTGAAGTATTTTCATTGTTATTAACTTTTACCTTGATACTTTGTTTTAATTATCTCCTATTTTTGTTTTATTTCAGTGCTTTTCATAGCAATAATCATTTAAATGGAAATGAAGAATCAGAGGGCACTAGTAGTTATTTACAGGTAACATTAATCTACAGTATGTCATTACGTTTACTTCATAAGGCTAGGGCTGTGCGTTTTCGGATATTTTTGGAACTGGATACCCAAAATCGAGAAACTTCGGATACCCGGATACCCGTTTTCATTTTTGTTGAAAACATGCCTCCGGTGGTGTACAAATACATGTACTGTAAATGGTAACAAATTGACTTTTATAATACAGAGGATACCATACTATCGATCTTTTCTTTATTAGAGTGTAATCTCTTGAATTTAAAGATAATTGTCTGTACAAGTGCATTGTTCAAGAGTCACAGATTTCTTCTGTTTGCACCGCTCAAATGTTAAGTCCGAATTTTAAAAAGTCGTTTACGGGTAATTGGAACCGAAAAATGGAACCGGGTAATGACCGTTTCGGTCGGGTATCCGGATACCCGGCACAGCCCTAATAAGTGATAATATGAGTCAGGAATTTAGAAATAGGACATCCAAATTTGTTATTCATTGAAAAAGAGTGTCTAAATATTTAACTTACAATTCTGTTGCATGTGAACGGTATAAAACATGGTGTCCGTTTAACACTGGGGTATTTGCAAAGAAGTATTGTATTCATTTGACTTCAGACTGTGTTGAAATAGAAAATTTGCTGCAGGGATGGTCATTTTATTCGAATTTGTGAAATAACTTCCAAAATGAATTTCCGTCATCCAAAGACAACGCATTTTCGCTGTTTCCTAGTTAACAACACACTTAAAACTTCCACATGCACATATCCCTCAAGTCTTTTAAATTATAGATATTATAGACATTTTACTAAAAGCGTATACTGGATTTAATGAAATAAGTCTAGTATCTTTCCCAAGTGATCACATTACAACATAAGGAGGCATATTAACCCTAAACCCATATATGCATTTTGGCTAGGAACCACCCCAAATCCTGCAAAATCCATCAAAATCCATCAACATGCAGTAAAAAGGTACACCAGTTGTTGGACTTTGATGGAATTGGTACAATAGCAAATGCAAAGCATCCATGGCTTGGCTATACACAGTCCTGAATCCAACAAAAAGCAGCCGGTGGAGTTTGATGGATTTGGTACAGTGGCAAATGCAAAGCATCTATGGCTTGGCTATACACAGTCCTGAATCCAACAAAAGCAGCTGGTGGAGTTTGATGGATTTGGTACAGTGACAAATGCAAAGCATCCATGGCTTGGCTATACACAGTCCTGAATCCAACAAAAGCAGCCGGTGGAGTTTGATGGATTTAGTACACATGGCTACATGCTCTATTCGCTGGGCTATACTGTGGAGTGCTGAATCCATCGAAAGCAGCCGGTGGAGTTTGATGGATTTGGTATCACATGGCTACATGCTCTATTCACTGGGCTATACTGTAGAGTACTGAATCCAACAAAAGCAGCCGGTGGAGTTTGATGGATTTGGTACACATGGCTACATGCTCTATTCGCTGGGCTATACTGCGGAGTACTGAATCCATCAAAATCGGGCAAAACCAGGAGAAGGATTTTGGAGGATTTGGGGTAGTTAGGGTTGATGTTCTGTGTGCGTCTTTATTTTTGTACTTTTTGTAAAATCGACATATCAATTTTAGTTTTCTCTAAGATGAAAGCACTTCAGATGGATGAGTTCAGAGGGAGTGTCGTGGCTGAGTGGTCTAGTGCATCCGATTCCAGTTCTGGTGTTGTCAGAATGTGGATTCAAATCCCAGCCTGGCCAGGACACTTATCGTGAAAGAGTAGGGGTTTACCCCAGTGTTTCTGGTTCACATAGCAAGCGTCCTTGTTTACAGGTTTCCTCAGGCTTCTGAGCTACAGTACTTAAGTGTGCTTTTGAGGCATCCTTGGTTTCATTACCAGAAATGTATAATAATAATAAATAACATAATAAATAAATAATAATAATTTCTTAGAGTGATTGATCATGATTGAGTAAGCTTTTACCTCCACTCTAACCGAAAAATGGTGATAAAATAAGGATTCACATGAAATATGCTTCTCAAAAATGATGTAATATCATAACAATTTTCCCATCAGAATGGTGCTTGCTACGATGGCCAACCAGCAGCCATGCAGCCACATTGTTCATCAAATCAGCAACTGTCACCTTCCGTATTACCACCACATGTCAACGGCAACTTGCCATCTCCAAGCAATCCACAACATAGCCGAATGCACCTAGACTCCTCCACATGTGCAGCACTTAGGAATCTCAATCTAATATCAGGGGACCGTGCTGAAGTGCCGAGCGAGGAATTGTCAAGTGATAATCCCCTTTATGGAAGGATTAACAGGGTTTTACGTAGCGCTCATTTTGCCAGATTATCGAGATTGAATGGTTCATTTAGGGAAGATTTATAACCAAATTGTATATACAGGGGTAAGAGTTTAGAATATAGAATATTTGATGCAATAGACCTTTATCACGCTGAGGCCATCTTTATCCGATTCCCTGTATACACAATAATGATTACAGTGCTGATTCTCATTAAATAAAATGAGCCAGACTAATTCCACTTCCAGCCTCGCTTTGGTCACATGAATTTGTATGGAAGAAAAACAAGATGGCCGCCCCCATGATAATGGTCTATAGACCTGTAAAAGAGTAAAAGAAGAGATGTCCCAGAAATGAATAACAGACACATGAGTGTGATGGATGACGGTGGTTCTGCAAAGAAATATTTTTGTTTAAATTTTATTTATTAACCCTCCTACTATTGCTGCACTTGCTAAAGAGGTCAAAACCAGTCAACTGCTTGTTTTGACTGTTGACCAAAAATGTGCACACAGGAGCATTTTTTACTGGTTTTTACTGTCATTGTGACCACCCTGAACAATACCAGTCAAAAAACAGTCAACTCATTTTGACCTGTAAATGTACTTACTACACGTAAGGTTTGACAGTGTTTGACTTTTTAAGTGCATTAGATATACCTTGGCAGGTATATCAACATTTTGACTGATTTTGACCCTTGTAGCAGTAGGAGGGTTAAAAGTGTTCAATGTGGGGGATCACTGCTAAGGCTGTACGTGGCCGAGCGGTCTAGCGCACCGAACTCAAGTTCTGGTGTTGCCAGCAGCAGGGTGTGGGTTCGAGCCCCGGTCGTGACACTTGTGTCCTTGAGCAAGGTACTTAACCATAATTGCTTCGTCCTTCGGATGGGACGTAAAGCCGTAGGTCCCGTGTGTTGTGTAATGCACGTAAAAGAATGCGCCTTGAGCACCACTTAGTTGGTGGATACGTGCGCTATATAAGTCCACACATTATTATTATTATTATTATTTCCAGAACCGGATACTCAAAATTGGAAATCTTCGGATGCCATGGTACCCGGGTACCGTATAACAATTTTGTAGAAACATGTATACATTCGCGAGATGGGGCATTATGTGCAAATTCTCCCGAATGTATAAAATAACCAATATGACACTTCCATTTGTGTGGCTTAACCCTCTCAGTACCGAATTGTTTTGACATAAACAACCGCTGGTGACCGCATTGTTTGACCACTCAAGCGTGAAGCACACATTCTTACACAACAGAAAGCTTGTGTTCAAAGGCCAATTTTACAAACTCTATTATCACCTTGAAGATATCGTTTTATAGCAAAATAAATAATAACAAATATTTTACTTATTGAATTCCCTTTCATAAAATCCAAAAAACATTAAGATCGGTCAATAAATGTCCAAGTTCTCGGTCTTTGTTTCCTCAGTGTGATCTGTAAACTCAAACACTTTTTTGTACACAAACACATGGCGCTCCGTAGGTGTTTGGCATTTCGGATCCTTCAACTCCAATTTGAAGGGATTGCATAATAGCAACCTTATTTTATTTCACCATCAATGGAAAAATCCGATCTTGCTCTTTCCAACCATTGTAAGCTTGGGTATGGAGGGTGAACATGGACAAAACTACAGCTTTATAACAAATGGCCTTTGTGCTCATCAGGCTTGAGTGCTTTTTTGTGTGAAAGCTTGGTCGACTAAAGTCGCCTATGGTAAGGAAGAGGGGGTATGAGTGCAGTCGACTAAAGTCACCTATGGTAAGGAAGAGGGGGTATGAGTGCAGTCGACTAAAGTCGCCTATGGTGAGGAAGAGGGGGTATGAGTGCAGTCGACTAAAGTCACCTATGGTAAGGAAAGGGTTAAATGATCAGTCATTATTTTAAAAAGATGTTAAAAACGGAATCGGGTAATGAAAGTTTTGGTTGGACACCCGCACAGCCTTAATCACTGCCCCCATCTCGCACTCCCTCGGATACATTCCCGATTTGTGTATCTTTATATAAATAATAAAGTCTTCCCATATGATTTCCCCCAGCTGCCATCAGGAATGTTATGCTACCCTTCTGTGGATCTGCAGTTTCCAGATTTTGTTGAAAAAAGAAGGGAAAAAAATAGAATTTTGTTTTTCTTAATTTCCCGTAAATCACGTTCATAATGCATCACAGAGCATCTAGAATGCTCTGCCGCACCTTATTCCATATGATAATCGCACTGGCAGTCCGAATCCAAACATTTTCCTTTTTTCCCTTTTTTGAAAATGGTCATTCGCATGCTTGCGTCATTTATTTGTGACCACGTTGATGTTGTACATCATATTAACCCTCCTACACATGGAGGCCACTCCGATCCACAAAATTCTGTTCTTTAGCAACCTTCAGTACATACATGTACAAGCCTGCTGTCCTTTCCAAGTAATCTTACAATATCAACTGTGTGCCACCCAAGGCCACTGTAAATGTTTGAACATATTCGTATGGCCTACAATGTATCGATGGGAGACCACTTTACTCTGTGATCTCAGTGGTGTGACAGTGCACAGAAGGGTAACCATATTATAGGAGGCCACTGGCAACAGCATGGAGTGGCCTGAATGGGTTGTTTCAAAAGTTGCACTGATTGTAGGAGGGTTAAACCATTCTACTGCAGACATTTTAACAATGTGCAACATTTGTTTATTTGTTGGTGTTTTTTGTTTCCAGATTTGTTGACTAGTTAAAGAGAGACATCAAGCAAACACTTCCTCCCATTTTTTAGAGAGGTTCATGTCATCAGGAAGCTATTCAACATATGTGTTATTATCACAACCCAAGGTAAAACATTGTCAAAAGCCATTTTGTCTGAACTGGTTGTGTCTTGATTTCAGAAAAACCGAAGGTCCACTGGAGGCATAGTATTAGTCAGCAATACCTTTGGGTGTCTTCTGGACACCCTGTTTTATTTGTAAAATACATGCAAAAATACTGGAAGTTTAATATTTGGACACCCAGTTTTTCAAAGAATAACAAAGGACGCCCTATTTCAAATCCTGGCTTAAAACCCTAACTCCCTAGGCCCACCTGCTTACACATAACCTGAATCCTTCCTAACTCCCTAGGCCCATTTGCTTACACATAACCTGAATCCTTCCTAACTCCCTAGGCCAATTTGCTTACACATAACCTGAATCCTTCCTAACTCCCTAGGCCAATTTGCTTACACATAACCTGAATCCTTCCTAACTTCCTAGGCCCATTTGCTTACACATAACCTGAATCCTTCCTAACTCCCTAGGCCCAATTGCTTACACATAACCTGAATCCTTCCTAACTCCCTAGGCCCACTTGCTTACACATAACCTGAATCCTTCCTAACTCCCTAGGCCAATTTGCTTACACATAACCTGAATCCTTCCTAACTCCCTAGGCCAATTTGCTTACACATAACCTGAATCCTTCCTAACTCCCTAGGCCAATTTGCTTACACATAACCTGAATCCTTCCTAACTCCCTAGGCCAATTTGCTTACACATAACCTGAATCCTTCCTAACTCCCTAGGCCAATTTGCTTACACATAACCTGAATCCTTCCTAACTCCCTAGGTCCATTTGCTTACACATAACCTGAATCCATCCTAACTCCCTAGGCCCATTTGCTTACACATAACCTGAATCCTTCCTAACTCCCTAGGTCCATTTGCTTACACATAACCTGAATCCTTCCTAACTCCCTAGGTCCATTTGCTTACACATAACCTGAATCCTTCCTAACTCCCTAGGCCCATTTGCTTACACATAACCTGAATCCATCCTAACTCCCTAGGCCCATTTGCTTACACATAACCTGAATCCATCCTAACTCCCTAGGCCCATTTGCTTACACATAACCTGAATCCTTCCTAACTCCCTAGATCCATTTGCTTACACATAACCTGAATCCTCCAAAATCCTTCAGTAGTAAAGCGAGTACATGACATGTATGCACACATGTGTTTCTATTCTGTGATACATGTACATGGCCAGGGACCCTCCCTGTATGCATGGAGCAATAAACAGTGTCCACTGACCCAAGCACTGACCTTGCAATCACTACAACAAACATGTATGTACATGTACCATGGAAAGGCCAGTATGCCTAATAACCTAAATCCTCCAAAATCCTTCACTTTAGCAAAGAGCATGTAGCATGTAACCTCAATCCTTCAAAATGCTTCACTTTAGCAAAGAGGATTTTGGAGGATTTGGGAAGGTTAGGGTTAAACACTGACTGGAGGAAAATAAATGACCCTCTTTTTTCGGCGTTATAACAAATGTTTGGATAATACTTGGGTTTACAATGGCATGACTTTGCAACAACTACATCAGGAAGGCAATTTTTAAACATTAGAGGACAATTTGTTTTACTTCCAGTGGACCTTACGTTTTCCTGAATTTGAAAAGCAGTCAAAAGGAGTTCTGGGAAAGTGACTTTTTACAATATTTTACTGTAGGTTTAGATAATAAAACGTATGTTAAGTTTTCTTAATACACAAGCTCCCTCAAAATGGTGAAGGTCAGCTATTAATATTTGCTTAGATTTCCACTTTTGAAGTGGTATACAATACAATGTAACAACTGTATTTATGTTAAAATATTGATATCTTTATGATAACATGTATATAAGATATTTGATTCAGTATTGCATGGTGAATATCAAAACTAATAAAAAAAAATGTATTATCCATATTTATATAAAAATTATTTACTCGTTATTTTCCAAATTAGTTATATAGCTTTAATGTGTCGGTTTTTTCCCTTAACTTAATATATATTGCAAAGCTATTACCTGTTGCATGCTTCCCCATTGAATGGAAGAATAAGAAGTAGTCATACAAATTATATACTCATTTTATTAGATTCAGGGTGAAAAATTAAGGATTGCCCAGTTGCCAAGGCAACCTTAAATTCACCAGCTAACTGTTGGGCAACTTCAATTTGTTTTTGTCAGTTTCAAATGCCAGTTTTAAATTGTTCATGTTTTTCAAACAGGTTGGATTTTGAAGATTTAAAAACAAACAAAATTTACAAACATCTAAATCAAGATAGATTATAGCGTTCATGGATTGGTTACTTTGAAATGGGGACGAGGAACAAAAGAAAATTAACTGTTGTAGGCAACCATATTGATTGGAAGAATTGACAATAAGACATCACTAGGGAAACTAGTTAATTTCGCATTAGGCTAAGATTGCATTACCAATTATTAATGTTTTATTTGGGTCTATACAAGTGAAACATCTTAACATCTTAACATGGAGTGTCGTGGCCGAGCGGTCTAGCTTACCGGACTCAAGTTCTGGTGTTAGCAGCAGAATGTGGGTTCGAATCCCGGCCGTGACACTTGTGTCCTTGAGCAAGACACTTAACCATAATTGCTTCTCTCCACCCAGGGGTTAAATGGGTACCTGTGAGGGCAGAATTGGTTGATTAGCCCTATATGCGCTGTAATGGCAGCAATTGAGCTGTATACTCCCCAGGGAGCTGAGATGGTTTCAGGAATGATTTATGAGCCTTATGAGCAGGGGTAATAATATAATGCGCCTTGAGCACCACTCAGTTGGTGGATACGTGCGCTATGTAAGTCCACACATTATTATTATTATTATAAAAACAGACTTATTTATATAACTAAATTATTGTCCACCAAAAATGAAAAGCAAAATTGGAAATAGAACATGTGAATTGGTACTTGCAATTTGCTAAATAAATAAAGGGAAGGTCCAGCATTGGGACTTTCAGTAAAAACACAAACATGGTCACAGTTGTATGTAAAAGATACTTTGTGTAAAATTGATACGAGTATCGATCATATCTGAAGTGCTTTCATCTTAGAGGAAAAAGGAATTGTTATACCAACAAATTTGAATTGAAAAAGGGTAACATCTGGCAACTTGTTTAAAAAAAAATCGTTGATCACAGTTTGACCATGAAGGGAGGAAAAGCTTACTTGGGCTGAAGGGGTTGTTGTTGCCTAGGGTACTCCCCAATGTTACCCATGCAATCTCAATCCTATGCACATTGGAGATCTTGGGTATCATTGGGGAGTATATTGGGTAACAATGACCCATTTAGCCTAAACTTGATGATGGTATCAAACATCACTTGAAATCTTTCTGCCTGAGGTGCTTTCATTAAAGTAAAATTAAATCTTTAGAATGAAAACTTGCAGTGAATTTACATTTATATTTTAATATGCAATTCGCAGGCCTGTGATTTCTCATGAATTTTCCTGATTTCAGGAATTTTTTTATAAATGTTACATTGCCTCAAAAGTAGCCACCAAGGAAAGAAAGAAGTAGCCTGTATTGTGTCCAAACCTCTAGTTTCTTGTTTGTGGGGATGTGGAGAGTCTGTAAATCCGCCAAAAATTAAACATCCGGGAGGTTCAGGGGGCTTTGTCCTCTAAGACCAAATGGAGACTCATGCCCACTACCCATTTTTCAGGATTTTGTCAAATCACGCCCCTGAGTTTGTGTTTGTTGATTGAAAAGTTTGTTTGTTTCTTCACTATTTTATAATTAATAAAAACAATAAAATGTAATTCAGGACTGTGATTTTTCAGAATTTTTCCTGATTTCAGGATTTTTTTACAAATCTCCCTTTGCCTAAAACCTTTCTTGAATTAAGAGAAGTAGCCACCAAGGAAAGATAGAAGTAGCCTGTATGTTGTGGGGATGTGTAAATCCGCCAAAATCAAACATCAGGGGGCTTTGTCCTCTAGACCAAAGGGAGACCCAGGCCCACTACCGATATTTGTCAGGGTTTTTTACTTTAGCCAAATCAGACTCCTCGTAGTTATAGCTGAAACTACCATAGGTTAGTTGTTGACTGTATTATCTTGCTACAAAGAAAGTATGCCCGTAGAAGTAATTTTGTCACCATTACCGAATGTTGTACATTCCTTTTATATGAACCTGCATTGGTGAAATAATGCCCACTGATCTGTGCTGATTATAAATTCACGAGTTAATATGCATATTCATCACCTGGATATTCAAATGTATTCTTACGTCATACCCAACCCCTCAATGTTACTTAAGACTTTAAAGTAAAATATTAGTATACTGCTTAAATATTTATAAATGGAAAACAACATTACCAATAAAAGATGAAGCCAAGTTTGTTTTTGCAGGGAAAGATGTCAAATTGTTTTGTTAAGACAGTTAACATTGTTTTTAAATTGTTTGAATTTAATGTTTTCATACTTCACGGGAGGAAATAAATATTAATCCAACGTATATTAATCTGCCGAGTATATGTCATTCGTTATTTGTATTTAATATATAATAGTAAACTACAGTGATAATAATTATATAATTAAAATCTTTAAATAATTAAAACTTATTTATTGCATTGTGTAGGTTATAAATACATTCGTAGTTATATCGAGGTCTGTGATGAAAAAACATGAAAGGCCATTTTTTTTTCTCCACAAATCATTATGCCTTTGAGAGAGACTGTGCTAGGCTCCAAATGCAATGCAACTAACGCACCTAACAATGTTTTCTTCTGCAGTCTACAATTGCCATTGTACTTTTGCATTTGTATTCTAGAAAATTAATTCCTTAATGCCGAAAAAGTCTCCGGTTTCTGGTCTCTGCGCGCGTCACCTCAGACCTGCTCGTCAACGTTTTTAGTTTTATTCTATTTTGCTATGAAACGATGTCCAATTGCAGCCAAAATTGCTGGATTGATTGAAATTCTGCCGCTTTGTGTTTTAAACAACTATTTCGCGCAGGGGCGTGAACGTTTGCCAGATATGTGTGGCCTCTCTTAGCCACCATACTTCGTGTTTGGAAAATTTGTTTTGGTTCCAATAACCGCGTATACATATTAAGCCGGAGACTTTTAGAGTGCCTAAAAGAAATCTTTCACAAAAGGATGTACAGAAAGACTTTCCTTCTAAACTGATTTTGTAATTTCAAATTATTTAATAGAAAAAAAAAAGGAAAACAAATTAAAAAAAAAAAAAAAAACGGTCGCAGATTGGAACTAGGCGCACTTACCATGACTTGCAAGTGTTCAAGCCCTAGGCTAACAATCCATTAAACAAATGTCGGTGAATTAATTGTACAATTACATGTTTAAACAGCTTATATCAGATAATGACATGCTGAACCGCATGAAACTATATCGTGGCCAGTGTGTACTGATGACGGGGATGTTTTCAATCGATATTTCCGCCAAATGCCTCTAATTCAATTGCAAGGAAGCCATAATGCTAAGAAGCCACGTTACCAACGTTACCAAGCAACCAGCCAATATTATTTGGGGATACGTGTACAGTATTATTATTTTTCTTTCCAAGGGTGGCTGCCATTTATTTTGTGTTTTGTATTTTGTATTTTTTTTTTGGTATTTTGTTGTATTTTAATTTTTTTATTTTTTTTGTAGTTAGCATGCTATTATTTATTATAAGCTGTTTAAAATGGAACTTGTAATTGTATAATTAATTCACCGAAGTTGGAAACTTACCCCTTAAACCTCTATTGGTTTATACATGTACTTCTACAAAATTGTATTATATTTAATGTTATAGAGAATTAGATGTTGCAAACTGCTTACCAACCCAAAGGACCTGTTGTGTAGTATAAATGCAAAATAGTAGTTATTGACCTTATATTTCGAACCTAGCAAGTTCTTTCTCAAAAGGCAAACAAGATCATTTGTTTAAATGTTTGTCGGAAAATAGCAAATTTATTGACAAGAAGCAGCCGAGGATAACATACACCCTGATCAATTGGGTTTTTTGGAAATTAAAGATTCAACACTCCCCACACTGGAAGAACAAGGATCCTATTTTGTGAAATGAAATTAGTTTGTCTCGTTCGCGCTAAACGTTAAAAAAAATATAAATATTATATTTATTATCTCCGAAGAACCTAATTATGGAAAAAATATTGGCTGGTTGCTTGGTAATAATACTTGGTAACACTGCATGTTCGCTTATGGCTTCATTGTAATTGAAAACAAGGCCCCCTCATCAGTGTACACTGCATGGCTGATATAAACATGTGTTTATGTAGTCCAGAACTGCAATTAGCTGATATTATACGCTGTTTACAAAAGGTACTTCTATAATTAATTCACCGTAATTTCGAATGGCTCGGTAGCATAATGGTTAATACGCTCACCTCTCATGTACAGGGTACCGATTTCAAATCTACAACATGACTTTTTTGTTGTTGTGTGTTTTGTATTCATTAATTTTGTATTCGTTAATTTTTTTTAAATCACAAAATCAATTTAGCCTTTATGAATAATAGTAATACTTGAACTGATTTTAATTATATTGAATAAACAAGGCGATTATACTGATTATACTGTCGAGAAATGCTGACAAATAACGTTTACAAATGGTATTAAAGATACACATTACGTTTGTATCACTATTTCTAAATCATTTTTCCACTGGTACACTATTTTCCTTAAAGAAATTAAATAAACTAAAATGAGATCTTTTACAAACATTATTTGACAAGCAAAACAGAATGCTTCACACTACATGCCCTACGTCATACATTCTTATGTTAAAGTAATAATCACATACATATTATTTGGACCAAAAGGAGCTTGTAAATGACCTCACGCGAACCGCCTCTCAGATAAAAACAAACCTCCTTTCCCCTCTTTTTAAAAGCTTCCTGGATAAACCAAAGGCATTGTTTACTAAGTGACTTACACTTTATTTACTTAAAACCATCTGAAAACCCCCTCTTTTCGAAAATCTTTGATCCGCCCCTGAATATCAATATGTGGCTTAAATTGATTAAATTGAGTCTTTTTTATAATAATTGGTTGTAATTGCTGTATTGGCAACACGAACTCAGCTCGTTCTTTATTATTAAATATTATTTATTCTGGCTATAGTTATAAGTCAAGGCCACCCGTGTCACAGCGATCAAAGAGTGATGGATATAAGACTAAGCACTCTAGGGACTGACTATGGTAATTACTGCTCCACCCGTGGCAATCATTTCAACCAATTGGAGCCCACGTTTCCACGCTGTTGTGATGACGCCATGACCAATCACATACCGGTGGGTATGATGTATTCAAATTTGCTCTGATCTAATTGGTTGGTTAATTCTAATACTCATACGTTAACCAATTAGAAGCTCGCTGGTCAATGACCAATCGGTGCGAGACAGCTAGATTTTATTTCCGTGGGGCTGACATTTCCAGCGAACGCATTTTCATTGTGCTTGAACGACGCGTTGGCATACCCCCAGTAAAAAACACAGTACTGGTAGTGGTACTAGTACGTTGATCTGTTTCGACGTTTCACAATTTTTGCCGAGAAAACGGTGTATCATCTTTGTCTAAAAAACTGTTGAATCAAACATAATGAAGCAACCACAAGTTCTTCTAGTTTTCTTAGTGCTAATGATAGCATTAGTAAACGGCTTTGGACATCAGTGTGGTGGATTGGATGAAAAATGGCTTGGCGCAGAAAACAGAGTTCTCAAGAACTTAATTTACAAGAACAAAACAGTACCCAATCATGTCATGTGTGGACGAGACTGCAGCATGGACAAGGATTGTAAGTCATTTACCTTCAACAAATGCATCAAAATGTGTGAGTTGAACAATGGTACGAGGGCCCAGTATCCTGAAGACTTTATTGAAAATCAAGGGAGTGTGTACTTTGATACAGATGAGGACACACCTCTCTTTTCACTGGCTGATAGGTCTTTCGATCGCTACAAAAGTTGTAAGAAACTGTTGGAGGCAGGTTTCCATACAAGTCGTGTCTACACAATCTACCCAAATGGGTTTAACGATGGTCTGAAAGTTTACTGCGACATGGACACTGATGGCGGGGGATGGATTGTGTTTCAGAGACGGCAGGATGGAAGCGAAGACTTCTACCGTAGCTGGAATGAGTACAAGTCTGGTTTTGGTGAACTGTTCGGTGAGTTTTGGCTGGGCAATGATAACTTGGTGAGTCTGACCTCTGACATTTCACAAGGAACCTGGGACCTGAGGGTGGATCTAGAAGATTGGACTAACGAGACAGCATTCGCAAAGTACAACACTTTCCAAATATCTGGTGATAAGTACACACTACATGTTGGTGAATACGATGCCAGCAGCACTGCTGGTGAAGTGGACTCTCTTGAAATTCACAAAGGAAGACCCTTCACAACCATGGACAATGACAATGATCTTAGGCCAGGAAAAAATTGTGCACAAATTAATGTAGGAGCCTGGTGGTTTAACAGTTGTTTATATTCACAATTAAATGGTGAATATTATCAAAATGGGCCGTCTGTTAATTACAAAGGAATAGTGTGGTATTACTGGCGACAAACCACTTCTCTCAAAAAATGCAGCATGAAAATGCGTGAAACGGTGTAAGTTTAAAAGATTATTTTTGTCCACAAAACGTTCATTAACTAATAAAAAACACATTTTAAAAGACTTTGCTTTGTAAATACTGGAAATGTTTTAAACTAAAAGGTAGACAGTGAACAAAACACAGATACATGTTTTTTGTTTGCCCTCTTTTCAGGTATCTGAGATTATAACTAATTATCATAAAATTAACCTGTGAAATCTTCAAAACGTGCTCCCGTTTTTGAGAAACAATTTAAAAAAACCTGTTACACATGTTTTATGTTTTTCAAAAATAGGTAGCTGGAAGTCAACTTTTTTTAAAATTCTAAATAACAATTCGTAATTTTTCTCAGATGAAAGCACTCGAGACAAAATAATTCAAAAATTCAAAAAAAGTGCGTCACCGCACCGATTTGGACGCCGACCTCTGACCAAAAACAGGAGACTGTTTTGAACTAACATGTATTTATTATTGAATTGTAGTGCATGCTTTGTCTCTTTGTCAATAATAAATGTCTATCTATTCTACAAAATGCATCTACTTTTGTTACAACAGTAGCAATAGCCTACTTTAAAACTCTGTTCTAAGATTGCTGTTTTATATTAGATACAAAAAATCTCCGGTTTCTGGTCTCCGCGCGCGTCGCCTAAGACCCGACCCGCGCGTCGGCATTTTTCATTTTCTTTTTCTTTTTTGCTATGAAACGATGTTCAATTGCAGCCAAAATTGCTGGATCGATTGGAATTCTGCCGTGCTGTGCTTTAAATGACCTTTTCACATAGGGGTATGAACGTTTGCCCGATGTGTGAGGCCTCTCTTAGCCACCATACTTTGTATAATTAGTCCTCACGTAAACATGTATCATATATTTTCATAAGATTTATAAATCATAAGATTTATATATATATATAAAAATAAAAAATACAAAAAACATGTCACCGCACCGATTTTGAAGCCGACCGGTGACCAGAAACCGGAGACTTTTTTGGCATTATGACTGTACGTGACACGAAATATGTGAACAAAGAACGACAAATTTCTGCAAATTTGACAAGAGCCTTCAGATAAATTCAAATTTGAATCCACTTGTTTATGAAAATCTTTTGAACGTATTATGAAGATATGTAAATAATGCCATTAATTTGTGTGTTTCTGGTTACATTGGGAAAACTGGGGGTGGGTAGAAGGGAAATATAAATGTTTCCCCTTTGATATTTGCCATTCACCGACATAGCTAAAGCACTATGTACTCAGTCTATGCGGGAAAAATCAACAGGTCCTAGTTACCTAGTCACCATGGATTTCTTCCCCGTATACGCACGAAAGCACAGAATGTACAGTGGTTTCATTGGCGGATCCAGGGGGGGGGGGCTAAGGGGGCTGTAGCCCCCCCCCCGAAAATCGTAAAAAATATATTACAAAAAACAAAAAAAACAGAATCAGATACAAACGGTAAGGTATTCCCCCTCATGTTTCCCCTCATTTCCCCCTCACTGTGCTTTGTTTTTCTCTCCCTTTGATTATTTCATTGTAATTTTTGTAGTACTGAAAAATCGTTCTTGATTCTCAGCCCCCCCCCCCCCAAATATTCTCGATTCGCCCATGGGTTTATAGATACAGATACGTTGTTGAAAGGCAAAATTCCAAATGAATTGTTAAATATCCCGACGCAAGAATTCCATCAATAAATACCTTTTTTTCATTTTTATTTTGCCAAAATTAAAAAAGAAATATCATAGGTGGTTCAATTATTTATAAAAAAAAATACAACAATTAAAAACAGAAGGTTTAAACGTCCATTGCATGCCATGGCATAGGCCTTTATCATGTTCCAGAAATTTATCAAAATGTACTACATGTGTATTGCAATGAATGATCGGCTTGGTGTGATAGATGGGGTGAGTAACCGGAAAACACATGTTTTTAGCTTAAGAAACTTGTTGTGTTGTTGTACTTGAAAAAATAGAAGTTGTTCAAATGACCAATGACGTTGAATAAACTGAGTGATAGGAACTAATCAACGAATAGGTGTTTTCCATCATTTCAATGTGTTTGTTTATAGTGAGAGTTACCGTATTATTAGAGAATATGTAATCTGTAACAACAGACAGATATATAAAGATAAACTGACGGAAAGATGATAGGACAGACATACTTAATCAAAACCCTTTCGTATAACGGTACACTCATACATCAGTATACACTTAAAGCCAGTATACACCTTTGGTTAAATGTCTCCACTTGCATCAACATAAGAATCAAGATATAATGTATAAAAACCAACCCACTGTTTTTTTTACTGTATCCATTACGAAAAAATTGTGAAATGCATTAAGATTGTTACTTCTTATTTTTTTTCTAACATGGGATATCTGTCTTCGGATGATAAAAAAGTATTTAAGAGTCCAGTCAGTGACAAAACTTGTGAGTTTGATTTAACTTATTGTTTAAAGTTTAACTTGACGATTAACATAAATAAAGAATTAACTGTTACGAACCAAAATGACATGTTATATACATGCAAAATTGTAGTTAGTGCATGGCCTTACATCTCGAATCTAGCAGGATCTTTTTTATACGGCCATAGGTTCGAAACGTAAAACACTAACAACAATTTTGCTCTTAAAGGGTTATTTTGACACGGAAATAATTAAATCTAACTTTATGTCACTGACTGAACTTTTAAAAGATTAAACAATTTAGTACACGTGTCAACCCAGCCACACCCCCTTCCCCATAAAGACACCATCAGTGGGCGGCTGCTACCCCGGGTACTGGCAGTGTCAAATATTATAATGACATTGCCCTAAATTATCACCCTCCCTCAGCTAAAACAATACTTAAGTCCCAATTTTTACTCAACATTTTCCTCTGTCTATATAACAACCCCGTAGCGTCGCTAAATCACAAACGAAAATTATTTTTACAGGTATACTTTCTTTGTAGCAAGATAATATAGTAAACAACTAACCTATGATAGTTTTAGCTATAATTACATTGTGTTGTTCTTGTTCATAACAAAATATATCATAGGTGGTTTATTTATTAAAAATATTAATAAATATTATATTAAAAAAATAAAAAAAATTAAAAAAAGAAGGTTTCAACGTCCATTGCATGCCATGGCATAGGCCTATATAATGTTCCCAAAATTTGTAAAAATGTACATGTGTATTGCAATGAATGAACGGCTTGGTGTGCTAGATGGGGTGAGTAACCGGAAAACACACATCTTCTGAATTATTTTTTCATCTCCTCGATTATTACGGTAGTTTCTCCCCAAAACCCAAATTTCCGATTGTTGTCAAATATTTATATATATATTGATGGATTAGTTTGGGAATTTAACCGTTATGGTTCCATACAATTTCAACGGACGGTGTCTATGTGTTTTATAATAAACAAATTCAGATGTAAAGATTCTTTTATCACGCTGCAGGAATGGCGTTGTTAAAGGGGGCAGGGAAACTACCGCCCCCGACTGGATTTTGACAACAATCTGAAATTTGGGTTTTGGGGATGGGGACAAACTACCGTGGTAATCGAGGAGAAGAAAAAATAATTCAGAACGATGTATGGTTCTGTTTTAGTTAGATCATTCGAAAATGTGCTTGTCTCTTTCCCCTGGAAACAACCGTAGCTACGCCACTGATCAAGTTACAGTTATGCGACCAACAATTTTTTTGTTCATCCATGGTTCAACCACAATGAAAACAGGTCTAACAGAATATTTGACCGCCTTCAAATTGTTCCTTATGCACAATACACTGCATTTTACGGTTCGACGATGTCATTTTGTTTTGCTAGCGTATTTCGTCTTCGTTCACATCATTGATCTTCATAATATATTGAACAAAGGTCAATTATTGATATTTGCTGGGAGCCCTCTTTATTGAAGCGAAGCAAATTGTTTCATTTTCATAGGCCTGTACACTTTTTATTATCCTTGTTCAAACAGTTACACTGAGCTCTGTACTGTGAAACAAATCTGAAAGTAACATCTCGTCAAGGCATATGAATTTCTTGGCGGAACTTAAACCACAAACGTCACGCACGGCAGAATATTGCCAAGACGACAACAAAATCATGCCATTTTTGGTGTTCTTTAAATCATATCTTTTTAATTGCTTTTAAGCTATAATTTCGTTTTTGCTTTATATTGTAGACAATTTATCCTTCTTTATGGTGTAACATTCATTTAAAAACATTATATACAGACCTGTCGATTTTCAATAAAACATTGTCACTTAGGCCGGTTTTACAGTGTAATTTCATTTTTACGGAACATTTTGAATACTACACGATCCCTGAATAAACACAAGTCTGCATTCCCTGGACTGATTATTTTCGTTTGAATGATAAAATAAAGACATAGGCCTATCCCTGAATTGATGTAAAATTCATGCTGATTGGTCATTGTTAACAGCTGTTGATTGGAGGTTAAACATTTTGAACCAATCAGATCTAGTGTTAGAAAATGTGTTGAAACCTATGACAAAACCAGCGTAAGATAATGTGACGGAACAGGGGCAAGTCTAGTCCGGCCTAGTGGACTGTTGCGAGTTTACTGCGTCTTTCGCCAGCGACGCTATGCGCCGGTCTGCGTCGCGTGGGGTCTGCGCCGGGCAGTTAAGCAGCAGCACTGGCGGGGTTGGAGGGCAGTCGGAGATTAGAGTTCAATAGGGGAACCGTGCTATATTGATGCGTTTATCGCTGTGATTTGTCGCTTGACTGGCTGGGCTGTGTGTGGGATTGTGTGCGTTCAGTGTGTAGGCTGGAACTGCGGAACTCCCTGAGTCGCCGACAGCTAGCTGCGGAGAGCGAGGTAATATAACTTTGTTTGGGGAAGGATTGTTTTGGGAACGTGAGTGAGCGTGAGTTTTGGACCTATTATTGGGAAGGCTGAGGAGCATAGGAGGGTTGAGGATTACATGCTGTTTGTAGTACACCTCTGGTGGGATTGACGGCTGGATTGTATTCCTATTACCTTTGTGCTTGCTAACCCGGTGAGGTTCATTGGTTGTAGCGCTCTGGGTTCCTGTGAGGGTTATGGTAATCCTCAGGTGTAATCAACCCCGTTAGATAATCTGTTGCCGACATTTCACTTGATTGTGGTTAATATTATATACCTGTTGCAGGGCTAAGCTGGCAGTGAGCTAGCCTAGTTGAGGTATACTGGTTTTAAGATTCGTGGTGAGGTTTACCACGAGGTTATTCTCACTGAGGTATATTGTGAGGATTGTGTATATAAAGTTATTGAATTGTATTTAAAGAAGGCAACGAGGTGAGGTTTAGCCTTATCTTTGCCATTGTAATTTAATACAAGACTTTATAAAAGAATCATTGATCAGAATAAACCATTTAATTACTGTCTTTGGTAACACTGTATCCTTGTGAGGTTTATTGAGGTTACTGGTAATTGCTCTAATTCCATTGAGGTATAATCATTCCCTAGGCGGTGGTACATTTCCACCAAAACAAACTGCCCATTGGCTTAGTCCGCCGTTCGTTAATTATCCCCCCTTGTGTTCGGGTAGCCGCTCACCCGTGTGCAAGGTTAATAAATATTTTTGTTGGATAATAGGCGCTGGTCGGTGTCCCTGGTTCAATAAGATCAGTCCCTTGGGTTTTCCCCCGGCGTCGAATAATAAAACGCCACAAGATCAATGCCTTGCTAAATGGGACCTCAATGGGCAATGTACAGCAATTGTTTTGGTTTTATTAGGTTCCGAAAAAGGGCCCAAGAAATGGCTGTGAAATAGCGAAACTACGGAAGCATTAAATCATAATGATGACTTGATTAAGTCATAATTATGACTTGGCATAAGTCACAAGAGATAGTAAGTTATAATTAATTATGACTTTATGAAGTCCCCACGTATGTATCATATATTTTCCTGTTAGCAAAAAAAAAGATTTATATAAAAAAAAATATAAAAAAAAATAAATAAAAAAAACGTGTCACCGCACCGATTTTGAAGCCGACCTATGACCAGAAACCGGAGACTTTTTTGGCATTATGACTGTACGTGACACGAAATATGTGAACAAAGAACGACAAATTTCTGCAAATTTGACAAGAGCCTTCAGATAAATTCAAATTTGAATCCACTTGTTTATGAAAATCTTTTGAACGTATTATGAAAATATGTAAATAATGCCATTAATTTGTGTGTTTCTGGTTACATTGGGAAAACTGGGGGTGGGTAGAAGGGAAATATAAATGTTTCCCCTTTGATATTTGCCATTCACCGATATATCTAAAGCACTATGTACTCAGTCTATGCCGGAAAAATCAATAGGTCCTAGTCACCTATGGATTTCTTCCCCGTATACACACGAAAGCACAGAATGTACAGTGGCTTATAGAAAGGCAAAATTCAAAATGAATTGTTAAATATCCCGACGCAAGAATTCCATCAATAAATACCTTTTTTTTTTCATTTTTATTTTGCCAAAATTTAAAAAGAATTATCATAGGTGGTTCATTTATTTATATAAAAAAATACAACAATTAAAAACAGAAGGTTTAAATGTCCATTGCATGCCATGGCATAGGCCTATATCATGTTCCAGAAATTTATCAAAATGTACTACATGTGTATTGTAATGAATGATCGGCTTGGTGTGATAGATGGGCTGAGTAACCGGAAAACACATGTTTTTAGCCTAAGAAACTTGTTGTGTTGTTGTATTAAAAAATAGAAGTGGTTCAAATGACCAATGACGTTGAATAAACTGAGTGATAGGAACTAATCAACGAATAGGTGTTTTCCATCATTTCAGTGTGTTTGTTTATAGTGAGAGTTATCTTATTATTAGAGAATATGTAATCTGTAACAATAGACAGATATATAAAGACAGACTGACGGAAAGATGATAGGACAGACATACTTAATCAAAACTCTTTCGTATAACGGTACACTCATACATCAGTATACACTTAAAGCCAGTATACACCTTTGGTTAAATGTCTCCACTTGCATCAACATAAGAATCAAGATATAATGTACCAACCCACTTTTTAGGTGTTCGGATATGTACCCGAAACACCTATTGTTTTTGTTCGTTTTTTTAGGTGTTCGGGTATGTGCCCGAAACACCTATTGTTTTTGTTCGGTTTTTTTTAGGTGTTCGGGTATGTACCCGAAACACCTTCTCCTTCTTCTTCTCCGGATAGATTGTCTACAAAAAAACATATACTTCCGAACTTCACATGAACTTGGAAATTGACACATACTTAGACCCTAATGTGTAGATGAAACAAAATTTGTGACGTCATGATTACATCATCAGATATCGAATTACTTAAAATCAACGTTTAATATTTTAAAAAATCATATCTCAACAACCACAAGAGGTAAATTCAAAATTTTTGCACCATTGTACAGATCGTTAATTGTGGAAAAATATTTACACAAAGGTGACCCCAATTTGACCTTACTTCCTGTCCAAACCGGAAGTCAAAGTTTAATATTAAACAAAAATCATATCTCAACAACCGCAAGAGGTAAATTCACAGTTTTTGCACCTTTGTACAGATTGTTAATTGTCAAAAATATTTACAAAAACATGACCCCAATTTGACCTTTACTTCCTGTCCAAACCGGAAGTCAAAGTTTAATATTAAACAAATTCTTATCTCAACAACCACAAGGGGTGAATTCACAATCTTTCCACCATTGTATAGATTGTTAATTGTCGAAAAATATTTACACAAAGGTGACCCCAATTTGACCTTACTTCCTGTCCAAACCGGAAGTCAAAGTAATCATCTCAACAACCACAAGGGGTAAATTCACAATTTTTCCACCATTGTATAGATTGTTAATTGTCAATAAATATTTACACAAAGGTGACCCCAATTTGACCTTTACTTCCTGTCCAAACCGGAAGTCAAAGTTTAATATTAAAACAATATTTTCAAAACCGTACATTATTAGCG
This sequence comes from Zoroaster sp. YZ-2022, assembly GCA_029582265.1. Taxonomy (NCBI): domain Eukaryota; kingdom Metazoa; phylum Echinodermata; class Asteroidea; order Forcipulatida; family Zoroasteridae; genus Zoroaster; species Zoroaster sp. YZ-2022. The sequence continues at coordinate 45,928,651 of CM055819.1, forward strand.
AGGACGACGGTTTCGTCAAAATCACAATTCGTATCTGGAACTACACGAAAACGGGTTGTAAAACTCGCCAAATAAATGCCTTCTCTCAAAGAATTTCGGTACCAAAATTGACCCTGATGTAGCAGAACAGTTGTTTTTCACATTTGAACTGTTTTTTCAAGAATAAATAATGTGATTAAGTTCAAATCATTGAAATGGACTTCAAACAAATCATCGTTGGTAACCACATCATATTTTACAGGGTACTCTTTAATATGAAACAAAATAATAATGCAAAGTTTCTTTAAAAAACATTTTGACGTCATCATCACTGCCCTGACAAAACTCGAACACCTATGTGTTTGTAATATCACAAACGCTTCCGTCTAGTTAGGTGTTCGGGTATGTACCCGAAACACCTATTGTTTTTGTTCGGTTTTGTTTTTATTTAATTTTTCTTCTTCTTCTCCGGATAGATTGTCTACAAAAAAACACATACTTGCGAACTTCACATGAACTTGGAAATTGACATATACTTGGACCCTAATGTGTAGATGAAACAGAATTTGTGACGTCATGATTACATCATCAGATATCGAATTACTTAAAATCAAAGTTTAATATTTAAAAAAATCATATCTCAACAACCACAAGAGGTAAATTCACAATTTTTGTACCATTGTACAGATCGTTAATTGTCAAAAGATATTTACAAAAAGGTGACCCCAATTTGACCTTCCTGTCCAAACCGGAAGTCAAAGTTTAATATTAAAAAATATCATATCTCAACAACCACAAGAGGTAAATTCACAGTTTTTGCACCATTGTACAGATTGATAATTGTCAAAAATATTTACAAGAACGTGACCCCAATTTGACCTTTACTTCCTGTCCAAACCGGAAGTCAAAGTTTCATATTTAAAAAAAAATCATCTCGACAACCACAAGAGGTAAATTAAAATTTGTTGCACCGTTGTACTGATAGTTAATTGTCAAAAAATATTTACAAAAAGGTGACCTCAATTTGACCTTACTTCCTGTTCAAACCGGAAGTCAAAGTTTAATATTTAAAAAAATCATATCTCAACAACCACAAGGGGTAAATTCACAATTTTTGTACCATTGTACAGATCGTTAATTGTCAAAAGTATTTACAAAAACATGACCCCAATTTGACCTTTACTTCCTGTCCAAACCGGAAGTCAAAGTTTAATATTAAAATAATTTCTAAGTTCAGTATTGTATTGTATTCAATTAAACTTCTCGCGAGAACTTCAACAGACGTTAACATTTGACTTTCTCCAACACTTCGAATTGATGACGTCACCATTTTAACTTCAACCGAACACCTAGTTTTTGTTGTGACAAAAACTTATATCTAGTTTTTTTTCTTCTCCTTCTTCTCCGGATCGATTGTCTACAAAAAAAACACATACTTGCAAACTTCACATGAACTTGAAACTTGGCATATATACTACCGGAATAAAGTAACTGTGCATCATTTGAAGTTATGCTATTTTTTAATGAAAAAAGATAATACAATGATTTGTGGTGTTCTGTTAAATCACTGTTTAACTGTTAACAGGATAATCTCGAAATTTGTATGCTTGGACACTAGGCTTCGTGACACGTCCTTGAAGAGATGTGGTGTCAAAAGTCAGTTCACAAACTCAGTATCGTGTGTGTCCACCATTGGCGTTGATGCAGGCTTGACAACGACGACGCATAGACGACACTAAGCGATTGAAGAAAGCTTGGGGAATGTTGTTCCATGTCTGAACCAACGCTTGTCCCAATTCAGCTAACGTCAATGGCTGATTCTGGGCTTGACGTAAACGTCGCTCCATTTCATCCCAAGCGTGCTCGATAGGGGGCAGGTCCGGAGAAACAGCTGGCCAGGGGAGTACCGGAATGTTCTGCTGTCTCAGGAAATCTGTCACAACACGAGCGACATGTGGACGGGCATTATCTTGCTGAAGCGTGATGTTACGTCCTTGTCTTTGAATGAACGCTTGCATATGAGGCCCAATGATCTCGTCCCTGTATCTCAGACCTGCATCAACGCCAATGGTGGACACACACGATACTGAGTTTGTGAACTGACTTTTGACACCACATCTCTTCAAGGACGTGTCACGAAGCCTAGTGTCCAAGCATACAGATTTCGAGATTATCCTGTTAACAGTTAAACAGTGATTTAACAGAACACCACAAATCATTGTATTATCTTTTTTCATTAAAAAATAGCATAACTTCAAATGATGCACAGTTACTTTATTCCGGTAGTATACTTAGAACATAATTTGTGACGTCATTATTAGGTCATCAGATATCGAATTACGATAAATCAAAGTTTAATATTTAAAAAAATCATATCTCAACAACCACAAGGGGTAAATTCACAATTATTGTACCATTGTACAGATCGTTAATTGTCAAAAAATATTTACAAAAAGATGACCCCAATTTGACCTTACTTCCTGTCCAAACCGCAAGTCAAAGTTTAATATTTAAAAAAATCATATCTCAACAACCACAAGAGGTAAATTAATTTTTTTTGTACCATTGTACAGATCGTTAATTGTCAAATATTTACAAAAAGGTGACCCCAATTTGACATTACTTCCTGTCCAAACCGGAAGTCAAAGTTTAATATTTAAAAAAATCATATCTCAACAACCACAAGAGGTAAATTGACATTTTTTGCACCATTGTATCGATCGTTAATTGTCAAAAATATTTACAAAAGTAGGACCCCAATTTGACCTTTACTTCCTGTCCAAACCGGAAGTCAAAGTTTAATATTTAAAAAAAAATCATATCTCAACAACCACAAGAGGTAAATTCAAAATTTTTGTACCATTGTACTGATCGTTAATTGTCAAATAATATTTACAAAAAGGTGACCCCAATTTGACATTACTTCCTGTCCAAACTGGAAGTCAAAGTTTAATATTTAAAAAAAATCATATCTCTGCAACCACAAGAGGTAAATTAAATTTTTTTGCACCATTGTACTGATCGTTAATTGTCAAAAAATATTTACAAAAATGTGACCCCAATTTGACCTTCACACCTCCCGAACACCTAGAGTTTGTGTCAAGACAAACTCTGAATCTCTAGTTTTTACTGTATCCATTATGACAAAAATAGTGAAATGCATTAAGATTGTTACTTTTTTTTTTTTTTTCTAACATGGGATATCTGTCTTCGGATGAAAAAAGTATTTAAGATTCCGGTCAGTGACAAAACTTGTGAGTTTGATTTAACTCATTGTTTAAAGTTTAACTTGACGATTAACATAAATAAATAATTAACTGTTACGAACCAAAATGATATGTTATATAAATGCAAAATTGTAGTAAGTGCATGGCCTTACGTTTCGAATCTAGCAGGATCTTTTTATACGGCCATAGGTTCGAAACGTAAAACACTATCAACAATTTTGCTCTTAAAGGATTATTTTGACACTTCGGAAATTAAATCTAAATTTATGTCACTGACTGAACTTTTCAAAGATTAAACAATTTAGTACACGTGTCAACCCAGCCACACCCCCTTCCCCATAAAGACACCATCAGTGGGCGGCTGCTTGCCCGGGTACTGGCAGTGTCAAATATTAATGACATTGCCCTAAATACTAATTATCACCCTCCCTCAGCTAAAACAATACTTAAGTCCAAATTTTTACTCAACATTTTCCTCTATATAACAATTCCGTAGCGTCGCTAAATCACAAATTATTTCTACATGTATACTTTCTACAGGTATACTTTCTTTGTAGCAAGATAATATAGTAAACAACTAACCTATGATAGTTTCAGTTATAATTACATTGTGTTGTTCTTGTTCATAACAAAATATATCATAGGTAGTTTATTTATTAAAAATATTAATAAATATTATATTAAAAAAAAAAAAAATTAAAAAAGAAGGTTTAAACGTCCATTGCATGCCATGGCATAGGCCTATATAATGTTCCCAAAATTTGTCAAAATGTACATGTGTATTGCAATGAATGAACAGCTTGGTGTGCTAGATGGGGTGAGTAACCGGAAAACACACATCTTCTGAATTATTTTTTCATCTCCTCGATTATTACGGTAGTTTCTCCCCAAAACCCAAATTTTCGATTGTTGTCAAATATTTATATATATATTGATGGATTAGTTTGGGAATTTAACCGTATGGTTCCATACCAATTTCAACGTGTCTATGTGTTTTATGATAAACAAATTCAGATGTAAAGATTCTTTTATCACGCTGTAGGAATGGCGTTGTTAAAGGGGGCAGGGAAACTACCGCCCCCGACGGGATTTTGACAACAATCAGAAATTTGGGTTTCGGGGACAAACTACCGTGACAATCGAGGAGAAGAAAAATAATTTAGCACGATGTGTGGTTCTGTTTTAGTTAGATAATTCGAAAATGTGCTTGTCTCTTCCCCCTGGAAACAACCGTAGCTACGCCACTGATCAAGTTACAGTTATGCGACCAACAAATTTTTTGTTCATCCATGGTTCAACCACAATGAAATCAGGTCTAACAGAATATTTGACCGCCTGCAAATTGTTCCTTATGCACAATACACTGCATTTTACGGTTCAACGATGTCATTTTGTTTTGCTAGCGTATTTTGAATTGCATTGGTTGCAATAATCGTACAATGTATTAGGGCACCTGCCAATTATCTACAATAACTTGTACCTTCACTGATTGCTAGCTTCAATGAAATAATAAAGACGTACCTGTCATGGACCAATCAGAGCCTTCCAGAGCAAAGTATATCAAAAGACAGCTTATATGAGAGTATTCTTTGTATTGATTGTAATCAGTACGTGAAGTAATATGTAACATTAACTCCTCCAGACAAATATAAGGGATTTGGAGCTGATTAATAGCACGTAATCATCATAACAGAATTTTACAAAAAATAAAGAGTGAATGCATACAATCGCTCAAGGCTATTGCTGATCATAATGGTTACTTTGAGAACAGAAATTTTCAAAAACCTTTTGAAAAACATTCCACTACCGATGCATTATTTTTTTTAAATCTAAGATTAAACTGGTCTGATTTTGACTGAATCCTTTTGAAACAATGTGTTTAATGATAAGATAACTTATAACCCTCTCCCTTTTTAGGTCAAAATTTTAATTTACAAAATCAACACAACTGGCAGCAGGTTGAATACACACTCCAAATCTTTTATTGAAAATTTACAACCAGCAGAAGTAGTCTGTGGGTTGAAGGGGTCTACCGTGCACCCCCACCCATAACCCACCGCCACTGATATTTTTTTGTTCCTTTGGATGTCCTAAACACGAAAAAAGATGTTAACACTGAAAATTTTGGGTTGCACTATCTGTTCTGGCCCACTATTGTTTACCCTTATAATGAGCTTACGCTGATAATTCTTAGCACTAGGGGTGGAAGAAGATCAAACATCTCGCCTTTACTCCATCATGCATTCACCTATTATCATGTAACTTGGTACAATTAATGTTCAGTCATATGTCGTCATGATGACGTCATCGGTTCTCATGAAAACGACCGCTAGAGGGCGCTATAATTGCACGTATATTATGCATATTTTAATTATTGGGATTTTCAGAAAAATATCTCATAAGTCATTTAGTTTTTATAGAAAAAAAATTAATTAATTTATGCCTTAAATGGGTTTGTCTATGTCTAATGTAACCACAAAAATGTGTTAACTTAGAAGTTTTTGGATTTTCTATCTCTGGGGGCACTTTTTTAGCCCCCATGGTATTAAGCTTAGTTGGACGTCCATATCACTACATATTGAATAATCCTTTATTTCTCAAACATGCTTCGACCTATATTAATCAAACTTCGCACAATAAATGTTCATTCACATGTCGTCAGATGATATCATTGGTTGTCATGGAAACTACCTCTAGAGAGCGCTGTACTTGGATGCATATCATACGCACATGAATTAATGGATACAATTATTTCTTATTTTTAGCCATTGTAGTACACTAGTTATCACTATGGGGATAAAGCATCATTAAGTTTTACTTGACAAGGATTTGTCAACTGTAATGTAAAGAAAAACGAAAGATAAATATTTTGTTAAGGGGTCTCTGGAGGTCATTGTTTAAGCCCCCGTCATGTCAAATTCAGCCGGGAATCCTTAGCATTTGGGGTGGGAGGGGATTATACAAACCTCCATTACTCTGGCATGCTTTGACTTACATTAATAAAACTTGACACATTAAATGTTAATGTATATGTCGTCAGGATGACGTCATTGATTGCCATAGAAACTACCTCTAAAGGGTGCTGTATTTTGATAAATATTATGCGCAAATGAATAAATGGTTAATATATTTGTTATTTTTAGCCATTGTAGTACACTATAGGGATAATGTATCATTAATTTTTAACTGGATATATGTCAACTCTAGTGTAAGAAAAAAGAATAAATTTGAAAATCTTGGGTTAAGTCTCTGGAGATCAGTGTTAAAGCCCCTATCGGCCCCTTGTTCAGCCAAGAATCCTTTGCCATATGGGATGAGAGGGATTAAACAAACCTCCATTACTCCGGCATGCTTTGACTTGCATTCATAAAATTTGGCACATTTAAAGTTCATGTATATGTTGTCAAGATGACATCATGGTTTCCATGTAAACTTCTATGTTGTACTACATCTTCTGGTTCATTGCTGACTAGGTCCTTGTCTGTAAGAAGAATCTTCCTGTTTGGGATGGTGAGTCCACCTTCATAGGGAAGCCTCATTCCAGGCTGTATGGGAGCACAATATCAATATGAAACTTCCTGAAAGGATACAGTATCCTCACAAAGTCAGACAATACAACAGTGTTGGAATATAGTCCAGCACTGCGGCACTTGTTCCGAAATGTGGCTTTCCCTAACATGAGGACTGCTGTGATGTATGAGCCAAGGCATCTACCTGTCAGCAATTCATCTGCCATCCAAACTCAGTGGCACACGTTTTATTTTCGGGAAGGGTTATCCACTGGAAGGTAACTCCGGCCTGGGTTTAGGCACAGGAAATCATCAACCGGCTTGAAAGGGTTCACATGGGCTACATGGTTCTCTCCAAACATGAATGCATTTTATCCACAGACTTTGCCTACAGATGTGCTCAATTCATCACAGCAGTCCCCATGTTAGGGGAAGCCACATTTCGGGATGGGATGCGGAACAAGTGCCGCAGTGCTGGCCTATATTCAAACACTGTTGTATTGTCTGACATTGTGAGGATATTGCATCCTTTCAGGAGTCCCTTTCAGGTTTCATAACTCCAACATATTGATTTGGTGCTCCCATACAAGCTGGATCCACAATGAGGCTTCCTTGAAACGGTGGATGCTGCTTCCTTGTAAAGGTGGACTCGCCATCTCACACAGGAAGCTTCTTCTTACAGACAAGGACTTGATCAGCAATGAAGCAGAACATGTAGGACAACACAGAAGAGGTGTCCATCGAAACCAATAATGTCATCTTGACAACATATACATGAACATTAAATGTTCCAAATTTTATTAATGTACCGTAAGTCAAAGCATGCCGGAGTAATGGAGGTTTGTTTAATCCCTCCAACCCCAAATGATAAAGGTTCCTGGCTGAACAAGGGGCCGATAGGGGCTTTAACATTGATCTCCAGAGACAACGTAAGCCAACATTTTCAAATTTATCCTTTGTTTTTTTCTTACACTAGAGTTAACATATCACATCCAGTTAAAAATTAATGATACATTATCCCTAATTCGTCACCGTTTTCACGAAGAGCCACTAATGTTAAAATGACAAATTATTGATTAATACAGGTAGGGGCGTACATCTCAATAATTGCATTTTGCGTTTTCACGAAGAGCCACACATCCCCAAAGATGCATGTAATACATTGCAACAGAAGGGTGTAAATGTAGGTCAAATCATTTTTGCGTTTTCACGAAGAGCCACATAATTGTCAGTACAGTGTGCGCGTGATCACATGACATGCGCATCCCTTTCCTATGTAAAAACAAACCACGTATTCAGATGGGCGTATAAGTAGGTCATCTCACTTTTTAGGTTTCACGAAGAGACACATATCTTTGACTAATTACTATGGCAATTAGCCAATATTTTAAAAGAAATTAGTTAGTCAATGGAGAGGTTAAACTTTTACAGAATCATGTAAGGGGTTTTAAACTGCAAACCGTGGCTTTAGTATTGCAGATTTGCAGTTTTAAGCTAAGCACAGTATAAAATGTAAATCTCAATCACGCCATTTGAGATATGTGGCTCTTCGTGAAAACGGTGACACTATAGTGTACTACAATGGCTAAAAAATAAGAAATACTTTTAACCATTTATTCATTTGCGCATAATCTTCATCCAAATACAGCGCCCTCTAGAGGTAGTTTCCATTGCAACCAATGACATCATCCTGGCAACATATAAATTAACATTTAATATGTCAAGTTTTATTAATGTAAGTCAAAGCATGCCGGAGTAATGGAGGTTTGTGTAATCCCCTCCCACCCCAAATGCTAAGGATTCCCGGCTGAATTTGACATGATAGGGGTTTAAACAATGAGCTCCAGAGACCCCTTAACAAATTATTTTCAAATTTATCTTTCGTGCTAAAAATAAGAAATAATTGTATCCATTAATTCATGTGCGTATGATATGCATCCATGTACAGCGCTCTCTAGCGTAGTTTCCATGACAACCAATGACATCATCTTGACGACATGTGAATGAACATTTATTGTGCCAAGTTTGATTAATGTAGGTGAAAGCATGTTCGAGAAATAAAGGATTATTCAATATACAGGGTGTCCCAGAAAAAAGGTAATTCTGACAATAAGGGTTAATTTTGACAAAGATATGCTTTTTATGGCTATTAATCATGTTTTATCATAAAGTAGGAGCAAAATGCTTTCCAGTGGTATCTTGATTGCATTCCTCTGGTCATGTATCACTGAGCACCATTGTTTGGAAAATGCTATGCGAAAACCCTTTTGGGACAGTTCATGGTCAGACATGCTGTGGAATGGCCGGCCAGGTCACCGGATTTCACTCCTTGTGACTTTTTCTTGTGGGGGTATTTGAAGAACAAAGTGTTCACCAGTCCACCGCGTAACCTTCAGGATTTGCAAGCCCGCATTCAACATGAGGTTTCACATCTTACGTGATGATCCTGCAATGGTGAGACGAGCTGTGACTGACATGCGCCGCCGTTGTGGACTTTGCATCGAAAGAGGAGGTGGGCACGTGGAAGGTGTTGGTGCATAATTCAGTACTGAATAAATATCACCAATTGATAAACATCTTGTACGTATCACATGCTTTCAAACGGTTAGATTTCCCTCGGGCCATATCTGAATGTGCTGCTCATGTCTGACCATGAACTGTCCCAAAAGGGTTTTCACATAGCATTTTCCAAACAATGGTGCTCAGTGATGCATGACCACAGGAATGCAATCAAGATACCACTGGAAAGCATTTTGCTCCTACTTTATGGTAAAACATGATTAATAGCCATAAAAAGCATATCTTTGTCAAAATTAACCCTTATTGTCAGAATTACCTTTTTTCTGGGACACCCTGTATAGTGATATGGACGTCCAACTAAGCTTAATATACCATGGGGCTAAAAAAGTGCCCCCAGTGATAGAAAATCCCAAAAACTTCTAAGTTAACACATTTTTGTGGTTACATTAGACATAGACAAACCATTTAAGGCATAAATTAATTAATATTTTTTTCTTGGTGGCAACTATAAAAACTAAATGACTTATAATGAGATATTTTTCTGAAAATCCCAATAATTAAAATATGCATAATATACGTGCAATTATAGCGCCCTCTACCGGTCGTTTTCACGAGAACCGATGATGTCATCATGACGATATATGACTGAACATTAATTGTACCAAGTTACATGATAATAGGTGAAGGCATGATGGAGTAATGGCAAGATGTTTGATCTTCTTCCACCCCTAGTGCTAAGAATTATCAGCGTAAGCTCATTATAAGGGCAAACAAATAGTGGGCCAGAACAGATAGTGCAACCCAAAATTTTCAATGTTAACATCTCTTTTCGTGTTTAGGACATCCAAAGGAACAAAAAAATATCGGTGGGAGTATGTTATGGGGGGTGCACGGTAGACCCCTCCAGCCCACAGACTAAAGGCTATGTTTTCCTAAATACTAAAATAAAGCAACGTATGACCCATTATAGGTTAGATATTCATAGCCATTATTGGCAGCCATCTTTGTTTTTAAAATTAAGGGATGGCTGTGTAAGCAAACTGATATGAGTAATGGATTCAGTGACTCCTATAATGTTTGGAAGACACTATAATAATTGTCCCAGACTGAAGTAACAAAAAGTGACTTTCATGACCAAAAAATGACCACATCAGCCGTAATGGGGCGGGGGGGGGGGGAGGAGGAAAGGTTCACGATGCTCCACATCTGAAAATGTTGTCTTGTTGAGATCTACGTCTGTGCCAATTAAGTTTATGCTTTTATGAAAATGGGTGAAATATTTCCACATAGGCCTATCCTCTGTTACGGCATCTTAACGTTTGCTAGAAAATGCGTCGTGGTGCCATGTCTAGTCCTGGGTTGTCCTGGAACAACACGCCGACATAAGTCTCTTTGCCATCGACATAGCTCCCATGACGAGAGATATTCCTCCCAGTGTAGTGAAGACAACTTCGTAATCACTAGTTATGTCATGTATCCAACCTGTATGTAAAAAAAGCAGAGTAAAAATGTCAGGGTAAGGATACTGGTTATAGATTGAGCAAGGTAAGAATTATCATTTAATATAAAATATGTAGGCCTATCAATCATTGCATTTTGTAAACAATCAATTAACCATTTTTCTTTATAGGCATATGCATATGGGCCTTTTTTAAATATTTAGCATATCGTAGTCCTATACAATATACTAAAAACAACAACAACAAGTTATATTGACTTTTCAAAATTCAGGTCTCAATTTTGACAACAGTAGAAAATATGTTCACCTTATGTCTAAAATCGTGCCATGCTCAGCTTATGACCAGTCATTATTAGCCTATTTTTTGTATAATATTGTTGACTTCCCAGCTTGGCGTACCGGTACTTGTGAAATCACACAAAATTAAATCATCAAAACATCAATTAGACAGAAAACAGACAAAGGGTTGACAAACAAAAACGTACATGGATTTTCAATAACTTATTTGGTTATTGGTGCGATGTAATAAAAGGTTTTTTGAAGTATACTTTACCGCATAGAAAACTGCCTGATATCAAACCAGTGCCTTGGAATAGATACATCAATGCTAAAGCAGAAACCTGTCTTTCTTGAGGGACGTCAACTGTCATGACAAATAACAATGGATAAACTATTCCTAAAGCAAATCCAGCAATAGTGGCAAGAGTAGCAATTGCAATGAAGTATGATGAGGCCAGCTGGTCTAGTACACAGGCCACGGCCAGTACGATAGACGATACAGCAAAGAGGTCCGTCGCTTGGATTACTCCACGATCTACGAAAGTACCGTGTGAAAGGCGTCCAATGATGGCCCCTAGGCCACCAAAAGTGGCAAGAAATGAAGACTGTATTTCCCCAAAGCCCAATGCAATACCATGTGGAATTAGGTAAAGATGCCAGCCGGTATAAACGATCCCACATAGCGTAGAAACAAGCTGGGTGATGATAAAACGTGGTTCATCAACGAACAACTGAAAGTCTAATTTGTCTTTTAAGGCGTTCCACATTTTCAAGGCCTGTTTTGTCTTGTTGTCTCTCTCTGGCTCCTTAGTTGACTTTATGGCACTTGACTTATTTATCGTTTTATATGTGTACTGTGAATGCAGTGGTCTAACTAGTGCACCAAAGACACAGAAATGCGCGGATATGGCACCAAGAATAACCAATGCACCTTTCCAACCATACGACTTGAGCAGTAGTTCAGTTAGTGGAGGGAGAACCATTGTCCCAGCAGCACCCCCGGCTAAAGTGATCCCATTCACTGAAGCAAAATTATCCGGAAAGTAAAGCAACAGCGACGTAAGTGAAGCCATCATAATTACCGAGTGTCCAAAACCTTCGGAAATTAATAAGACAAAATATGACAGAAAATGATTTACTTATTACGAACTATTAACTGATATCAGACGTTATAACACGTACTAAGGAGTGAATCAAGGAAAATATATCAGGCCTGTCATATCTGTCATTTTAGTCTTCACAAACGTAATGCGGGTTGCAACTGCGTGGTCGCAGACCTAGAGAGAGCTTGCTCTGCTGTGTGCTTTTGGACTTGGCAATGGCCGTATACTCTGGTACGTTTCAAACTTTCAAACTCGGCTATTCATTATAGAAGGAACCCATTGCTTCATTTCTCTATTATAACACGCACCATGTGACAAAAGTGTTGATTTCTATACTTACTAGCAAATGTAAGCCAGACTGCAAGATAAAACAATTTCTGTGATGAAACTGCTCCAATGAAGCCTACTACAGATATTGCACCACCTAAGATCATCAGTGGTCGCGCAGGCCACGCCATAAGCAAAACACCGGTAAAGACTCCTGAACAAATGTTGACATGATTAAACATGCAATTTATTATTACGAGCGCATTTTTATGGAAAATAGGTTTATAATAATAACTAACGTTGCGTTTATGCCATTTTTGGTTTCTGCAACGTACTGATACAGATACAGATACAGATACAGAACGTAATTCCAGATCTGAACTGATGACATGAACTATTTTTTAGTTCAAATACAAAGAGAACGTATAGGCATACAGGTAAATATTTATAGATTTCTAATATAAAGGAAAAATACACAATGGATTGTGGCGGATTTCCTTTGAAACAGATTTTAATAATTAGGCCTATTACAATCACAGTACATGAATATTATGGCCTACAAAATAATTATAACAACTACTTATTGAATAGAGATACCAAGGGCGACAGGGGTAGATCCAAGGTGGCTAAAGGATGGTACATGTAAATATTAACCTGCTGTTATACCAACGCTGTACGGTATGCTGCAGACTAGACCTGCTGCTGACGTAGTGGTGTGAAAATAGTCGACAAACTCGGGTACAAATACACTCATGGACTTGAACAAGCCTAGGCTGATGAAACACGCACCCATTCTAGAGAGAAATATCATCCATCGCCACGGACCTATTGGTGAGGCACTCATATTGAGATCTGAAAAGCAAAACAAATCACACATTTTATGCTGCTGATTATTCCGACAACCCATAATTCCTACTTCCAATTTGTCCGGCAGAATTCAAATTCGCCAGATATAGGCAAAATCTATCGGCCTAGGCCTGTAATAAAACTGCCTGTTAGTGTTACTTCGACCAGTAGCGTACACACTATACACTAATCCGTTATTGACTTTATCTTACATATTAGGAATCAATAATCTCAAAATAATGTTGACAACCACCCCTCCGGAAAAAATAAGACACGGTACCTCTCACTCATAATTCGGATCTTTTTGGAAACATGAGGGCCTGCAAGAAAGCCTCAATAATTCCCCCTGAAAGTCCTGGTGCCCCAAGTGGCCCCTACTGACACGAGATTTGATGCTGGTTTTAAGACAAATACCGAAAGAAATTAATTTTAAAAGATATTCACAAGGAATAGTGTTAAAGAAAAATTAATCAGATAACAGACCGAATTTAGACATCATATTCTTGTTTGAATACTCAAAAGGTGAATTCGATTGCACATGAACAGTAAAAAAAAAAATTAAAAAAAACAAGCACATGGTATTCGCATTGATGACTGTTATTATGATTGCATCAACTGAAACAAAATATGTGAAACTTATAATTACAGGATAACATAAATGTATTCATGACAGCTGAAAACACTAATGAACTAAATTTGAAATTTTAAAATTTCATAATTTTTATGAAAGAAATTATCATTTTTGTACTTGTAGGGGCCCCAGAATCTTAGCACTGTCTTTGGGCACCCTGGGATACAGGCCTCGGGGAATGAACCCCCGTGCACCCACACCTCTCGATATTTTACGCCACTGCCACATAGCAACATTTTTATTTCAATGTAATTTTGTATCCGCGGTCCCAGGATAAGTCGTACAATTTCAAATACAACTAGAGATTGAGTGTTTGTCAGAACAAACACACGGTGTTCTCTTCAACTTTCGGCTCAATCAAGAGATCATTGAAAAGAACTGACATAATTTATGATAGCAATAATAATTTTCTTCTTCAAAAGATCTACAATTGATTTAATTGATTTAATTTTGCCCTACACCTTCAAAAGATCTATACATTAGGGGCCTATGCATTATAATATGTTTAATTTAAACCTTCCAGTTTGGACCGGAAGTAAAGGTCAGATCAGCTTCATGTCCATGAGAGAATATCTAACAGATGCAAGCAGATGATATCTGTCAAAATGAAAACTATAATTTATTGTATCAGGGCGCCATGTTTTCTTTAAAATCTTCTTGGGAGAAGCAGTTTTGCCAATAATTATTGTTGTACCTTCCTTTATGTATATATTGATTTAAAAAGAGTAAGCATACTCAAAGAAGCAGTTTTGCCAACATTACCAATGTTGTACCTTCCCTAATGTATATCTTGATTTAATGAGAGTAAGTATACTCATATAAGCAGTTTTGCCAACATTACCAATGTTGTACCTTCCCTTCAATGTATATCTTGATTCAAAGAGAAGAAGCATACTCATAGAAGCAGTTATACCAACATTACCAATGGTGTACCTTTCCTTTAATGTATATCTTGATTCAAAGAGAGTAAGCATACTCATAGAAGCAGTTTTGCCAACATTACCAATGAATTGAACCAATCCCGTTTAAACCTGGTTTATTTATAGCGTATGAATATGTGACGACGGTAAATAAAATCTGCAACATCATGTTCACCTAAAAAGTTGTAGCAATAACCCAAGCTGGCCTCATGTCATTTCCAAATATTTCATCGAGGTTTTTATAACATCGAGAACTTAAAATAAGGTTTCCATTCGGCTTTCTTCGTAATGGCGCACCCCCTTCCTTAAACCATGGAGGTAGAAATAGCCTCCATGTCTCAACCACCCACTCCATCCCATAGACAGGGATGGCCGGGGGTCCGTTATGTAGGCCAAAAAACTGGGTGAGTGTTTCAAGGCTAACAGCAACCCAAAGCCAACGGCAGTCTACCATGTTTACTTACAATGACGTGAAATTAGTCAGCGTTCTGAGGACGTGGTTACTAATAGGCAGTAATATATCGACGTATCCTCATATTTAGTATCGATGTAAATAAAACAGACTCAAGGTCACTTGACAAAAATCCTTGCTGTTTTTTTTCCGAAGAAGCCCGCCCAGCCATATATGCATAAAGTTTACCACGGTACTTCTCAAAACTTCAAAGCTCTCTGTAAACATACACCACACATATGTATAGCCGTGACCAACTAGTTGAACTTTCCACTGTCGATAACATATTAATTAGGTTAAAACAAAGCATACTTTACGAGTATGCTTACTTTTGTTGAATCAAGAAATACATGAAACAATCAACCTGTGAAAGTTTCAGCTTATTACGTTATGCCGTTAACAAGAACATGCTGAAAATGCATTATCTGGATTTTGTGTATGTTATTCTAATGGTGAAGAGTAACCTTTCCTGAAGTCAAATTTCTCGAATTATTTCACTTCTCTTTAAAGTGAAAGAACCTCGGACAGTTTTTTAGGGAAGATCGATACCATCATCAGCTTTTCACACAGTAAGTTTCACATTACAATTACATTACAAAACTAACAACCCTATACGTTATCTTTAAAGCAAGATAAAAGTATAAATACAAAAAAAAACATATATGAAGAAATACAACTAGACGTGCAGTGTTTGTCAAATAACAAACACGCAGGTGTTCGGGTTTGACGTTAAAATTATGACGTCATCAATTCGAAGTGTTGGAGAAAGTCAAACGTTAACGTCTGTTGGTGCAACAACTGTGAATTTACCTCTTGTGGTTGTTGAGATATGATTTTTTAAAATATTAAACTTTGACTTCCAGTTTGGACAGGAAGTAAGGTCAAATTGGGGTCACCTTTGTGTAAATATTTTTCGACAATTAACAATCTATACAATGGTGCAAAAATGTCAATTTACCTCTTGTGGTTGTTGAGATATGATTTTTTTAAATATTAAACATTGACTTCCGGTTTGGACAGGAAGTAAGGTCGAATTGGGGTCACTTTTTTGTAAATATGTTTTGACAATTAACAATCTATACAATGGTGCAAAAATTGTGAATTTACCTCTTGTGGTTGTTGAAATATGATTTTTTATATATTAAACTTTGATTTATCGTAGTTCGATATCCGATTACCTCATCATGACGTCACAACTCATGTTTCATCTACGTGTTAAGTTCTAATTATATGCCATATTTCAAGTTCATGTGAAGTTTGCAAGTATGTGTTTTTTGTAGACAATCGATCCGGAGAAGGAGAAGAAAAAACTAGATATAAGTTTTGGTCACAACAAAAACTAGGTGTTCGGTTGAAGTTAAAATGATGACGTCATCAATTCAAAGTGTTGGAGAAAGTCAAATGTTAACGTCTGTTGAAGTTCTCGCGAGAAGTTTATTTTAATACAATACAATACTGAATTTAGAAATTATTTTAATATTAAACTTTGACTTCCGGTTTGGACAGGAAGTAAAGGTCAAATTGGGGTCATCTTGTGTAAATATTTTTCGACAATTAACAATCTATACAATTGTGGAAAGATTGTGAATTTACCCCTTGTGGTTGTTGAGATATGATTTTTTTAATATTAAACTTTGACTTCCGGTTTGGACAGGAAGTAAAGGTCAAATTGGAGTCATGTTTTTGTAAATACTTTTGACAATTAACAATCTGTACAATGGTGCAAAAACTGTGAATTTACCTCTTGTGGTTGTTGAGATATGATTTTTTTAAATATTAAACTTTGACTTCCGGTTTGGAAAGGAAGTAAGGTCAAATTGGGGTCATCTTTTTGTAAATATTTTTTGACAATTAACGATCTGTACAATGGTACAAAAATTGTGAATTTACCTCTTGTGGTTGTTGAGATATGATTTTTTTAAATATTAAACTTTGATTTATCATAATTCAATATCTGATGATCTCATTATGACGTCACAACTCATGTTTCATCTACGTGTTATGTTCTAAGTATATGCCAAGTTTGAAGTTCATATGAAGTTAGCAAGTATGTGTTTTTTGTAGACAATCGATGGGGAGGAGAAGGAGAAGAAAAAAAAAACGAACAAAAACAATAGGTGTTTCGGGCACATACCCGAACACCTAAAAAACCGAACAAAAACAATAGGTGTATCGGGCACATACCCGAACACCTAATAACAGATTCAAGAAGTTTTTTTTTTTTGGTGGGGGGGGGGGGGGGTTAACGAAGAAGTTCGATTATTTTAAAATACGTGTTGATCTTGTGTTGAGAATTGGGTTCACTGGAGTTTATTGAGTGCATTTGTTTTTTACTGGGAATGCAGTTTGGGTTACCGATTGATGAGTCTCATTAGAGTCAAAGTAATTGTCCTGGAGCAGCAAATACAAAATTTCAATGATATAAATGAAAACACAAAACTGAAAGCTCCAAACCGTCAAAATGATGCTCAGGGGCAGTGGTGTAAATACTATGGATGGGATATGGGCGAACGGGGGGGGGGGGGGCAGTGGGCAGTTCCCCCAACCGATGCCTGTAAATCTGCTCTTCTTTCACGACAGACCATAGGCACATTTCAAAAGTTGTCAACAATTTATTATGACCTAGACTACTCGACTCCACAGAAGGGATGGCTTTGCAAGGTCGACATCAGAAAGGCGAGTTACAAATGTAAGATACAAACAAGTTTTGCATCTCGAGCGGGTACAATTAAAGCACTCTTGTGGTGATTCATGATCAGTGAGTTAAGGTCACTGTTGGTGCTAGGGAGCCTAGCCCGAACCAATATATCGCCGAGGTTGCGGGGGCGACGGAAAGCAATATATATATAAAGATATATAGACACAAACAACCTGGGTAACGGCAATAGCGAATACAAGCCTTTTATGTGGTCTTACACAGAATAAATATATATACATGTCTATATATAGTGTTACGAATCTTACCCTTTGATTTTGATAAATATTAGCACCCTCTATTTCACTTCTTCCATATTTTGCTTACGATGCAATTTCAAGCAGTCTAGTCCCAGGGTTTGTTTCTCTGGACCCTCGATTGTCCGCTATGAATATGCAATCCATACAAGGACGCTACTTTTGCTCATGCATATCCAGCGCCAACGCAATACATAATGCAACACCAGCGAGAGCCTTGTGTGCATGCCACACCCTCCCACCACGTGGCTTGGAGCCGTCCTTTAGACTTAGTCTATTTTCTCCTACTTTCCTAGGAGTCCACCCTACACGGCGAACACGGTTCGTGGATGTAGCACGGCCAAACAGTCACCGTGACTGGCCCGCTCAGTCATAGTCCTTGGTCCATGTGCCGTGCTCCCATGCGCAACCGCTGCTCCCCTCATGCAATAGCTTAGCATCCCCAGTAAGCATTACCCCTAGAACACGCCCTCCTTTCTAAGTTGTCACTCACTTTACTTTCGTCAAATACCTTTCCTTATATGGAACAAG
Organism: Zoroaster sp. YZ-2022; assembly: GCA_029582265.1. NCBI lineage: Eukaryota > Metazoa > Echinodermata > Asteroidea > Forcipulatida > Zoroasteridae > Zoroaster > Zoroaster sp. YZ-2022. Next base: position 45,947,325 of record CM055819.1, read on the forward strand.
GACCTGTTGTATACCATGATTTTGCACACGTTTCTACCCTTAGACGCGGAAGGCAAGCTTCTCATTGGCTAAGACGCTAAACTAGGCTAATGTTTTATTCATTCCTAGGCCCCAGATTTCTATATAAACCCAGAGATTTCCTGATCTCGGGGAAGTGCGGTTCCGAATGATATCTGTGCGACTCGATCCGATCCATGACAGTGCGGTGTACCGAACTATTACAGTCCAGAGCCTCGTTCGTTGAACCAATGTGCAGTGCGTCGATATGACCATTGGTTCGCCTAGCTAATGCGGTCTGATACACACTCTGGCCCCGTCCAGACACCCCGTGTAGTCAAGCCCTGGTGGTCCCCGTCGTCGTGATCGACCAGCCGTCCGTCTCTCGGTGTAGCAGTGCCCGTATCGTATACCGAGTTACAAGCCGCATGAACGAATGATGGTCCTGGCTGTACCCGATCCCTTTGTAGTAGGGGGGTATTATTTCACTTTTTTTGACTTTTTTATATTCTGCCCCCCCTCAAAACATGTACAGGCCTATTAGAAACAAGACTAATTCATTAAAATAAAAATTTGATATTTCTAAACCCCTGTACATGCCCCCTGAAAGTTTTGGCTGAAGGGCGCCCTCTGTTGTCAGTTAAATGTAAAGGTTCCCTGACTCTGTATGCAATGAAGAGACATACATAATGGTGGTAACCAGTCTGTGTATGTGATATATACCACACACATAATCATCAGCTGTTCATGGTTTGCTCACATGGTTTAATTGATGGGTTTAAAGCCATAAAGACAATAATATATTTAGATTAGTAAATGTGCACATCATATTATATAATTATAAGGATTGTTTGCTGGGCAGTGACACTGACAGAAGTTATCTATAAGAGACCGCATAGTTAGGTAAGTTTGTTTTAAATATTTTGTTTCATATTGTATTGTTTATTTACCTACTAACGTTATAACACTACTTGTGCTCTATATCATGAACATTCAATGGGAGTTGGGAACATTGTATTTGACATGTCTGGGACTTATTATCATCTTAAAATCATGAACTATTTACCCCCTGGTTACTGTCATTTAACTGGAGTTTGTACAATCACAATGATATAATAGGTTTTTTTAAAGTTTTTATTTACAGTCAGTCACCCCAAACAAGGCCAAAAAGCCACTAGAGTGTAAGGGGTTACATTTGCGATAACATCCACCATTTAAGCAAGATTACATTTGTTGATATTTTTCTTAAACTTAATTAGATCGTAAGTTGGTGGAAAACAATCAGCAGGAAGGTCGTTCCATTGTAATGCTGTTCTAGGGAAGAAGCTATCCAAATGGAACTTACTCTTGATTTTGGGGAGTCGAAGATAGTGAGGGTGTTCACCTGCTTGTTTAGCAAAACGAGTAACACGAGAGAAATCAGTAAGAGAGAGAATACAGTTTGCAATTCCCAAATAAGTTTAGGTTTACAACTGTGTAACCTCTGAACCTATACAGTTGAAACCTAGCTTAAAATAGTTGTATTTGGGATTTATTATTTGTATTGTACTATTTTTAAGGGGTGGCGGGTTAAAAGACAGATTCGATCCGTATCTCTATCAACTGATATTTAAGCACATTTGTGAACAACTTGTTTCAATATTTCACTTTCTATTAATAATTTGTGTAATAATACATTTGTTAGTTCACACATAATTAATTATGTATTTCTTATTTTTTAGGTAACAGCTACATCTGCAAGAATGGCACAAAAAAGCACCAGGTCAAAAGCAAAGAAAACATTAGTAAGAGTGGACTATCATGAGCAAGCAGAATTTCCTCACGGAGTCCTTCCCACAAAAAAGGACATCATTCAGAATATGCTGTATCTACTGAGACCACAACGAGCTGGACAAGCCCAAAGATCTAAAGATGATGCCTCACATCTGCTAGCAGAACTGCTTCAAGACCACTGGATCTACTGCAACATTTACACCATTCATGTGAAGCACATACAGAAGCACATTTTAGCGTTATACATGGAATTCATCACACTTTGTCAAACAAGGAAAGGCAGACAGAATAAGCGATACTTTCAAAGTGTGCAAGATTTCAACAAGCAGGCAGATCAGCCCTTTGATGTTTTCTGCAGAGATGAAGTAGTCAGAAAACAGTGTGAAGTTAACGTTTACATGGACTGAAAATGACTGACATGGAGTTTAAATTTCTTGATGATCAGAGATCAGACAGAAAGATGTTCTGTGAAGATTTTGTTGATAGAAAAAGGATGAAGACTACGGATCGCAGAAGAAAAGATTTGCAAAGCATGGAGAATAAGCGCCAGGATGCTGAAAGTGAAATGAATCCTAACAAAGACGTGACAACTTTCTCCTGAAAGTGATGAATCAGGTGCAGCTGTTCATGACCAGGACTATGAGAATCTACTAACTGTGAGTTCTGATGATAGTGACAAGCCAACTTGTTCTACTGGGAGAAAGCGCCGTCTATCAAGTCCATATACAGTTGGTATTGCACAGGACGAGATGCCACCACAATACCTCCATGTCCGTGAAGGAGTCCGAAAAGTTAAATCTGAGTTCTATGAGACGGTTGATATGCTGAAAAGTTGTTACCACATGTCTGAAAAACAGGCCCAGGGAGCTGTTGTGACAGTTGGGAATAAAATGTTTGGTAGAACCTGGAAATTTCACAGCGAGTCCGAAGTCATTGATCTTGATACCCTGCCTGAGAAAAAGAGCACACGAGTGGCTGGCAAAAGCATAGAGGCAATGGTGCTGGATGAAATTGTAAGTGAAATTATGGCTTCAGATGGAGTGGCTACAATAACATACTCTGAAGATGCCTCAAAGAAACAAGGTGCTGGTTCTTTTTCAGTTCAGGGCATCACAGTAAATGGAAGATACAGATCTCTCCCGACCATGAATATTGCTTCAGAAACAAGACAGAACCTTGCAAATCTCAAGCTAGCAGTCCTTGATATTTTGCAAGCTGCAAGTGGCAAGGAATCAAAATATTTATTTGAAAAGATTGATTTTGTAATCACTGATCAAACTACTCACAATTTTGAAGTTGATGAAATTGTGGCTGATGAATTACATTCACAACACACTCCTGACCATCTGTTCTGCAATGTACACCTGTCACTCATGTTTAACAGAGTAATCACGAAGCAATGGGCTGAAGTGGAAACCATGATTGGTAGAGACAAGATTTATTCCTCGTTTCTTGTAAATGCTACCACAACCGCATCAAGTGTCACTGAACAAGCTTTGGATTGTTTCACTCGGCTCATTAACCATGACTTTGACCACAAGCCCTGGAACAAAGCAAAAGAGTTTGACATCCACATCTCTCCACGATGTAACAAATCTGTCAGTCTTAAGGATGAAAGATTCAACAGATTAACTCTGATATGTGCCATTGCACTCTATCACTATGAAGATGTAGCATCCTTTCTTGAGAAGTATGTGCTTGTAACAAACCAGCTTGCTTGCATTGTGAGGTGTTTCTTAGAACTTGACTTCTTGAAAGTAATGTATTGTGCAGGTGCCCTATTGGCCTTCATCTTGTGGAACCCTTCCTTTCCCTCACAACATCAGCTGTCACAGCATATACAAAACTGATACCAGCTTTCCAGCAAATATACAACGATCTCACATCCACAGATGCATTGTCTTTACTGAATGTAGACCAACCAGCATTCAGTTTTGTCTCAAAGGAGCGATTTGCCACCACACAATACGACCAGGATATATGTGAAGCCATAGCTGAAGTATCAGAGGCATATCGGCCACAATTGATACAGTTACTCAATATGATTCTACCAGCTCTAGCAGAAGGGTTCCAAAAGCAAAAAGGAGATATATTTGGCTTTGGTGATCATCAAGAAGACAGCAAGCACGCACTATCTAAGATGGATGCTCAAAAGTTAGACCAGGCACCCATTCACAACCTTGCTGCAGAACGCAGTGTAGGATTCATCAATTATGAACTTTCGATAAGGGGAGCCAAGCAGCTTGCTAGTGCATCTTTAGCTCGGGTCAAAGCTAATCGGTGGATCTTATCGAGCAGAGATCATCGGGTTCCTTTCGAGAGTACTCTAATGTAGCTAAAGTAACCATACCGGAAATAATGCGCAAGTGGGATTCTGCACAGGACGAACTCAAAAAGAAAGGACTGCAAGACAAAGAAATTGCAAACATAGCTGTTGATCATAGGAAGAACAATGACCTTGATAAACTTAAGTCTATGGGAGGACCATTCACTTCATCTGCCCAGGTTGATGAATACATGGAATCCATCGATGTAGTTGAACAGATGAAGACCACTCGCTTGTACCTTGAGGTTCGGTATGCCCGAGACACAGCACTTTCCTTGCCAAAATCGAGTGATATATTCCGAATTGATGAAGAGTCACAAGAAACTTCCCAACACTACATATGCAGCAAACCTTAAGCTCTATCTGAACAATGTCACTACCAAGGCAGATGTCACAATGGATGATTTCAACAGGGCAATGGACAATTTGTTACATTAGTAGCCCTAATGTATGTGGCATTCAGCATGTACGTGAATACACAATGATATCTGGACTGATTTTTGAGTGAATGACACATTAGTTCATCCTTTAATCCTTCACATATTTGCATCACGGTTTTATTAAACATGTTTTAATTTATAAGTTTTCAAGATAAAACTTCATCTAATGTACATGTTGCCTTTAAGCCAAGTTATCCATGTACAATTACAATTGCACTTTGAAAAATAGTTAAAGACCAAGGCACAATGTCATGACACTGCTTCACATAGAATTGTACAATTACATGTACAATCAAGCAAGCCAAAATCCCTAATGATAGTTATTACAGTGTATAGTAATCACAGATTCTTAACTTATAGTTAAGCAGTGTCATACAATTGGGCTATCAAACAAGAATATGGACCAAACATTTCAGAATTTACCCATTCTCTTTTGTCAATTTAATAAGGCAAGATTTAATTTCTAGAAATGTAAACATCAATTTTACATTTTTCTAGGGTAAAATGAGTTCCATACAAACCCACAGGGACACTGTTTTATTCATGAAAATGTTACTTTTTAATCGGATTTTTTGTTTCATAAGGCAATTTAAAGGTTGTCATGGAATAGTAGGCTACAATTTTAACAGGTAAACATAATAAAGTACTTTAAAATAATTGTTGAAGTGATGTTCTCTTCATTGCTTCCCTATCATTGTGTTTTAAACAAAATAGACTGGTGCCCCAACAACGGTATACAGGTAAGGTAATCTGCACAAGAAGTCAGGATGCCATGCCGTTTCACAAAAACGAATCTTCAGGGGCATGTACAGGGGGTTAACGCTCTCAAATGATTTTTTGAGTATTTTTTCCTTGTTTCTTATAGGTTGGTACATATTTTGAGGGGGCACCTAAAATGTTTGGGTTAATATCCCCCCTCCCCCCTATTTGTAGTTGGTATTACTCGTACACACCATTCGGAACTCGTATTATGTCTAACTATTAAGTCTAATTATTGAAATACGCTACCACTCTTTTTATATGTCGTTCGTGCCTTTTATTGTTGTTGAATGCAGAAAAGGTAATAAACCATCCCCAACTGATATTGTCACAACAAAGTTTGTGTCCGCCCTATTATTTTGTTGACCCACAATAGTGGGGAACGCAGCAATATAATATACGAGTTGGCTGCGAGCTATCGCCGTTCTAGTTCATGCATGAGAGAGCGAGGCCGCAAGGGTGCGATATTTACAATGGTTTTATTCTCGCTGTGATGAGGCTATAGTTGTAGTTGAAGTAAAAGACCAAACAAAGGTCTCTGGTTTCTGGTTTCCGGGTGCGTCGCCTCATACCAATCGCTGCGGAATGATTTGGTAGGGGGCGGGGAGGGGGGGCGGCAAATATAAACTCAGTGAGCGGAGCAAGCCAAGGAGCAAAGCGAGCTCACAGCGTTGGGTCCAGGGCCCACTTAATTAGGGCTCTGTGCATGGGAATTTGTCAGCTATTTCAGCGTATAAAATGTGATTTTTATGGAGTTCATTTTGGATTTTTTTTTTTAGTGCAGATGTGACAGTAATATATTTCCCATATGTTCCTGTAGACGAAGCCAAATCAGTATTTAGGCTAGACTATTTTCAACAACAACAAAACCTAATAAACTATGACGACTTTCTTTGGGAGATGAATGTACAAATTCCTTCCAAATTCAAAATTAGGCCTGACATGTGTCGGATTGTTGAAATTATCTTTTGTTCAAATGCTGCGTTTTAGTTTTTTAAAAATGCACCTTTTTAATTTTGAATGAAAAATAATGCCACACAGTTACGCGACCAGATTCGTTATTCATCCATGGTTCAACCACAACGAAAACAGACGACGGTCATATGTTATTTTGTTCAATCCTAAATCCTAGAAAACTACAGATATTTAAAATATCTGTCGTCGATCAGATCAGGGGAAGTACGGTACATGTAAGGGGAATGTACGGTACACACACCCACACACCAACCTTCGTTGGCAGAAGTAATAAACAAAAACACTGCGGCATTAACGTGACAGTACGTTTTACCTTTTATTTCAGTTCTAACCTTGTTTGCTTCAAGTCGGAAATGTTGATTGTAAACTTTGTCACGTAAAATTTTACCTGAAAACGCCGATATTTCCCACTAGTTGATGGTGACGTGTCTGTGTCGGTAGACGTACAGGCGGCTGTCAAAAAAGTTTAAAATTGTGTAGGGCCTACATGTAGCTAGCGTATTGGAGAAAGGTCAATTATTGATAATTTGCTGGAAGTAGGCATGTCACTCCCGAAAACGCCCTCTACGTTCGCCACGATCGAGTACAAAAATCCCATTCATAAAAATACCCGTTTGGTAAGCTGCACCCCTATGAGGGCCTTCGGAAAATGCCGATCAATAACGTCATGATTTTAATATGTAAGAGAAGAATAATGAATAGCAAACAGCGCGAACACCTGTTGTTTTTGTACTGTTTTTTAGGTGTTAATTGTTTATGTGTACATTTGAGTACTATAAATTTACCCATTATAAACGTTAGTAATAAGTGATTGTAATATTAAATATTTGTGGTATTGTTTGGTAATCATATTTTAAAGGGGACAGAGTTAATTAATTGAAAAATGTTTATAAATTCATTTAAGATTGTGTTGATTAAAGTCGATCTGCTCTCAGAGATGCCATTCTTGATTTTCTCTCAACTTGGATTAATTGATGACCGCCTTGGCTTTGCCAACTATTATAAGCATATGTGACGTGTTCTCCCGAAATCAGACACTTTTGGGCAGAGCTCGGAACTGAGAAACGGGCAAAAATATGCCTGTTTTTTGTTTTCCTCAGCAAGTCATTTCATTAATAGGTAACCCTTAATAAAGCAATTTAAGGCAATATTAATCTGTTGACATGCCTGTTGCTAGGGGAACAGAAGTATCTTTGTAAGAAGTTAATTACTTAAAACATACCAAATGAAACTTGTAACTTTAAAGTCGATTATCTCCGTTTGTAATTTTCGTAAAGACAAACCTAAAAATTACGTAACTCCGCTTTGGGGAGTCCAGTTTAAAAAAAAATTGATCATTGTAAAGCTGAGGATCTCTACTTTCATAATCAATAACTAACTCAATTTTGATAACCTGCCCAAAAGTGTCTGATTTCGGGAGAACACGTCACATATAAAACATGACAGGTCACTGTTTCAGTTCTTTCATTTCTCATCATAAGCAATTATCATTGTTCTTTTACGAAAAGTCGATGAGAACTCTTATGAAATACATATGAAACCCTTGAACAGATTACAACTGATCCCCAAAAATACAGTTAAGCACATTATCCAAATTCACAAAGTGACAACAAATGTGACATTACATATATATCTATATGATAAGAAAATCCAGGTCAATTTCATCAACATTTCAGTTTTAATGCATTTTATTCAGATGACTACTGTCCTTTCTTGTACTTTAGTCCACCTAAACTAAAGTCATTGAAATGTGTCATTATTAGCCATGTTTCCGTAATACTTAAAAGGCATGATAATTTATGCTAAATACAGCATATAAGACCATGTACATGATGATTTTGTAGCTTTAAGTGGACATAAAGGCAAATAATATTTAAAATTCTTATAATGTATCCAGTGCTGATTATGTGGCTTCAACAGGACATCATGTAGAGATGAATTACATTTTCTGAAAGGGAACAAAATACAGTGTTATCATACACTATTCAAAAGTATTTCCAGACCTCTCTGTAAGTTTGTTTGGAGACGGATTTATAAAGTACCGCGATTGGAATAAACTCTTACAAAAGCCATAGCCAAAAAGTCCCCCATGAACAAAATCACAAATTTTAAACAATAGACGACAATGACGCAAATATGAATTTTTTTTAAATTTTTCCTATTTGAAGTAAATGTCTCCACTTGCATCAACATAAGAATCAAGATATAATATATAAAAACCAACCCACTTTTTTTACTGTATCCATTACGAAAAAATAGTGAAAATGCATTAAGATTGTTAATTCTAATTTTTTCTAACATGGGATATCTGTCTTCTGATGATAAAAAAGTATTTAAGAATCCGGTCAGTGACAAAACTTGTGAGTTTGATTTAACTTATTGTTTAAAGTTTAACTTGACGATTAACATAAAAAAAGAATTAACTGTTATGAACCAAAATGACATGTTATATAAATGCAAAATTGTAGTTAGTACATGGCCTTACGTCTGGAATCTAGTATGATCTTTTTATACGGCCATAGGTTCGATACGTAAAACACTATCAACAAATTTTGCTCTTAAAGGGTTATTTTGACACTTCGGAAATAATTAAATCTAACTTTATGTCACTTACTGAACTTTTAAAAGATTAAACAATTTAGTACACGTGTCAACCCAGCCACACCCCCTTCCCCATAAAGACACCATCAATGGGCGGCTGCTACCCCGGGTACTGGCAGTGTCAAATATTAATGACATTGCCCTAAATACTAATTATCACCCTCCCTCAGCTAAAACAATACTTAAGTCCCAATTTTTACTTAACATTTTCCTCTGTCTATATAACAACCCCGTAGCGTCGCTAAATCACAAACGAAAATTATTTCTACAGGTATACTTTCTACAGGTATACTTTTTACAGCTACAGGTATACTTTCTTTGTAGGAAGATAATATAGTAAACAACTAACCTATGATAGCTTCAGCTATAATTACATTGTGTTGTTCTTGTTCATAACAAAATATATCATAGGTGGTTTATTTATTAAAAATATTAATAAATATTATATTAAAAAATAAAACAATTAAAAAATGAAGGTTTAAACGTCCATTGCATGCCATGGCATAGGCCTATATAATGTTCCCAAAATTTGTCAAAATGTACATGTGTATTGCAATGAATGAACGGCTTGGTGTGATAGATGGGGTGAGTAACCGGAAAGCACACATCTTCTGAATAATTTTTTCATCTCCTCGATTATTACGGTAGTTTCTCCCCAAAACCCAAATTTCCGATTGTTGTCAAATATTTATATATATATTGATGGATTAGTTTGGGAATTTAACCGTATGGTTCCATACAATTTCAACGTGTCTATGTGTTTTATGATAAACAAATTCAGATGTAAAGATTCTTTTATCACGCTGTAGGAATGGCGTTGTTAAAGGGGGCAGGGAAACTACCGCCCCCGACGGGATTTTGACAACAATCGGAAATTTGGGTTTTGGGGACAAACTACCGTAATAATCGAGGAGAAGAAAAAATAATTCAGAACGATGTATGGTTCTGTTTTAGTTAGATAATTCGAAAATTTGCTTGTCTCTTCCCCCTGGAAACAACCGTTGCTACGCCACTGATCAAGTTACAGTTATGCGACCAACAATTTTTTTGTTCATCCATGGTTCAACCACAATGAAATCAGGTCTAACAGAATATTTGACCGCCTGCAAATTGTTCCTTGCACAATACACTGCATTTTACGGTTCGATGATGTCATTTTGTTTTGCTAGCGTATTCGTCTTCGTTCACATCATTGATCTTCATATATTGAATAAAGGTCAATTATTAATATTTGCTGGGAGCCCCTCTTTATTGAAGCGAAGCAAATTGTTTCATTTGTATAGGCCTGTACACTTTTTATTATCCCTGTTCAAACAGTTACACTGAGGTCTGTACTGTGAAACAATTTGAAAGCAACATCTCGTCAAGGCGTATGAATTCCTTGGCGGAACTTATACCACAAACGTCACGCACGGCAGAATATTGCCAAGACGACAACAAAATCATGCCATTTTTGGTGTTCTTTAAATCATATCTTTTTAATTGCTTATGCTATAATTTTCGTTTTTGCTTTATATTTTAGACAATTTATCCTTCTTCTTTATGGTGTAACATTCATTTAAAAACATTATATACAGACCTGTCGATTTTCAATAAAACATTGTCACTTAGGCCGGTTTTACAGTGTAATTTCATTTTTACGGAACATTTTGAATACTACACAATCCCTGAATAAAGTCTGCATTCCCTGGACTGATTATTTTCGTTTGAATGATAAAATAAAGACATAAGCCTATCCCTGAATTGATGTAAAATTCATGCTGATTGGTCATTGTCGATTGGAGGTGAAACATTTTGAACCAATCAGATCTAGTGTTAGAAAATGTGTTGAAACCTATGACAAAACCAGCGTAAGATAAGATCAATGCCTTGCTAAAATGGGACATCAATTGGCAATGTACAACAATTATTTTCATTTATTAGGTTCCGAAAAAAGGGCCCAAGAAATGGCTGTGAAATAGCGAAACTACGGAAGCATTAAATCATAATGATGACTTGATTAAGTCATAATTATGACTTAGCATAAGTCACAAGAGATATTAAGTTATAATTATGACTTAATGAAGTCATAATTATGACTTAATGAAGTCATAATTATGACTTAAACTGAGTAAATTTTTAAAGTCATAATTACGACTTAGTACTAAGTCGTAATTATGAGATATTAAGTCGTAACTATGACTTACGCTAAGTCACAATTATGACTTAATCAAGTCATCATGCATCAGGATTTGTCATTTATGTTGCTCGGATTGTCCCCACAAGTCTCTAACTTTTCACCGGTAACCTCCTACACAATCTGCCTGCCTTGCCTTTCTTTGACTGAGCTTACTATTGAGGAAACCAGGGAAATAATTAATAAAGTAGGCTCCATTGTCAGTGTAGGAGACCGTGCAATAATTAATAAAGTAGGCTCCATTGTCAGTGTAGGAGACCGTGCAATTCATCGATTTTCCCAGGAGTGCGTTTATGGCATTACAAAAAAGTCAAAAGTGTAAAGGAAACACTTTAGCGACCACCTGATAATAATTTGTTCGCTGGTATTTACTCCACAAAGCAATGTTGGCTCCTATGCTAATACAGAGTTTACTTAAACGTCAGGTGATAAACAATTGATTTGATTTTAAAATTTAATAAAAATATAAATTGATTAACTAAAATGAAATGAAATGAAATTATATCCGCAATTAAATAACATCCAAATCTGGCGCAGCAGGTTGGACTTCTGCGGGTAATTTGTCTTGTAATGCATGTTTCATCTTAAGGTTTAATTAAGATTGATCAACCTGAGAAGACGTGTTGTGACAATTTTTCCAAATTTGATTTACTATTTAAGGTTGTGAACAAAGAAATGGTTGTGGAAAGTTTTCCACAATAACAATTGCGAATTTAGGAAATTAATTTTGTTCACAACCTTCACACCAAGTGAGGTCATTTAAAATAATGATTTGCTGATAATTTAAATTTGACCAATTATCTTGAAGAGTCAACTGCACGTGATCATAATCAAACTCACACAATACATTATTTGCTTATTACTGATTGTATAAATCCAGAGCCAGGGCTTAGTTGATAGACCTGACCAGGCACGTGCATACATAGGTCCCAAAGGGTGCTTGAGCCCCTGCCCTTTTTGCCTAGTATAAAAAGTGCCCTTTTTAGCCCAAGGTTTTTTTTTTTTTTTTTTTTTGAATGAATTATTAAGTTCCTGTTGCGCATAGACTGCCCTGCCTAGTTGAAAGATGTCAGGATAGAATAAAATTAGAATAAATATTAGGTCAGCAGAGATGCCCTCATTATTCCTGTGCACGGGCCTGCATGTGCCCCTCCGCGAAACTAGATTTCACGCATAGCCGCGCGCGCCTATACGTCTTTGATAGGCAGGCACACGCTGTCACTGAAACACGAAATTGACATCCCGCTCCCACTCGAGACCTATGTTAAAAACCATATTATGCGTTTTTATTAATAAATAAACGCCCAAAATTGTTTTAGCTCGCGCGCTACGCGCGCTCGCATGGAATTACACTGCCCTTTTCAGACTCTGAGCCCCTGCCCCTCTACAACCCTGTGCACGTCCCTGGACCTGACGTCACACGTATGACAGACATCATCTTAACCAATGAGGGCTAAAGGTTCCTTGCATAATATATGCATATGCATGAGTACCAACATTGTAAACCAATCAGCAGGAAGCTTGGCACTGAGTATTTGACCAATCAGTACGAGACATATTTCATTCCGTGGGCTGAGAGAAACCAAGCCGCCCAATGCTCAAAGTCAGACGGAACCAAATTTCATATCTGTATTGCAGTTGAACGACGTATTCTCATACAGCCTTCAAATACGTGATCTGCTGGTGTCGAGAACAACTGAACGTTTCACTATTTTTAATGTAACTTTACCTAGATAATAGGGAATACTATTATCATCTTTGCCTTAAAACTGCAGAATCATTAAAACCATTCTCGAAACAGTTTCAACATGGATTCAAAAATGATGAAGCAATTTCAAGTAATGATGATTCGCATTCTCCATCTTAAAATGATGGATATAGTTTTCTTAGTGTCGATGACAGCAATCGTAAACGGCTTTGGAAATAACTGTGGTGGGCTGGACGAGATATGGCTAAGTGCAGAAAACAGAGTCCTCAAGAACTCTGTGTACAAAAACATAACTGTACCCAATCATATCATTTGTGGACGAGACTGCAGCATGGATAAGGATTGTAAGTCATTTACCTTCAACAAATTCATCAAAATGTGTGAGTTGAACAATGGTACGAGGGCCCAGTATCCTGAAGACTTTATTGAAAATCAAGGGAGTGTGTACTTTGATACAGATGAGGACACACCTCTATTTTCACTGGCTGATATGTCTTTCGATCGCTACAAAAGTTGTAAGAAACTGTTAGAGGCAGGTTTCCATACAAGTCGTGTCTACACAATCTACCCAAATGGGTTTAACGATGGTCTGCAGGTCTACTGCGACATGGACACTGATGGCGGGGGATGGATTGTGTTTCAGAGACGGCAGGATGGAAGCGAGAACTTCTACCGAAGCTGGAATGAGTACAAGTCTGGTTTTGGTGAACTGTCCGGTGAGTTTTGGCTGGGCAATGATAACATGGTGAGTCTGACCTCTGACAATTCACAAGGAACCTGGGACCTGAGGGTGGATCTAGAAGATTGGACTAACGAGAAGACATTCGCAAAGTACAACACTTTCCAAATATCTGGTGATAAATACACGCTACATGTTGGTGAATACGATGCCAGCAGCACTGCTGGTGAAGTGGACTCTCTTGAAATTCACAAAGGAAGACCCTTCACAACCATGGACAATGACAATGATCTTAGGCCAGGAAAAAATTGTGCACAAATTAATGTAGGAGCCTGGTGGTTTAACAGTTGTTTATATTCACACCTAAATGGTGAATATTATCAAAATGGACCGTCTGTTAATTACAAAGGAATAGTGTGGTATTACTGGCGACAAACCACTTCTCTCAAAAAATGCAGCATGAAAATGCGTGAAACGGTGTAAGTTTAAAATATTATTTTTGTCCACAAAACGTTCATTAACGAATAAAAGACTAATAAAAGACTTTGCTTTGTAAATACTGGAAATGTTTTAAACTAAAAGGTAGACAGACACATGTTTTTTGTTTGCCCTCTTTTCAGGTATCTGAGATTCTAACTAATTATCACAAAACTAACCTGTGAAATCTTCAAAACGTGCTCCCGTTTTTGAGAAACAATATAAAAAAACCTGTTACACATGTTTTTGTTTTTGTTTTTCAAAAGTAGGTAGCTGGAAGTCAACTTTTTTTTTAAATTCTAAATAACAATTAGTATTTTTTCTCAGATGAAAGCACGGCATTATGAGTGTACGTGACACGAAATATGTGAACAAAGAACGAAATATTTCTGCAAATTTGACAAGAGCATTCAGATAAATTCAAATGTTAATCCACTTGTTTATGAAAATCTTTTGAACGTATTATGAATATATGTAAATAATGCCATTAATTTGTGTGTTTCTGGTTACAATAGGAAAACTGGGGGTGGGTAGAAGGGAAATATAAATGTTTCCCCTTTGATGTTTGCTTTTCACCGACATATCTAAAGCACTATGTACTCAGTCTATGCGGGAAAAATCAATAGGTCTTAGTCACCTGTGGATTTCTTCCCCGTATACACACGAAAGCACAGAATGTACAGTGGTTTATAGATATAGATACGTTGTTGAAAGGCAAAATTCCAAATGAATTGTTAAATATCCCGACGCAAGAATTGCATCAATAAATACCTTTTTTTCATTTTTATTTTGCCAAAATTTAAAAAGAAATATCATAGGTGGTTCATTTATTTATTTAAAAAAATACAACAATTAAAAACAGAAGGTGTAAACGTCCATTGCATGCCATGGCATAGGCCTATATCATGTGTATTGCAATGAATGATCGGCTTGGTGTGATAGATGGGGTGAGTAACCGGAAAACACATGTTTTTAGCTTAAGAAACTTGTTGTGTTGTTGTACTTGAAAAAATAGAAGTGGTTCAAATGACCAATGACGTTGAATAAACTGAGTGATAGGAACTAATCAACGAATAGGTGTTTTCCATCATTTCAATGTGTTTGTTTATAGTGAGAGTTATCTTATTATTAGAGAATATGTAATCTGTAACAACAGACAGATATATAAAGACAAACTGACGGAAAGATGATAGGACAGACATACTTAATCAAAACTCTTTCGTATAACGGTACACTCAGACATCAGTATACACTTAAAGCCAGTATACACCTTTGGTTAAATGTCTCCACTTGCATCAACATAAGAATCAAGATATAATGTATAAAAACCAACCCACTGTTTTTTTTACTGTATCCATTACGAAAAAATAGTGAAATGCATTAAGATTGTTACTTCTTATTTTTTTTCTAACATGGGATATCTGTCTTCGGATGATAAAAAAGTATTTAAGAGTCCGGTCAGTGACAAAACTTATGAGTTTGATTTAACTTATTGTTTAAAGTTTAACTTGACGATTAACATAAATAAAGAATTAACTGTTACGAACCAAAATGACATGTTATATAAATGCAAAATTGTAGTAAGTGCATGGCCTTACGTCTCGAATCTAGTATGATCTTTTTTATACGGCCATAGGTTCGAACGTAAAACACTAACAACAATTTTGCTCTTAAAAGGTTATTTTGACACTTCGGAAATAATTAAATCTAACTTTATGTCACTGACTGAACTTTTAAAAGATTAAACAATTTAGTACACGTGTCAACCCAGCCACACCCACTTCCCCATGAAGACACCATCAGTGGGCGGCTGCTACCCCGGGTACTGGCAGTGTCAAATATTATAATGACATTGCCCTAAATACTAATTATCACCCTCCCTCAGCTAAAACAATACTTAAGTCCCAATTTTTACTCAACATTTTCCTCTGTCTATATAACAACCCCGTAGCGTCGCTAAATCACAAACTTTGTAGCAAGATAATATAGTAAACAACTAACCTATGATAGTTTTAGCTATAATTACATTGTGTTGTTCTTGTTCATAACAAAATATATCATAGGTGGTTTATTTATTTAAAATATTAATAAATATTATATTAAAAAATAAAACAATTAAAAAAAGAAGGTTTAAACGTCCATTGCATGCCATAATGTTCCCAAAATTTGTAAAAATGTACATGTGTATTGCAATGAATGAACGGCTTGGTGTGATAGATGGGGGTGAGTAACCGGAAAACACACATCTTCTGAATTATTTTTTCATCTCCTCGATTATTACGGTAGTTTCTCCCCAAAACCCAAATTTCCGATTGTTGTCAAATATTGATTGATTAGTTTGGGAATTTAACCGTGTGGTTCCATACAATTTCAACGTGTCTATGTGTTTTATGATAAACAAATTCAGATGTAAATATTATTTTATCACGCTGCAGGAATGGCGTTGTTAAAGGGGGCAGGGAAACTACCGCTCCCGACGGGATTTTGACAACAATCGGAAATTTGGGTTTTGGGGACAAACTACCGTGATAATCGAGGAGAAGAAGAATAATTCAGAACAATGTATGATTCTGTTTTAGTTAGATAATTCGAAAATTTGCTTGTCTTTTCCCCCTGGAAACAACCGTAGCTACGCCACTGATCACGTTACAGTTATGTGACCAACAAATTGTTTGTTCATCCATGGTTCAACCACAATGAAAACAGGTCTAGCAGAATATTTGACCGCCTTCAAATTGTTCCTTATGCACAATACACTGCATTTTACGGTTCGATGATGTCATTTTGTTTTGCTAGCGTATTCGTCTTCGCTTACATCATTGATCTTCATAATATATTGAACAAAGGTCAATTATTAATATTTGCTGGGAGCCCCTCTTTATTGAAGCGAAGCAAATTGTTTCATTTTTATAGACCTGTACACTTTTTATTATCCCTGTTCAAACAGTTACACTGAGGTCTGTACTGTGAAACAAATTTGAAAGTAACATCTCGTCAAGGCGTATGAATTTCTTGGCGGAACTTAAACCACAAACGTCACGCACGGCAGAATATTGCCAAGACGACAACAAAATCATGCCATTTTTGGTGTTCTTTAAATCATATCTTTTTAATTGCTTATGCTATAATTTTCGTTTTCGCTTTATATTTTAGACAATTTATCCTTCTGCTTTATGGTGTAACATTCATTTAAAAACATTATATACAGACCTGTCGATTTTCAATAAAACATTGTCACTTAGGCCGGTTTTACAGTGTAATTTCATTTTTACGGAACATTTTGAATACTACACGATCCCTAAATAAACACAAGTCTGCATTTCCTGGACTGATTATTTTCGTTTGAATGATAAAATAAAGACATAAGCCTATCCCTGAATTGATGTAAAATTCATGCTGTTTGGTCATTGTCGATTGGAGGTGAAACATTTTGAACCAATCAGATCTAGCGTTAGAAAATGTGTTGAAACCTATGACAAAACCAGCGTAAGATAAGATCAATGCCTTGCTAAATGGGACATCAATGGGCAATGTACAGCAATTATTTTCATTTATTAGGTTCCGAAAAAAGGGCCCAAGAAATGGCTGTGAAATAGCGAAACTACGGAAGCATTAAATCATAATGATGACTTCATTAAGTCATAATTATGACTTAGCATAAGTCACAAGAGATATTGAGTTATAATTATGACTTAATGAAGTCATAATGACTTAATGAAGTCATAATTATGACTTAAACTGTGTAAATTTTTAAAGTCATAATTACGACTTAGTACTAAGTCGTAATTATGAGATATTAAGTCGTAACTATGACTTACGCTAAGTCACAATTATGACTTAATCAAGTCATCATGCATCAGGATTTGTCATTTATGTTGCTCGGATTGTCCCCACAAGTCTAACTTTTCACCGGTAACCTCCTACACAATCTGCCTGCCTTGCCTTTCTTTGACTGAGCTTACTATTTAGGAAACCAGGGAAATAATTAATAAAGTAGGCTCCATTGTCAGTGTAGGAGACCGTGCAATAATTAATAAAGTAGGCTCCATTGTCAGTGTAGGAGACCGTGCAATAATTAATAAAGTAGGCTCCATTGTCAGTGCAGGAGACCGTGCAATAATTAATAAAGTAGGCCCCATTGTCAGTGTAGGAGACCGTGCAATAATTAATAAAGTAGGCCCCATTGTCAGTGTAGGAGACCGTGCAATAATTAATAAAGTAGGCTCCATTGTCAGTGTAGGAGACCGTGCAATTTATCGATTTTCCCAGGAGTGCGTTTATGGCATTACAAAAAAGTCAAAAGTGTAAAGGAAACACTTTAGCGACCACCTGATAATAATTTGTTCGCAGGTATAATACAGCTGGTATTTACTCCACAAAACAATGTTGGCTCCTATGCTAATACAGAGTTTACTTAAACGTCAGGTGATAAACAATTGATTTGATTTAAAAATTTAATAAAAATATAAATTGATTAACTAAAATGAAATGAAATGAAATTATATCCGCAATTAAATAACATCCAAATCTGGCGCAGCAGGTTGGACTTCTGCGGGTAATTTGCCTTGTAATGCATGTTTCATCTTAAGGTTTAATTAAGATTGATCAACCTGAGAAGACGTGTTGTAACAATTTTTCCAAATTTGATTTATTATTTAAGGTTGTGAACAAAGAAAAGGTTGTGGAAAGTTTTCCACAATAACAATTGCGAATTTAGGAAATGAATTTTGTTCACAACCTTCACACCAAGTGAGGTCATTTAAAATAATGATTTGCTGATAATTTAAATTTGACCAATTATCTTGAAGAGTCAACTGCACGTGATCATAATCAAACTCACACAATACATTATTTGCTTATTACTGATTGTATAAATCCAGAGCCAGGGCTTAGTTGATAGACCTGACGTCACACGTATGACAGACATCTTAACCAATGAGGGCTAAAGGTTCCTTGCATAATATATGCATATGCATGAGTACCAACATTGTAAACCAATCAGCAGGAAGCTTGGCACTGAGTATTTCACCAATCAGTACGAGACATATTTCATTCCGTGGGCTGAGAGAAACCAAGCCGCCCAATGCTCAAAGTCAGACGGAACCAAATTTCATATCTGTATTGCAGTTGAACGACGTATTCTCATACAGCCTTCAAATACGTGATCTGCTGGTGTCGAGAACAACTGAACGTTTCACTATTTTTAATGTAACTTTACCTAGATAATAGGGAATACTATTATCATCTTTGCCTTAAAACTGCAGAATCATTAAAACCATTCTCGAAACAGTTTCAACATGGATTCAAAAATGATGAAGCAATTTCAAGTAATGATGATTCGCATTCTCCATCTTAAAATGATGGATATAGTTTTCTTAGTGTCGATGATAGCAATCGTAAACGGCTTTGGAAATCACTGTGGTGGGCTGAACGAGATATGGCTAAGTGCAGAAAACAGAGTCCTCAAGAACTCTGTGTACAAAACATAACTGTACCCAATCATATCATTTGTGGACGAGACTGCAGCATGGATAAGGATTGTAAGTCATTTACCTTCAACAAATGCATCAAAAAGTGTGAGTTGAACAATGGTACGAGGGCCCAGTATCCTGAAGACTTTATTGAAAATCAAGGGAGTGTGTACTTTGATACAGATGAGGACACACCTCTCTTTTCACTGGCTGATAGGTCTTTCGATCGCTACAAAAGTTGTAAGAAACTGTTGGAGGCAGGTTTCCATACAAGTTGTGTCTACACAATCTACCCAAATGGGTTTAACGATGGTCTGAAAGTTTACTGCGACATGGACACTGATGGCGGGGGATGGATTGTGTTTCAGAGACGGCAGGATGGAAGCGAGAACTTCTACCGAAGCTGGAATGAGTACAAGTCTGGTTTTGGTGAACTGTCCGGTGAGTTTTGGTTGGGCAATGATAACTTGGTGAGTCTGACCTCTGACATTTCACAAGGAACCTGGGACCTGAGGGTGGATCTAGAAGATTGGACTAACGAGAAGACATTCGCAAAGTACAACACTTTCCAAATATCTGGTGATAAGTACACACTACATGTTGGTGAATACGATGCCAGCAGTACTGCTGGTGAAGTGGACTCTCTTGAAATTCACAAAGGAAGACCCTTCACAACCATGGACAATGACAATGATCTTAGGCCAGGAAAAAATTGTGCACAAATTAATGTAGGAGCCTGGTGGTTTAACAGTTGTTTATATTCACACCTAAATGGTGAATATTATCAAAATGGACCGTCTGTTAATTACAAAGGAATAGTGTGGTATTACTGGCGACAAACCACTTCTCTCAAAAAATGCAGCATGAAAATGCGTGAAACGGTGTAAGTTTAAAATATTATTTTTGTCCACAAAACGTTCATTAACGAATAAAAGACTAATAAAAGACTTTGCTTTGTAAATACTGGAAATGTTTTAAACTAAAAGGTAGACAGACACATGTTTTTTGTTTGCCCTCTTTTCAGGTATCTGAGATTCTAACTAATTATCACAAAACTAACCTGTGAAATCTTCAAAACGTGCTCCCGTTTTTGAGAAACAATAAAAAAAAAACTGTTACACATGTTTTTGTTTTTGTTTTTCAAAAGTAGGTAGCTGGAAGTCAACTTTTTTTTTAAATTCTAAATAACAATTAGTATTTTTTCTCAGATGAAAGCACGGCATTATGAGTGTACGTGACACGAAATATGTGAACAAATAACGAAATATTTCTGCAAATTTGAAAAGAGCATTCAGATAAATTCAAATGTTAGTCCACTTGTTTATGAAAATCTTTTGAACGTATTATGAATATATGTAAATAATGCCATTAATTTGTGTGTTTCTGGTTACATTGGGAAAACTGGGGGTGGGTAGAAGGGAAATATAAATGTTTCCCCTTTGATGTTTGCCTTTCACCGACATATCTAAAGCACTATGTACTCAGTCTATGCGGGAAAAATCAAGAGGTGTTAGTCACCTGTGGATTTCTTCCCCGTATACACACGAAAGCACAGAATGTACAGTGGTTTATAGATATAGATACGTTGTTGAAAGGCAAAATTCCAAATGAATTGTTAAATATCCCGACGCAAGAATTCCATCAATAAATACTTTTTTTAATTTTTATTTTGCCAAAATTTAAAAAGAAATATCATAGGTGGTTCATTTATTTATAAAAAAGATACAACAATTAAAAAAGAGAAGGTGTAAACGTCCATTGCATGCCATGGCATAGGTCTATATCATGTGTATTGCAATGAATGATCGGCTTGGTTTGATAGATGGGGTGAGTAACCGGAAAACACATGTTTTTAGCTTAAGAAACTTGTTGTGTTGTTGTACTTGAACAAATAGAAGTGGTTCAAATGACCAATGACGTTGAATAAACTGAGTGATAGGAACTAATCAACGAATAGGTATTTTCCATCATTTGATTGTGTTTGTTTATTGTGAGAGTTATCTTATTATTAGAGAATATGTAATCTGTAACAACAGACAGATATATAAAGACAAACTGACGGAAAGATGATAGGACAGACATACTTAATCAAAACTCTTTCGTATAACGGTACACTCAGACATCAGTATACACTTAAAGCCAGTATACACCTTTGGTTAAATGTCTCCACTTGCATCAACATAAGAATCAAGATATAATATATAAAAACCAACCCACTTTTTTTTTTACTGTAGGCCTATCCATTACGAAAAAATAGTGAAATACATTAAGATTGTTAATTCTTATTTTTTTTCTAACATGGGATATCTGTCTTCGGATGATAAAAAGTATTTAAGAGTCCAGTCAGTGACAAAACTTGTGAGTTTGATTTAACTTTTTGTTTAAAGTTTAACTTGACGATTAACATAAATAAAGAATTAACTGTTACGAACCAAAATGACATGTTATATAAATGCAAAATTGTAGTTAGTGCATGGCCTTACGTCTCGAATCTAGCAGGATCTTTTTTATACGGCCATAGGTTCGAAACGTAAAACACTAACAACAATTTTGCTCTTAAAGGGTTATTTTGACACTTCGGAAATAATTAAATCTAACTTTATATCACTGACTGAACTTTTAAAAGATTAAACAATTTAGTACACGTGTCAACCCAGCCACACCCACTTCCCAATGAAGACACCATCAGTGGGCGGCTGCTACCCCGGGTACTGGCAGTGTCAAATATTATAATGACATTGCCCTAAATACTAATTATCACCCTCCCTCAGCTAAAACAATACTTAAGTCCCAATTTTTACTCAACATTTTCCTCTGTCTATATAACAACCCCGTAGCGTCGCTAAATCACAAACAAAAATTATTTCTACAAGTATACTTTCTTTGTAGCAAGATAATATAGTAAACAACTAACCTATGATAGTTTTAGCTATAATTACATTGTGTTGTTCTTATTCATAACAAGGGGTGTCGTGGCCGAGCGGTCTAGCTTACCGGATTCAAGTTCTGGTGTTAGCAACATAATGTGGGTTCGAATCACGGCCGTGACACTTGTGTCCTTGAGCAAGACACTTCATCATAATTGCTTCTCTCCACCCAGGGGTTAAATGGGTACCTGTGAAGGCAGAGTTGGTTTGCTCTATATGCGCTAGAAATGGCAGCAATTGAGCTGTATACTCCCCAGGGAGCTGAGATGGTTTCAGGAATGATTTATGAGCCTTATGAGCCTCATGAGCAGGGATAATAATATAATGCGCCTTGAGCACCACTTAGTTGGTGGATACGTGCGCTATATAAATCCACACATTATTATTATTATTATAACAAAATATATCATAGGTGGTTTATTTATTAAAAATATTAATAAATATTATATTAAAAAATAAAACAATTAAAAAAAGAAGGTTTAAACGTCCATTTGCATGCCATGGCATAGGCCTATATAATGTTCCCAAAATTTGTAAAAATGTACATGTGTATTGCAATGAATGAACGGCTTGGTGTGATAGATGGGGGTGAGTAACCGGAAAACACACATCTTCTGAATTATTTTTGCATCTCCTCGATTATTACGGTAGTTTCTCCCCAAAACCCAAATTTCCGATTGTTGTCAAATATTTATATATATATTGATGGATTAGTTTGGGAATTTAACCGTGTGGTTCCATACAATTTCAACGTGTCTATGTGTTTTATGATAAACAAATTCAGATGTAAATATTATTTTATCACGCTGCAGGAATGGCGTTGTTAAAGGAGGCAGGGAAACTACCGCCCCCGACGGGATTTTGACAACAATCGGAAATTTGGGTTTTGGGGACAAACTACCGTGATAATCGAGGAGAAGAATAATTCAGAACGATGTATGATTCTGTTTTAGTTAGATAATTCGAAAATTTGCTTGTGTTTTCCCCCTGGAAACAACCGTAGCTACGCCACTGATCAAGTTACAGTTATGTGACCAACAAATTGTTTGTCCATCCATGGTTCAACCACAATGAAAACAGGTCTAACAGAATATTTGACCGCCTGCAAATTGTTCCTTATGCACAATACACTGCATTTTACGGTTCAACGATGTCATTTTGTTTTGCTAGCGTATTTTGAATTGCATTGGTTGCAATAATCGTACACTGTATTAGGGCACCTGCCAATTATCTACAATAACTTGACCTTCACTGATTGCTAGCTTCAATGAAATAATAAAGACGTACCTGTCATGGACCAATCAGAGCCTTCCAGAGCAAAGGATATCAAAAGACAGCTTATATGAGAGTATTCTTTGTATTGATTGTAATCAGTACCTGAAGTAATATGTAACATTAACTCCTCCAGACAAATATAAGGGATTTGGAGCTTATTAATAGCACGTGATCATCATAACAGAATTTTACACACAAAAAAGAGTGAATGCATACAATCGCTCAAGGCTATTGCTGATCATAATGGTTACTTTGAGAACAGAAATTTTCAAAAACCTTTTGAAAAACATTCCACTACCCATGCATTAATTTTTTTAATCTAAGATTAAACTGGTCTGATTTTGACTGAATCCTTTTGAAACAATGTGTTTAATGATAAGATAACTTATAACCCTCTCCTTTTTTAGGTCAAAATTTTAATTTACAAAATCAACACAACTGGCAGCAGGTTGAATACACACTCCAAATCTTTTATTGAAAATTTACAACCAGCAGAAGTAGTCTGTGGGTTGGAGGGGTCTACTGTGCACCCCCCCCCCCATAACCCACCGCCACTGATATTTTTTTGTTCCTTTGGATGTCCTAACACGAAAAAAGATGTTAACACTGAAAATTTTGGGTTGCACTATCTGTTCTGGCCCACTATTGTTTACCCTTATAATGAGCTTACGCTGATAATTCTTAGCACTAGGGGTGGAAGATCAAACATCTCGCCATTACTCCATCATGCATTCACCTATTATCATGTAATAACTTAATGTTCAGTCATATGTCGTCATGATGACGTCATCGGTTTTCATAAAAACGACCGCTAGAGGGCGCTATAGTTGCACGTATATTATGCATATGAGAGAGTGATTATCTTGAATGTATATTATTTTTTGGTATGTACATGTATTGATGTAATCTTTAATTGTATAGCTATTCTATGTGCGAGTGTAAAATTTCCCTTGAGGGTGAATAAAGATTTTTAATTATAATTCTAATTCTAATTCATATTTTAATTATTGGGATTTTCAGAAAAATATCTCATAAGTCATTTAGTTTTTATAGTTGCCACCAAGAATTTTTTTAAAATTAATTTATGCCTTAAATGGGTTTGTCTATGTCTAACGTAACCACAAAAATGTGTTAACTTTTTAAAGCTTAGTTGGACGTCCATATCACTACATATTGAATAATCCTTTATTTCTCAAACATGGTTCGACCTACATTAATCAAACTTGGCACAAAATGGCCGCAGGTTGACCCCCTGGTCTAATTAAACTGATGAAAATGCGTCGTGGTGTCATGTCTAGTCCTGGGTTGAACTGGGACAACACGCTGACATTAGTCTCTTTGTCATCGACATAGCTCCCATGACGAGAGATATTCCTCCCAGTGTAGTGAAGACAACTCCGTAATCACTAGTTATGTCATATATCCAACCTGTATGTAAATAAAGCAGAGCAAAAATGTCAGGGTAAGGATACTGGTTATAGATTGAGCCAGGTAAGAATTATCATTTAATATAAAATATGTAGGCCTATCAATCATTGCATTTTGTAAACAATCAATTAACCATTTTTCTTTATAGGCATATGCATATGGGCCTTTTTTTGAATATTTAGCATATCGTAGTCCTATACTATAATAATAATACTAATAATAATGATCATTTGTAATGCGCCGGTATCCGTCAAAAGAGACGCTCATGGCGCAGTGACACATCAGTGTAAACAATAAAACAAAATACATGGTAAGAACAATGCAATATAAAATTACAAGGAACAATGATTGTAAAAAGGCTGACTGGCCCTGGTCAGGATATGCTAGGCAAAGACGATATTCTGACAAGGAAAAACCCTGCATACACAACCATGCAAACAAGGTTGATTTGCAAAAAATATAAACACCGTAGCGATACTCTTGACATATTAAACAAAAACAAAAGGTATAAATACATCATCATAAAAGTCAATAGTTAAACATAAGTAAATTATACATTAATTTTCATCAAATGAGTTTTGAGAGCAGTTTTAAATGAAGCAAGAGATGGACATTGTTTGACGTGCTCAGGTAAATCTTTCCACAAAGAAGGAGCAGCAGCAGCAGCAAAAGAACATTTTCCCCAGGATCTCTTTGTCAATTTCTTACTCAGAAGAAGTTTATGATGTGATCTCATGAAATCACGATTTGAGTGATAAGGGTGAAGTAATTCTGATAAATATGATGGTGACATATCAATGGAAGAGCGGTAAACATACATTAAGATTTTGAAAACAATCCTGTCCTTAATCGGGAGCCAATGAAGACCTCGCAATATTGGTGAAATGTGTTCTCTTGGTTTAGTCCGGGTTACAATTCTAGCAGCTATGTTTTGAAGACGGGACAGACGATAAATTTGTGTATCTGGTAGACCATATAAAAGTGAATTGCCCATGTCCAGGCGGGGAGGTGACATACGTATGTACAAGTTGTTCCGTAGCCTCTTGAGAGATGTATTTTCTGATGAGGCCGATGTTGCGCAGATGAAATGAGGAACATTTAGAAATTGAAGAAATATGATCATTAAGTGACATGTCACAATCGAATATAGCGCCCAAATTGCGAACTCTAGTAGATGTAGATATCTTGGAGGTGCCAATACGTAGATGAGGAATTTTTACTTTTTCACGCTGCTGTTTTGATCCAAATATAATAAACTCAGACTTGTCATCATTTAATTTTAAGAAATTAGAAGACATCCAGTTACGAATTTCATCAATACATGATTCAAGTCGACGTATAGCAGTGTCAGCTTCAATTTGATCAGGGTTAAATGAGATGTATATTTGTGTGTCATCAGCATAAAAATGGTATTGCAGATTATGTTTCCGAATGATTTTCCCAAGGGGACCAGTGTAGATAGAAAATAGTACAGGTCCAAGAACAGACCCTTGTGGCACACCGAAAAGCAGCATGGTAAGTACTGAACATTTGTTTTTAATTTGAACACACTGTGATCTGTCGGTGAGATACGATTCAAACCATTTCAGAACTATTCCATCAATACCAAATGATCGAAGTCGTTGCAATAGAATACGGTGGTCGACAGTATCAAAAGGTACTAAATACCGGTACTAAAAACATGAACAACAAGTTATAGTGACTTTTCAAAATTCGGGTCTCAATTTTGACAACAGTAGAAAATATATTCACCTTATGTCTAAAATCGTGCCATGCTAAGCTTATGACCAGTAATTTTTTGTATAATATTGTTGACTTTCCAGCATGGCGTACTTGTGAAATCACACAAAATTAAATCATCAAAACATCAATTAGACAGAAAACAGACAAAGGGTAATAATAGGTTTTTGAAGTATACTTTACCACATAGAAAACTGCCTGATATCAATCCAGTGCCTCGGAATAGATACATCCATGCTAAAGCAGAAACCTGTCTTTCTTGAGGGACGTCAACTGTCATGACAAATAACAATGGATGAAGTATTCCTAAAGCAAATCCAGCAATAGTGGCAAGAGTAGCAATTGCAATGAAGGATGATGAGGCCAGCTGGTCTAGTACACAGGCCACAGCCAGTACGATAGACGATACAGCAAAGAGGTCCGTCGCTTGGATTACTCCACGATCTATGAAGGTACCGTGTGAAAGGCGTCCAATGATGACCCCTAGGCCACCAAAAGTGGCAAGAAATGAAGACTGTGTTTCCCCAAAGCCCAATGCAATACCATGGGGAATTAGGTAAAGATGCCAGCCGGCATAAACGATCCCACATAGCGTAGAAACAAGCTGAGTGATGATAAAATGTGGTTCATCAACGAACAGCTGAAAGTCTAATTTGTTTTTTAAGGCGTTCCACATTTTCAATGCCTGTTTTTTCTTGTTGTCTCTCTCTGGCTCCTTAGTTGACTTTATGGCATTTGACTTATTTATCGTTTTATATGTGTACTGTGAATGCAGTGGTTTAACTAGTGCACCAAAGACACAGAAATGCGCGGATATGGCACCAAGAATAACCAATGCACCTCTCCAACCATACGACTTGAGCAGTAGTTCAGTTAGTGGAGGGAGAACCATCATCCCAGTAGCACCCCCGGCTAAAGTGATCCCATTCACTGAAGCAAAATTATCCGGAAAGTAAAGCAACATCGACGTAGTCGAAGCCATCATAATTACCGAGTGTCCAAAACCTTCGGAAATTAATAAGACAAAATATGACAGAAAATTATTTACTTATTACGAACTATTAACTGATATCAGACGTTATAACACATACTAAGGAGTGAATCAAGGAAAATATATCAGGCCTGTCATATCTGTCATTTTAGTCTTCACAAACGTAATGCGGGTTGTAACTGCTTGCTCTGCTGTGTGCTTTTGGACTTGGCAATGGCCGTATACTCTGGTACGTTTCAAACTTTCAAACTCGGCTATTCATTATAGAAGGAACCCATTGCTTCATTTCTCTATTATAACACGCACCATGTGACAAAAGTGTTGATTTCTATACTTACTAGCAAATGTAAGCCAGACTGCAAGATAAAACAATTTCTGCGATGAAACTGCTCCAATGAAGCCTACTACAGATACTGCACCACCTAAGATCATCAGTGGTCGCGCAGGCCACGTCATAAGCAAAACACCGGTAAAGACTCCTGAACAAATGTTGACATGATTAAACATGCAATTTATTATTACGAGCGCATTTTTATGGAAGATAGGTTTATAATAATAACTAACGTAATTCCAGATCTGAACTGATAACCTGAACTATTTTTTAGTTCAAATACAAAGAGAACGTATAGGCATACAGGTAAATGTTTATAGATTTCTAATATAAAGGAAAAATACACAATGGATTGTGGCGGATTTCCTTTGAAACAGATTTTAATAATTCGGCCTATTACAATCACAGTACATGAACATTATGGCCTACAAAATAATTATAACAACTACTTATTGAATATAGATACCAAGGGCGACAGGGGTAGATTCAAGGTGGCTAAAGGATGGTACATGTAAATATTAACCTGCTGTTATACCAACGCTGTACGGAAGGCTGCAGACTAGACCTGCTGCTGACGTAGTGGTGTGAAAATAGTCGACAAACTCGGGTACAAATACACTCATGGACTTAAACAAACCCATGCCGATGAAACACACACCCATTCTAGAGAGAAATATCACCCATCGCCACGGACCTATTGGGGAGGCACTCATATTGAGATCTGAAAAGCAAAACAAATCACACATTTTATGCTGCTGATTATTCCGACAACCCATAATTCCTACTTCCAATTTGTCCGGCAGAATTTAAATTCGCCAGATATAGGCAAAATCTATCGGCCTAGGCCTGTAATAAAACTGCCTGTTAGTGTTACTTCGACGAGTAGCGTATACACTATACACTAATCCGTTATTGACTTTATGTTACATATTAGGAATCAATCATCTCAAAATAATTTTGACAACCACCCCTCCGGAAAAAATAAGACAGATTGTTTCCCATTTGTCCAAAATGCCCTCCAGAAGCATACGTGCAACAAAAACAGCGTCCTGCACCAGTGGCGTACCTAAGGTATGGCAGGTATGGCACGTGCCCTGGGCGCCACTTGAAGGGGGGCGCCACTGAGCAGTTTCTATTAAAGTCAGACAAGCCATCCTCGGATAGTGAAAAAAGAATTTTCTTCAGATGTATGATCTGTCTTTGATTATCATGGGTGAGAAGCACTAGGATGGCCAGATTGTTAAACCACTTATAAAAATACAGTGCTGGGAGCTACATGACCACATACATCATAGTACCACTGCTCAGTGCCAACTGACAGTAAGACCATTCTCCTGCGCAAACTAGGGAGGTAGTCTAGAATTTTGTGCAAAATATATGAAATTTAATGTTCTTATTAAAAGTGCCATTTCCTTATTTCAGAGCATTGTGTAAGAAGGCTATGATTTTGGAACAAAGTACTCATTCGCATTGACCGTATTCAAAAGAGGCTGCAGGATCCTAGCATGAACTTCCACGATGCTACCCTGGATTTGAAAGCCCTCCGAGATCATTTTGATGATGAAAGAGAAGTATTGGTCAGTGAGTCACTCGAAGAAGGACTCGGTCTCTGTCAATAATGGAATATTGAAGTTGAAAGACGTCAGAGACGAAAGAAACGAATGGCTGATGAGAACTCAAGAGACGCTGGGTTAACAGCCAAGGAGGAAATGGAAAGAGTCATGAAGGGAACACTCGACCGTCTTCACAGAGAAATGGACGAAAGGTTCGCTCGTTTGTACGACACTGACGCCAAGTTTGGGTTCCTTCTCGATGTCGAGGGACTGTGTTACGGAGCCGACAGTAACGACCTAAAGAAGAAGTGCGAAAATTTGGGCGAATTGTACAGCTCTGATGTTGATGTACAACAGCTATATGAAGACATTTTGGATTGCAGAATGTTGCTATCATGTCGGGCCAACATGAAAATATCAAGACCTGAAGAGCTTCTCGAATTTATTGTTCAGTATGGAGATGAGAGCGTCTTCCCCAATCTTCGCATTGCTATTCAGATAATGCTAACCATCGCAGTTTCCATCGCCAGCTGTGAGAGATCATTCAGCAAGTTAAAACTAATACTTTCGTATTTGAGAGCCTCCATGGGTCAAGGCAGACTCTGTGATCTTGCGCTGCTGAGTGTAGAAAGAGAAGAAACTGAAAAAACTGACTTTGAGCACATCATAGACCAATTTGCATCAGTGAAAGCAAAGAAGGTGCAGTTGTAATTTTCATGTAGTGCCATCATTTGTTAATTAAAAGATTAACGAGCTTGACTTGTATTTTTGAGCTGATATTATGGTAAAGTTATCTAAAAGATGGGTGTCAGATGTTTGGACAGGGGCGCAATTTCAGTGCTTGCCATAGGCGCTATTTTCCGTAGATACGCCCCTGTCCTGCACGGTACCTCTCACTCATAATTCGCATCTTTTTGGAAACATGAGAGTCTGCAAAAAAGCCTCAATAATTCCCCCAGAAAATCCTGGTGCCCCAAGTGGCCCCTACTGACACTAGATTTGTTGCTGGTTTTAAGACAAATACCGAAAGAAATTAATTTTAAAAGATATTCACAAGGAATAGTGTTAAAGAAAAATTAATCAGATAACAGACCGAATTTAGACATCATATTCTTGTTTGAATACTCAAAAGGTGAATTCGATTCCACATGAACAGTAAAAAAATAACAAACACATGGTATTCGCATCGATGACTGTTAATATGATTGCATCAATTGAAACAAAATATGTAAAACTTATAATTACAGGATAACATAAATGTATTCATGACAGCTGAAAAAACTAATGAACTAAATTTGAAATTTTTTAATTTCATAATTTTTATGAAAGAAATTATCATTTTTGTACTTGTAGGGGCCCCAGAATCTTAGGAGCACTGTCTTTGGACACCTAGGGGTACTGGCCTCGGGGAATGAACCCCCGTGCACCCACATCTCTCGATATTTTACGCCACTGCCACATAGCAACATTTTTTTAAAAATGTAATTTTGTATCCGCGGTCCCAGGATAAGTCGTACAATTTCAAATACAATAACAGATTCAAGAAGTTTTTTTTGGGAGGGTGGGGGGGGGGGCGGGGGGTTTAACAAAGAAGTTCGATTATTTTAAAATACGTGTTGAACTTGTGTTGAGAATTTGGTTCACTGGAGTTTATTGAGTGCATTTGTTTTTTTACTGGGAATGCAGTTTGGGTTACCGATTGATGAGTCTCATTAGAGTCAAAGTAATTGTCCTGGAGCAGCAAATACAAAATTTCAATGACATGAATGAAAACACAAAACTGAAAGTTCCAAACCTTTAAAATGATGCTCAAGGGTAGTGGTGTTAATACTAGGGATGGCTCTTATTTCACGACAGACCATAGGCACATTTCAAAAGTTGTCAACAATTTATTATGACCTAGACTACGGCCTAGACTACTCGTGTATATATATATATATATATATATATATATATATATATATATATATATATATATATATATATATATATATATATATATATATATATATATATATGTATATATATATATGGCCGCCGCCGCCTCGATCATGCAAAAGAAAATTGCATTGTGGGTAATTAATTAGGTCTGCGCGCGCCGCCCGCACTACTTTCGATTAGCTCTGACGTCATTGTCGGGCCGACTCGGGGGAGAATGGGTTACTCGGATCAATGACGTCACTCGCCACGTATTGATGACGCCCCCCCCCCCCCATTAGCACAAGAAGTACAATTTCACGTAGCTATTTCAGTATAGATAACTACTATTTTTAACAAGTTCAATACAGTTAAAGGAAGCGTTTTGGTTGTACGTTGGTATTTTTACATCTATTTTATACCGCCATGTCCCACACGGTCGGTCTCGTCCCGAATATATTAATAAGGTAAACAAAATTAAATGTCCGCGACCATTTTATGGTGACCTTTGACATTAATACCGCCACATCACGAGAGTGCGTATGTCATTCGTTTAGCTCTTGCTTTGGGCTCATCTGGGAAGCTCACTCGGGTCAACTCGGGTCAACTCGGGTCAACTCGGGTCAACTCGGGTCAACTCGGGTCAACTCGGGAAGCTACTCGAACGCACCCTAAGAAAATGAAATGCGACACCAGGAAAGTGTTACAAGTAAACTCGGCGAATGGTTAGAATTCAACACCACGAAAAGTGTTAGGATTACACTTAGCTTGGGGTGTTAGTATGACACTACGGGGTGTTAGACTTGCCTTTACTTAACACTTGAAGGGTTGAACAGAATGCTACACTTACAAAGGGTTACATTTTAACACTTCAGTTTTTAGAGTGTATATACATAACAGCAAAAGAAACGTCACCCCTAAAAATATTTATTATTTTCATTTTATAATTAATATAATTTGTTTTATGAAGAATATTATGAGTATGGAGTGTAACACGAACACAATGTGGCAAATTTGGTTGACCTCAAAATTCGTCATGCATGACGTCTGAGGACACATAAGCTAAACATGTTCTCAGATCCAGACTTATCAAAATTTAGAGGGTGACGTTTCTTTTGCTGTTATGTATGTATATATATATATATATATATATATATATATATAAATGTGACGGTCATAAAAATTAAGACTAAGTCTAGAGACCCCCGGTTTATTTTTTAACCGTACACTCCGCATGACGTAATTTCTGATCGTTCAATTGTATTTATTCTAATTAGGCTAACGCCCTCAGCGATATCATTTAAATTATTTCGCGGGCTTCTACCTTCCTAATATTCTTTACCGAAGACTAATCAGTACGTGTCCTATTTGTCTTCGTACACAGGTAACTATCTTTTATTGTATTTTCTGTTTATATTTCTTCAATCTCGTTCCACCAAAACCTTTAACTGTCATATTCCGTCTACATTTACTCTATTTGGGGATAACTTTGTTAATTTATTGGCATACCTTTGTAGTGAAAATAGAGAATATATTTGCTATTATTTTGTGTCCTTCAGACAGGTTGATTTTACTTATTATCATTAAATATATTGTTACAGAAGTTTCCTAAGTTTACACTTGTTAGTATTTATCACATAGGCTTTAATCTTTTATTACTTTTATTACTTTTAACGTTAAGTAAAGATCCAAGATGGCGGACGCTGCCCGGGCTTTGGCGCCAACCGCAGGAACTATATTGATTAGTTACTTTATTAAATAAATGTTAATTGCATTTTTAAGGCTATACATAATTGTTGATATATATATTTATAATATTCTTTACAAGTAAGAATAATTACGGTGACACCATGTGGAATCTCAATTGAGTAGTAATTAGTTCTGAAAAGAACTGGAGGTACAACTCGACGTTTCGATCAGTATGCTCTAATCGTCTTTACCGAAGACTAATCAGTACGTGTCCTATTTGTCTTCGTACTCAGACAGAAATAAAACTGGTGCTGAAACAAAAGAAAGTGTCATACCAACGTCTCAAAACTTAATAAGGGTCATATTGGTGGAAGATCCGGGCTTGAGGAACTAGTAATACTTCACCCAGCTGTGACAGTTCTTTAATCATCCCATACCTACCTGAGTTGTTTGTTGGAAGGCACCGTGACCATCACCGAGACCGGCTAGTCACAGCCGGTTGGGGCCAGCCGTCGTCTACCCATCAGTCTAGTCCCCATCACCCGTCTACCGAAGGTACTATTTCCTGTTCATCCTACACTCAGCCCCCTCAATTCCAGTGGTGAAATCTCCATAAATTCCCTCTGCTGAGCTGACTGAGCCCATGCCGATACTGACCCCGTCAACGCCGACACATGTGTTACCATTTTCACGACAATCTATAACTGAGCCCGTCATCCCTGAAGGAGCCCGTCATCCCCGACAGAGACCACCAATTTAATCGTCTTGTAAGCAGCAGCAAATCAAAACAATATCGCGATTAAGTGAACATTTTGAACATCCGAAACTGCACATTTGTAACTTCGCGTATATCAAGACATTGAACACTCTCGCGATCTATTTAAGACAAGGATAATTCGACACTAGGCGTCACTGGTTGTCAAGAAGTAGTAAGTTACTACAGCTAGGCATGGAGGAAGAAAACAGATTTTCTTCCTCCATGAGCTAGGCTATACACTGTATTTGAATATTGATTGTGTTCCATAGTAACCACAAGCTTACCAGTTGCCGTTACAATTACATAATAACATTCTTGTGCAGAGTTCCAGCTTGTGACTGTTGCATAATATCATTTCCGCACCAGCCCAACCCACAATTTAAGTCAAGTACTTTCATTGTATTCTGTCTTTTGTAGTGCAATTACTGTGCACAAAGCAAGATCTGCAGAAAAAAAGTCAACAAAGTTACGCTTCATTAAACACAATTTATTCTTACCGCTACTGTGCATTTGAAGACGTAATTCTATTGTAGATATAGTGAACAAATTGCCACTTCGGTGCTTGATGATTTTATGCAAATTAAAAACAATGCTGAATTGATTCGAATTTTGCTTAAATTTTTGGACTAAAGTGAGACTGATACTCAACAATAGATTTCCTTGTTGACTAGATCAATCTTTACTGTTGAAATCGTACTTGATTCTGTTCCCTTTTCGTATGGTTAATCAAAGCAACATTCGGTTAATCAAAGCAACATTTGCGAATATTGAATTTTCCTTTAACCTGTTTATAGGATTAATTAACGAGCATTATTTGACTGAAATTTGATTGGATATTATTGCAAGGTGTTTGATTAATTAATTGATTTGCATTTATACTTTTTCTAACTGCTTAAATACTCTAATGCTGATTGAATTTTGCTTGTTGAATTTCGCATATCGTTGAGTTTTGCTTATTGATTTTCCTTTTATTCTGTGATTGAATTTGATAATTTTGGTTATCTGTTATCCTGACATTGAATATTTTTTATAATTTAATGCCTCTTAAATTCACAATTTTTCATTTATTATTCGGGTGCCTGCTAATTTTCTCCCTCTGGCTCAACATAATGGCCACCTCTAGAAAACAACATTCCGATGAACACGTATTCCCCACACCGACTACGAGTCGTAGCCACACATCACCTCGAACTCGGGTATCTCCAAATACCACAGCTACCTTTCACCCAAACCAGATGACTCACAATCCACACACTTCGCACCTACAACACCAGCCGACACGGCCACTAGGTGACCTAGCACTCAGTGAAAAATTATTGGCGGATTTGAAAGCCATGGAGCGTCGACTGTCACAGATCATGCCTAAGTTTTCCTCTCCTTCAGAAACGCAGACAAGAACATCACCCGTCACAGTTAGGACGGCACCCAGACGAAGCTCCACTGCGCCAGCATACCAGAACTTTACACCACAAAGTCAACGCTCTGCTTCAACCCCTGTTCACCTCATGCCTTCACACCAAGTCAAGAGTGTTCCGATCTACACCGGTCGTGAGGGATCAACCATTGGAATAGAAGACTGGGTCAGGGATACAAGATACCTTATAGAGACAACGAACATTTAAACCAATCTATGATGGCCAGGATCAACAAAAGTGTACTGAAACACTGTAGCCCGAAAGCTTGTTGGTCCAGTCACAGACATGATTCATTAATATACATTAATATAATATAATAGGCCTATAATATAAGTCAAAAGTCAAAACTGAATTGCAAAATATACATAAATAAATACATAAAGAAATACGAATCAATGAGCAAAATAAAAATGGATTTATAACTATATAAGTTGATAATAAGGACAATTAAGAGAAAAAAAAGATAATTAAATGTACAATATTTCAGTCAACATAACAGACAGCCACACTACCACGGCTAAGTTCGCACAAGGAACATCCATTGGCAATTGGTCGATAATGCCTGGTACCCGATAAGTGTTTGGGTGTGAGTAGCAGGCAACATCGACCAACCGCCGCAAAACGTTCCCCGTCTTAAGCTGCTCCAAGGCAATCAGAAAAGTATTTAAACAGACATCTCAACAAACACCCCAAACGAAGACCCCCAAGATGTCAAGAACAACAGAACGGGAAAAAAAAGAGGCTTAATAGACAATAGACTTAATCACGGAAGTAAGATGACAGGGTTTTACAAAAACACTGAAGGCTGTCTAAAACAAGAGAGTCTTTGATGTGAGTGGGCAAGCTGGACCAAATGCGTGGAAATGAATTTATCGGCGAGTTCTTGAGGGCTAGAGTTCTTGCGTAGTGGTGCTGAAATGTTATGTAATCTTGATGGCGGGCATTGATAATTATGTTTGATTTAACAGAATGACAGTCAATTAGTCCATACAAGGATTTAATTGTGAAGGTGACCACATGCTGCTGTCTCCTATTAGAGAGGTTGATCCAGTTGAGGGCTTTTAAGCGGTCATTGTATGGCATGGCTCCTCTCTGTTGTTTTAGGCACATCCTGCTTGCACGACGTTGGACGCTCTCTAGCTTGCCTGATAAAGATGACGTGTACGGGCACCAGGCAGGCAACCCATACTCTAAGACTGGTAGGACAAGGGACATATAAAGGGATCGAAGGGCTATTGTAGATGTCCCACCAGCGACTTGCCAGATGAACCCAAGAATTCTGTTTGCCTCGGACACCACGTAGTTTACATGATCATTCCAAGTTAATGAGTTGTTGATGGTGATGCCAAGGTACTTGTATGTTGAGACAACATCAAGGCCAGAACCGTGGAGACTGTACACAGCTGGCTGAGTGATTTGGAGTGTGACATATGCATAACTTTACATTTGTTGATATTGAGTTCCATACCGTTAGAAACACTCCATCGACCGAGTTCAGTGAGGTCGGCCTGGAGTGCAAGTTCATCCTGGCGAGATTTGATTGGGTTGTAAATTAAAGTATCATCGGCGAATTAGACGTGATTTCGTATTCAAATTGTTGGAGATGTCATTGATGAAGAGATTGAAGAGTAGAGGGCCAAGTACACTTCCCTGAGGAACTCCTGATGTGACTGGTTCCCAGGAGGAGACACTACCACGGTACATAACCCGTTGTTGTCGGCCAGTAAGGAATGATTTCAGCCAATTCCATGTAGTACCCCTAATATTAAAGTTACGAGCTAACTTCTCGAGAAGGATGTGGTGAGGCATGCGATCAAATGCTTTGCTGAAATCAAGGAAAATAATGTCAAGTCGAGGTGGGCGTGGCGCGTCAAGGATAGTTGCCCAGTCATGAATTGTGTTGGTCAGTTGTGTAACGCAGGATTTGTGGGCCGTAAAACCATGCTGTTCTTCATTTCCAAGGCAGAGATAACTCACATGGTTTTTGATATTCTCTGCCACAGCTTTTTCGAGGATCTTGCAGACCACAGAAGTTAGGGCGACTGGTCGATAATTCTTGATGGCGGTGCGACTGCCAGCTTTAAAAATAGGAGTGATTTGTGATCGCTTTCAGTCCAATGGTAAACAACCACTTGCAAGGGATGAATTCATTACCCTTAGTAAAGGTGGGGCGATTGAAGATGCAACAGTTTGGAGAATTGTTGGTGAAATGGAGTCAGGGCCTGGCGCTTTGTGTGGGGACAATGAGGACAGAGACTTTGTCAACCATCCTAGGCTGATTGAAGTTTGAGGAAGGTCCGGAATCAGGAGAGAACAGGCAGGTGGTGAATCTGGGCAGGTTACAGCAGGGGAGTGGATTGAAGTAAACAGCGTGTTGAATGCATGAGCAATTTCAGCCGGTTTATGCATGAGTTTACCTGTTGCAGATTGGAGAGCAGGCGGACTTTTGGATTTCCTCTGATCGCGAACAAAGCACCAAAAGCTTCGTTTGTTGTCATCTGCTGCAAATAAACGGTTGACGTAGTTCCAGTATGAAACTTTTGTCGTATTTTTGACTTTATTACGTATTTGTTTGTATTGCAGCCATGTAGATGCTGAGTTGGAGTGTTTGGCTTTTCTAAACAGTTTGTGTTTGGAATGAATGAGTTGTTTGAGTTCTGTGGTGATCCAAGGTGAATTCCTCCGACGGCGTTTCGATCGTGGTATGCTGTCTCGAATAGCAGCATCAAGAATGTCAATGAATCCTTCCCAAGATGAGTTGGGATTTCCATCATCTAGGAAGGCTGACCAAGGGGCAAGATGCAATAGCATCTCTAGATGGGCAAAGTCAGCTTTCTTATATCTTAAGAAAGAGCGTAAAACTCGGGGTTGTATGGGTGATCTATTTGCTGAAAATTCAAAATACACCGCATGGTGATCGCTCTGAATTTCTCTGGCCGATTAGTGAAAACAAGATCAATAATGGTCCCAGTCATTGGGTTGGTGTTGGATTGACGAGTGACCTCATCCACCAGCTGCGTGAATCCGATGGAGTTGGTTATTTCTTGCAAATTGGACATTGAGGAAGATTCCATGCTCCAGTCTATGTTAAAATCACCAAGGAGGATGGATCCTTCGTAACCATGGAGAGTACGTAGGTTGCACCATGTCACATGCATCTTGCAGCTTATCGAAGAAAGACAAGTCTGAGTTTGGTGGACGGTATACAATGCCAATCAACCATTTTGTGCGGTTGAATGCAAGGGACAGCCATGTTAATTCGATGTCACAGTGGAGATTTTCATGATGGGTTGGTAATAATGAGTCTTTTACAAGAGCCATTACACCTCCACCTCTACTGTTCCGATCACGACGAATAATCGAATAACCTGGCAAACTTTCAAACAGGTTAGTGTCCTCAGCTGACATCCATGTTTCTGTGATGATAGCAATGTCCACAGGATAAAGTTGAAGATGGGATTGCAGGTCGTGTTGCTTATTGCGGATGCTCCGAGCATTGAGTAGTAGCCCAGAAATTTCAGTTTTAGGCAAGTGCTCTGGTGGGAAGTTTTCTGGTAGTTCATGGCACGTGTTATCTGTGATGTCACCATCCAAATTAGCGAAAACCTCACAAAATGAAGTGTCGCTACAAGATGCAAATGGCAGGCTTTGAAGATTGGTGCAGTCAGGACAGAACCAGTCGATGGTACTAGATATCAGTTCATTGTAGAGAATGATCGACATGTCAGGGATACATTTCTGATGCCAGTACTTGTTACAGTCTTCACAGAGTAGCGATCGTTGATTACATTTAACTGGCCGACTGCATCTACCACAGGGATCCTTAATGGGACCTGGATTGCTTTCAATGTCCCCACAAGCAGATAAAAGTAGGTTAAATGTTGAAGTAGAATTGGGATAGTACTTGGCTGGGGCATTCCCAAACTTACTGCGTTTTCTGGTACTTCTCCCTTGAATTCAGCCACATTGGGTTTAGCTTTGTGCAATAACCAGCTGCATGTTGAGAACAAAGGCTGGTGGGAGCAACACAATGTATACTGTCAGTAACACAAAGGATGCTATCAGCTTTGTTGTGGAGTCGGTCGGGCGTGCAGTGAGTCATACAGCTTTCTTGAGAAACTTGTAAAGAAAGCTGAAAATCAGGCACAAACTCGGTCCAAATACTGCTTCCATGATCAGCATTTCGATGTAGAAATGAGCTTGTGTGATCAGTAGAGAGAGCTCTTTCATATGATATAAAAATTGCTATAGATATGGAGCTTGATACAGCAATAATTCTGAGAAATGTCAGAGCCAAACAAAATGCATGCGCCATGCTTTTTGCTGGGGGTGAAATCTGGGCAGGTTACAGCAGGGGAGTGGATTGACTATAGTGAGATACCTCGGAGGAGCGGCTAGGAAATTAGTGCTGAATCTGCCACCTGAGCAACAAACGGCAAGCCATGCATTCGCCGAGTTGAAGGCTCAGTTTGGTGACAGTCTGATGTCTGGTGACCCATTGGCCGAGTTTTACGAGCGAATTAGACTACCAAAAGAATCACCCGGAATATACGCTGTTGAGTTGGAAGCAACCCTTCGTACAGTTGAAGAACGGATGAACGAAACCCACCCTTGGCCAAACAGAAATAAGATGCTCACACAGCAATTCATGAGAGGAGTAAGAGACGAAAAGATTACAAACAGACTTGCCCCGATGAAACCACGTGAGATGTCATTCAGAGAACTCCAGATTGAACTGAGAAGATAGAAAGAGAATCCCGAATGGCCACTGCATTTAACACAGATACCAAAGCGCTCTCCCATCCTCAGCACGCCAGACCAATTCAGCAGCGTCCTACACCCAAACAACCAAAGCCAACTCCTGCCCAAGCCACCCAACCAACAACATTGAAGACCTCCAGTGAAGAAGTTTTACACAATCTCATTCTAGCGGTCCAAAAGCTCACAGAGAGGGTTGACCAGATGTCTACTTGGCCACCCAGGACTCATCGCCAGAGAGAAGAGCCACAATACTCAACTCGACGGGTTTTCACCTGTCACAAGTGTGGACAGGAGGGACACATATCCAGAGGATGTCGCAACGTGCCGTTAAACTACCAAGGCCCACGGCCGAAGGGCAAGCCGTTAGAGGCCAAGGACAACCAAGTCCAATAAGTCACACTCCGAAAATAGCAACCCAACAATCTTCAATTAATCACCAAAGCAGTCATAAATCGGATCACCAGCAGCTCATTGGGCCTAATAACGAAGACATCGTCAGCATAGATGGTAAGAACTACACAGCTCTCATCGATTCAGGCTCACAAATAACATCCATCACTGAAGAGCTGTGGAAAGAACACCGATCACTTCGAAACATCAAATTATCACCAGCCGATGTATCCATCGAAGGTGCCAATGGACAAGAAGTTCTGTATCTGGGAGTAGTACCTGTTTCCCTCCCCATCATGGGCATTACCTATGAAGACGTCCCAGCATTCGTAGTTCCAACTGATAACTATCGGAAGACTGTCCCAGTTTTGGTTGGCACCAACGTCATCCGCGCCTCCAGAAATGACCAACTCCGAGCCAGAGGAAGCAACTACTTACAACAAGTCAGATCTGAGAGTATTGCATGGCACATCGCATACATTAACACGACGGCCTCAGAACTAGGTGAACAGCATGGTAAAATCGGTTACGCCAAGTATGTTGGCCGATTTCCGTGCACAATACCACCAGGGAAAGAAGTTGATGTAATCTGCGAGGCACCTCCAAACCCTAAAGGTCATACTTACACTGCAATAGTTGAAGGTTTTCCCAAGAACGTGTCTTGTCTTCAAGTTGGTAATCTTGTTGCAGATGTCGATCAGAACCGAAGGGTTCCTGTACGTCTGTGCAACATTACCGCTAAGCCCATTACAATCAGACGTAACTGTAAGCTCGCACAAGTTTCCTCTTTCATTCACATGGAAGGAGCATACACACTCGGGCAACCAGCTACAACAGCTAAGACCAAAGATGTACCAGATGCAGTTACCAGTCTCCATCCAACAAGTCTTTATTCAACCAGTCTCCATCCAACTAGTCTTCATCCAACGAATCATGATGACGAACCAACAGTTGTTAGGGTGAGAAACATAAAAGCATCCGAAGAGTTAGCTAACATCATCCTATCCCTAGATTTACCAAGCTCTATACTAGAGAACAATGTACAGAGAGAGCAACTCGGCAATCTGCTTCATAAGCATGCTGACATATTTTCCACCAATTCCCTTGACTATGGTTGCACTTCTACCATAAAGCACACCATACCCTTAATAGACACTCAACCGTTTCGTCTTCCACACCGTCGGATACCGCCAACACAGTACCAGGCAGTTAGAGAACATCTGAGGAAAATGGAAGAATCTGGAGCAATCCGTCGCAGCAGTTCCCCATATGCCTCTCCAATGGTCATAGTCCACAAGAAAGATGGTTCTTTACGTATATGCGTTGACTACAGACAACTGAATAAAAGGACCACCCGTGACGCTTTCCCCCTTCCTCGAATAGAAGGAGCATTAGATGCATTGGGCAACGCAACGTTGTTCACAACGTTAGACCTGACATCAGGATACTGGCAGGTGGAAATGGAAGAAAGCGATAAAGCCAAGACGGCATTTACTACCCCGATGGGACTTTATGAATGTAACCGTATGCCGTTTGGGCTCCAGAATGCCCCCGCTACCTTCCAACGTCTGATGTTGACATGCCTTGGGGACCAGAATTACTCAACTGTCCTACTCTATTTAGATGACATAATCGTTTTCTCATCGACATTTGAAGAGCTTCTCGAACGTCTTGATAGGGTGTTTTCATGTCTCCGTCAACATGGTTTAAAACTTAAACCCTCCAAATGCCACTTGCTTCAACAAGAAGTCAAATACCTAGGTCACATTGTTTCATCGAAGGGTATATCCACCGACACAGAAAAGACATCACAAGTCACCGATTGGCAGCCTCCCTCCAATCGCAAAGAGCTACAGCGGTTCTTAGGCTTCACCGGTTATTACAGACGTTTCATAAAGGGTTATTCTGACATCGTTGCCCCGCTGTACACATTAACTTCTGGTGATCCAAAACGAAAGAAAAAAGGTAAAAAGACCAAGAAGCAGTACGTTCCCCCACCACCCTTCGTATGGACTGCAGAACACCAACAAGCTATGGATACACTCAAATACCACTTAACTTCAGCTCCTATCCTGGCTTACGCTGATTATAAAGCTCCCTTTATTCTGCAGACTGATGCGTCCAGCCACCCGATACTCCAAATTTGTGTCAGTATATAACGTCTCAAAAGGATCAATTTCATCTTGCTGTTAACAAGCACAGATTATAATCTGGTAGTCTGGATTACAATTGGTGTCGTTAAGTCAGTCAGTCGTTATAATCTGGGTGGCACTCGCATAATCGCAATCGTAGATTTTCGTCGTTAACATTTAATTTAAAGAAGAACATAAAATAGTTATAGCCTAATTAGAACGTTGCTACGAGCTGTTACACGATGTATACAGAAACAATTTGATTATTCATGAAACGATCGACTATATCTACCGTGTGAATTAAGCGTGCCATTGCTGCATGCTACGCGATATGCATGTGCCACTCACTTAAAACGACACCATTTGTAATCCAGACTACCAGATTATAATCTGTGCTTGTTACAGTTTTTCTCAATTGTTTACACACAAATGGAACTATGCACACAATTCTGAAAACTTGAAGCTCATGTAACAACAACAACACTCCAGACTGCTAAACTCTAAGCACAATTCCATTGGTTGCACTCAAATAGCAATTCTAATTCACATTTTTGCAAAACACTAAGCACAATTCATATATATATATATATATATATATATATATATATATATATATATATATATATATATATATATATATATATATATATATATATATAAACCCCTCAAAAAAAGTTCTGCAATTCAAGTTTGAGGGATGATATCTTTCTTGTTACTGATGTATGAAAAAAGAAACTGGTGTCAATGAAAAGCTTGATTATTCCTCTTTACAATGATGTGCCATCTGCCGTGATTATGTAATCATGGAATGTGCAGTACTCCTGAATATAGGCAAAGTCTGAAGTGAAAGGTTGCAAACAGCATTGTTTTCAACACCGAAGTCTCCATTTCTTGTGAAGATGCAATGTGTTTTGAATAGTGCCCAGATGACAGTGCATGTCTTGCATGAATGTCAATGGTGCCTTCAATAATGTTTGTGTGAGGTAGAGCTGCAGTTTACTGAGTGGTCGTTTGTAAGATGTTTAAAGATGCCACGCTTATCGAATCTCCTAAAGGCCCAAGCAATTGGACAACTCCGGCTGATCCTTGTTGAAGAGTGGAACGCCATCCCACAGCTTCGTGTGACGAGGCTGGTGAACAGCATGAGGAGGAGGTGTCAGGCCGTGGTTGCTGTGTTCGGGTCATCTACCCGCTACTGACTTACTGACATGTAACCATTTCTCAATAAAAGAAGGAGAGGAGAGAGTGAGAGAAAAAAAATTGTCTGTGTCATCATTGTTTTGTCATTAAAGTTTGGATGAATTAACTATTGAAAACAACGAATTTTGCAACATTTCATTTTTGACCTTGCTGCATATTCAGAAGGACTGCGCATTCCATGATTGCATAAGCATCACAAATGACACATCATTGTAAAGAGGAATAATCAAGCTTTCTGATGATAACACATTCACGTATGATGATGAAGCAACAAGAGATATCCCAGCAAACAATACGGAACTGGGCCATAACTGGCCCAGTACCGATTTTACAGTACTGCAGCAATGGGCCGGTGCCGGCAAACGGAACTGGCCCAGTTCTGCCTTGCACAGATGCTTGGAACTGGCCCAGTTCATGTAGCCCTTACTCATCCGGTACCAAACCAGAACTGGCCCAGTACCGTGCCGACACAAAATGCCCTAACCAAAACAGTACGAAACCGGTAATGGCCCAGTACTGGGCCAATACAGATTCCATTACTTGGCCAT
This sequence comes from Zoroaster sp. YZ-2022, assembly GCA_029582265.1. Taxonomy (NCBI): domain Eukaryota; kingdom Metazoa; phylum Echinodermata; class Asteroidea; order Forcipulatida; family Zoroasteridae; genus Zoroaster; species Zoroaster sp. YZ-2022. The sequence goes on from CM055819.1 coordinate 45,991,761, forward strand.
TACTGGCCCAGTACAGGGGTAATTGTGATGCCATTACTCACCCAGCGCCGGTAAATTTGCACTGGGCCAGTGCCGGCAAATGGAACTGGCCCAGTTCTGGCTTGCACAGAGGCTTGGAACTGGCCCAGTTCATGTAGCCCTTACTCATCCAGTACAAAACCAGAACTGGCCCAGTAACGTGCCGACACAAAATGCCCTAACCAAAACAGTACGAAACCAGTAATGGTCCAGTACTGGGCCAATGCAGATTCCGTTAATTGGGCATTATTGGCCCAGTACTGGCCCAGTATTGTGCCGACACAAAATGCCCTAACCAAAACAGTACGAAACCAGTACTGGGCCAGTATATAAACACTACCGTACCAGTACTGGCCCAGTACAGGGCCATTGGGGAATACCCTTACTAAAACAGTACAGAACCAGTACTGGCCCAGTAGATAAACACTACCGTATACCAGTACTGGCCCAGTACAGGGCCAATGGGGAACACCCTTACTAAAACATTACAGAACCAGTACTGGCCCAGTACTGGCCCAGTACAGGGCCAATGGGGAATACCCTTACTAAAACATTACAGAACCAGTACTGGCCCAGTAGATAAACACTACCGTACCAGTACTGGCCCAGTACAGGGCCAATGGGGAATACCCTTACTAAAACAGTACAGAACCAGTACTGGCCCAGTACAGGGCCAATGGGGAAAACCCTTACTAAAACAGTACAGAACCAGTACTGGCCCAGTAGATAAACACTACCGTACCAGTACTGGCCCAGTACAGGGCCAATGGGGAATACCCTTACTAAAACAGTACAGAACCAGTACTGGCCCAGTAGATAAACACTACTGTACCAGTACTGGCCCAGTACAGGGCCAATGGGGAACACCCTTACTAAAACAGCACAGAACCAGTACTGGCCCAGTAGATAAACACTACCGTACCAGTACTGGCCCAGTACAGGGCCAATGGGGAATACCCTTACTAAAACAGCACAGAACCAGTACTGGCCCAGTAGATAAACACTACCGTACCAGTACTGGCCCAGTACAGGGCCAATGGGGAATACCCTTACTAAAACAGTACAGAACCAGTACTGGCCCAGTACAGGGCCAATGGGGAAAACCCTTACTAAAACAGTACAGAACCAGTACTGGCCCAGTAGATAAACACTACCGTACCAGTACTGGCCCAGTACAGGGCCAATGGGGAATACCCTTACTAAAACAGTACAGAACCAGTGCTGGCCCAGTATAGGGCCAATGGGGAATACCCTTACTAAAACATTACAGAACCAGTACTGGCCCAGTAGATAAACACTACCGTACCAGTACTGGCCCAGTACAGGGCCAATGGGGAATACCCTTACTAAAACAGTACAGAACCAGTACTGGCCCAGTACAGGGCCAATGGGGAAAACCCTTACTAAAACAGTACAGAACCAGTACTGGCCCAGTAGATAAACACTACCGTACCAGTACTGGCCCAGTACAGGGCCAATGGGGAACACCCTTACTAAAACAGCACAGAACCAGTACTGGCCCAGTAGATAAACACTACCGTACCAGTACTGGCCCAGTACAGGGCCAATGGGGAACACCCTTACTAAAACAGCACAGAACCAGTACTGGCCCAGTAGATAAACACTACCGTACCAGTACTGGCCCAGTACAGGGCCAATGGGGAACACCCTTACTAAAACAGCACAGAACCAGTACTGGCCCAGTAGATAAACACTAACGAGTGCTGGCACAGTACAGGGCCAAGGGGGACGACCCTTACTAAAACAGCACAGAGCCAGTACTGGCCCAGTAGAATAAACACTACCGTACCAGTACTGGCCCAGTACAGGGCCAATGGGGAATACCCTTACTAAAACAGCACAGAACCAGTACTGGCCCAGTAGATAAACACTACCGTACCAGTACTGGCCCAGTACAGGGCCAATGGGGAATACCCTTACTAAAACAGTACAGAACCAGTACTGGCCCAGTACAGGGCCAATGGGGAAAACCCTTACTAAAACAGTACAGAACCAGTACTGGCCCAGTAGATAAACACTACCGTACCAGTACTGGCCCAGTACAGGGCCAATGGGGAATACCCTTACTAAAACAGTACAGAACCAGTGCTGGCCCAGTATAGGGCCAATGGGGAATACCCTTACTAAAACAGTACAGAACCAGTACTGGCCCAGTACAGGGCCAATGGGGAATACCCTTACTAAAACATTACAGAACCAGTACTGGCCCAGTAGATAAACACTACCGTACCAGTACTGGCCCAGTACAGGGCCAATGGGGAATACCCTTACTAAAACAGTACAGAACCAGTACTGGCCCAGTACAGGGCCAATGGGGAAAACCCTTACTAAAACAGTACAGAACCAGTACTGGCCCAGTAGATAAACACTACCGTACCAGTACTGGCCCAGTACAGGGCCAATGGGGAATACCCTTACTAAAACAGTACAGAACCAGTGCTGGCCCAGTATAGGGCCAATGGGGAATACCCTTACTAAAACAGTACAGAACCAGTACTGGCCCAATACAGGGCCAATGGGGAATACCCTTACTAAAACATTACAGAACCAGTACTGGCCCAGTAGATAAACACTACCGTACCAGTACTGGCCCAGTACAGGGCCAATGATGGAGAAAAAAAAAACACTTACTAAAACAGCAAAATTACACATGGTTTCAGAAAACATCCTTAGTGATGATTTAATCCTGAATGAAAGTTCTTCAGTAAATATTATAAAATACAAAATGTAACTCAATACAACATTAAATATAACTTACCCTGAACTAATTAGGGCCTATGCATTTTACTGTGGGAATTAATGGCCATTGTGATTGACTTATGCTCACCACTAATTACGCTATCATTATTGGACAAACTTTTCCTGGTAACTAAATGGAGCGTGGCAATAACTTCATGCTATAAATAAGTATAAGTGGGTCGGTGGGATTTCACTGCCTTTGGCATTGCCGGTGTACTTGCCTTTGCCCACGTGTGCGCGGTAGTGTAGCATATGCAGGTGATGTCTACTGATGAGTAGTGATGATTCATGACTACTCATCGTGCATAAAACACTACTGCGCACGCGTGGGCAAAGGCAATTAAAACGACAAGGCAGTGACCAATGAGTAAATCTTTTCATGGTTATTATTTATGAAAACAAATTTACATTTTCAAACAAATCAATGTGTAATAAATAAGCATGATAATTGAACACTTAGGTTTAGTGTAAATTAATCGCAGTTGTTTAATTAAAATTAAAATGTTACATGATTTTGTATTGTTCATTTTTAATTACTTTTAGCACAGCTTTATGCTACCAAAAAACGATGCGAAGTATGTTCATTCAGCACACAGCAAGATCATGTGCAGAACAACCGTTTCAGAGATTAAAAAGCAAAAAGGAAAGGGAAAAAAAGGAATTACAAAAATTTACGATACAGGGCACAGACCCGTTGCAAGAGTGCGTTGTAGCAATACGGTTAAAATATTACCACTAGCAGATAATTTATACAGACATGCAACTTTGTAATTGCAAAAAAAAGAGGAAATGGCTAGGCACAAAAAAAAAACATTGTACAGTGTTTTACAGTTTTCAATGGCACTAGGATACTTTTTAAAAAGATGAAATCAGCTGATCCGCTGAAAAGTTGCACGCCTGTTTATAATAATACATTACAAACAAAATTATAAATATGCGCAGTACGGAGGGAGATCATATTTGCATTTGTCGGCCGCCCGGCAGAGGGGTTACAACATAAAACAATTTAAATAGTGTTTAAATTTGGTTCAACACATGTTATCATGGAGGAAATAGGAGTATGCAGTAGGAAATGTATTATCACATAATTCATTGTCACTCATCTTTCTATAATTTATCCTCACAAAACTCAGCATTTAAATAAACATAGTCCCATAAACCATTCACGGTTTTCCATAAACCAAGTACTACCAGTGTTTTATACAAAAATGCAAATTTAGTCACTTTAATTTTAATTTAAATTAAAAAAATCAATTAACAATTCAATGGTTCCTATTTTCCCAGGCATTTTATTTAGTGAATTCACAATAACACATCACCTAGAAGTCATTTTGCTAGCATTTGTTTTTAACTACCTTATAATTTATAACTCCTTTTTTTCATTAAAGGGACAGTATCGTCACGATCAACAGGGCATGGAATCGGAATGCTAGTTTTAGGTTAAGTCAGTGACTGCCATAATACCCCACATGATAAGGTCATATTACTGTTGCTGCTTCATAAATGAGCCTGTCATTTTCAGTCACTGTGTTCATCTTTAACTAGGACATTGATTCTATGCTCTGTCGAAAGTCTGCTCTGATCGTTACGATACTGCCCCTTTAAATAACCAGTAGGTACCTAACATTTATTTTAAACCAGCACTCTAGAATGCCTATTGTCCAGTTGGTGGCAGTGAAAAAGTGATTTATTCTACATACAAATGTATTACACTGTATTACATTTATTAAGTGTTTTGGACATTGGTCAACCCATGAACTGAACAATGGCTGCATGCAGTCACAGCCAAACAGCCAGTGGCCCAGCCAGCACAGCTAAGTCAGCTTCCTCAAAGGCATTACTTGCTAGTGCTATTCGGGAAATACTAACCATGTGTACCACTACCAGCGGTGCCCAGACAAAACAGTGCAATTGCGAATAGTTAGAGAACACGACTGCAAGTAATGCAGTGCAAAGGCAATACATTATTACTCGTGAATGGTCAGTATTCGTGAATAGTTACAGGTATTTGCGCCTGCGCGATTAATCGAATAGTTCAAAAACCGCGAATACGAGTATGATTAGCAACAACTATTCGCAAATATTTGAATAATTGCACTATGCGCACAGGCCTACCTGTATGTTATTTACTAATCTAAGTCTACCCTACTCTTGTCCTGTTCCTGCTTTTTTCTTCCTCCGTTGCGGTCGGGGGCGTTCCACAGCCAAAGCATGATTACTTTATGGGCTTCGGCCTCAGAACCGTTTACCACCAGGGGGTTCCGCAAAACAGCCTCTGAAATGAACAATTAATAAATTTCAGCATATTTAGAACAGCAAAATGGATGTTGCAACTGCTTGGCATGACCAAGGGCTTAAATGAGGTAAACACCATGTCTGTAAATGCTTCCATACTCGATAAGATTGTGAGTAAATGTATGTACTGACCTTAAGCTTATTTTATTGAACCGTTTAAGAGGAAACAGATAATATAAGAGGTTTATTATATGTAATAGACTTCTGATAATATTTATATTGATTTAATTTTGTCCTACACCGACGTGTGTATAGCACTGTATGCTCAGTGCTTTCCGAGTGTCTGTGAAAAAAATACACAAGCGACTCGGGCGGAATTCGAACCCACGACCTCCTGCTAATATTAGTGCAGACGTCTTAACCTCTCGACCACCGAGCTTGCCCGATGACGATTGGCCGGCTAGAATCCTATATAGCAGCGGGTTCTGCGATATATATATATAGATTGGTGAAATTCTGAGCATACAGTGCTATACACACGTCGGTGTAGGGCAAAATATAAATCAATTGTTTATCTCCCGACGCAAGAATTTCACCAATCTAAATATTTATATTCAAATGTTTGTTTCCATATTAATGTTGAAATAGATCACAGGCCATTGATCCATTTCAAATTGTACACCAGTTATTTGTTACATGGAATACCAACTATATAGCTGTATTAGGATTGTTTTGACATATTCTATACCCAGATTCCATTAATTTTCACACCACATGCTTTTCAGTTGTTATAATATAGGTCAATTAATGCGCAAACATTTAATTGCTAGTAAGATTTGGTAGAAATGATCGACAGCAAATATACTTCATGTTCACTCCCAACCATTGACATTTTCTTAAGCCCCAAAAGTCTCCGGTTTCTGGTCATCGATCGGCTTTAAAATCGGTGCGGTGCCACATTAAACAAAATATTTTCCAACAGGGTTATACATGTATACGCAGGGACCAACTTTCCTATATACAAAGTAAGAGTGGCCTCACAAATCGGGCAAATGTTCAATGTTCATACCCCTATGTGGAAAAGGTTTCAAACACATCACGGCAGAATTCCAATCGATCCAGCAAGTTTGGCTGCAATTGGGCAGCGTTATACATGTATAGTGCGCGGAGCTAGAAACCAGAGACTTTACTGACCCTGGAAATTTATCCATTTTAGTAGAGCCGCAAAAACAACTAGATATAAGTTTTTGTCACAACAAAAACAAGGTGTTCGGTTGAAGTTAAAATGGTTACGTTATCAATTCGAAGTGTTGGAGAAGTCAAATGTTAACGTCTGTTGAAGTTCTCGCGAGAAGTTTATTTGAATACAATACAATACTGAATTTAGAAATTATTTTAATATTAAACTTTGACTTCCGGTTTGGACAGGAAGTAAGGTCAAATTAGGGTCACCTTTGTAAATACTTTTGGCAATTAACAATCTGTACAATGGTACAAAATGTCAATTTACCTCCTGTGGTTGTTGAGATATGATTTTTTAAATATTAAACTTTCACTTCCGGTTTGGACAGGAAGTAAGCTCAAATTGGGGTATAAATATTTTTTGACAATTAACGATCTGTACAATGGTACAACAATTTTAATTTACCTCTTGTGGTTGTTGAGATACGATTTTGTTTAATATTAAACTTTGACTTCCGGTTTGGACAGGAAGTAAAGGTCAAATTGGGGTCATGTTTTGTAAATATTTTTGACAATTAACAATCTGTACAATGGTGCAAAAATGTTAATTTACCTCTTGTGGTTGTTGAGATATGATTTTTTAAATATTAAACTTTGACTTCCGGTTTGGACAGGAAGTAAGGTCAAATTAAATCACCTTTTCTAAATATTATTTGACAATTTACGATCTGTACAATAGTGAAAGAATTGTGAATTTCTCTCTTGTGGTTGTTGAGATATGATTTTTTTAAATATTTAACTTTGACTTCCGGTTTGGACAGGAAGTAAAGGTCAAATTGGGGTCACCTTTTTGACAATTAACGATCTGTACAATGTGAAAGAATTGTGAATTTATCTCTTGTGGTTGTTGAGATATGATTTTTGTTAAATATTAAACTTTGACTTCCGGTTTGGACAGGAAGTAAAGGTCAAATTGGGGTCACTTTTTTGAAAATATTTTTTGACAATTAACGATCTGTACAATGGTGAAAGAATTGTGAATTTATCTCTTGTGGTTGTTGAGATATGATTTTTGTTAAATATTAAACTTTGACTTCCGGTTTGGACAGGAAGTAAAGGTCAAATTGGGGTCACCTTTTGAAAATATTTTTGACAATTAACGATCTGTACAATGGTGAAAGAATTGTGAGTTTATCTCTTGTGGTTGTTGAGATATGATTTTTTTTAATGTTAAACTTTGACTTCCGGTTTGGACAGGAAGTAAGGTCAAATTGGGGTCATGTTTTTGTAAATATTTTTCGACAATTAACAATCTATAAAATAGTGCAAAAAATGTCCATTTACCTGTTGTGGTTGTTGAGATATGATTTTTTTAAATATTAAACTTTGACTTCCGGTTTGGACAGGAAGTAAGGTCAAATCGGGGTCACTCACAACTCGAGTTTCATCTACTTGTTAAGTTCTAAGTACATGCCAAGTTTGAAGTTCGTGTGAAGTTTGCAAGTATGTGTTTTTTTGTAGACAGTCTATCCGGAGAAGAAGAAGAAGGAGAAGAAAAAAAAAAAAAAAAAAAAACCGAACAAAAACAATAGGTGTTTCGGGTGCATACCCGAACACCTAATAATGTTCAAGGGAGGGTGCAGCATTTTTGGACCGGTATATTTATTCCAATTCTCAAGTTCTCAACAGACATATCTTAAAACCGACATGTGAAATTTTCTCGGAAATGACTACATTTCAGGAAATATTTCTCAGGACGATAGGTCATCTTTGACTGGTCAGGAATACATGTTGTATCATTCCTTTAAACATTGTTAATTTTTCCCTGATAACCAACAAAGCTCTATAATGTCTATACATAATTGTAACCTACTTGTTATTACTGCACATAGCATCAGACTGCTGAATGCCCTCTTGGTTACTGGTGTTGCCGACTTCCACCCCGGCTTCCCTGCCCAATTAAAACGGAGAGTGAGGTCGTGTGTCATGACGTTGGTCATGACACGCTTCACTGTATCTTTCATTGAGTTGCCACCAACCAGTGTTAAATTGTTTACCTGAAGAAATATAGAGAAAACTAGACTTAAGTGTTTGTCATATGACAAACACGTAGGTGTTCGGATTTGGTCAGGGTAGTGATGATGACGTCAGAATGTTTTTGTAAATATTTTTGACAATTAACAATCTGTACAATGGTGCAAAAACTGTGAATTTACCTGTTGTGGTTGTTGAGATATGATTTTTTTTTATATTAAAATTTGACTTCCGGTTTGGACAGGAAGTAAGGTCAAATTGGGGTCATCTTTGTGTAAATATTTTTCGACAATTAACAATCTATACAATGGTACAATAAATGTCAATTTTACCTCTTGTGGTTGTTGAGATATGATTTTTATTAATATTAAACTTTGACTTCCGATTTGGACAGGAAGTAAGGTCAAATTGGGGTCATGTTTCGTAAATATTTTTTGACAATTAACGATCTGTACGACATTAGGCGTTTGTCCTTTGGACGAATACAGAGCTGTTACGCTAATTATATGTTGTGGTGGAATTAAATACTATATCATCACAGCTTTATCATTACACATTTTTGGCCCCGAGGTGGTGTGTGCAGGTCTTGTACAATACAATGACAAATTCGATCAAGTGTTATAATATTTAAATGTTTGGTTCAGTTTTTAAAACAATACTTATAGGGAAGAGACAGCACAATGTAATTTGAAGGATAACTGTAAAATAAAAAGAAACAAACAATACTGAAATATGATCTGCGGATTGTTACATGTATTTATGTGTCATTAACTGTTGAAAATACATTTTCATAAATAGTAATGTTAAAGTTATTGTTTAAAGGTGGCAATATCTTCACGATCAACAGGGCATGGAATCAGAGTTCAAGTTCTAGTTTAACTCAGTGACTGAAAATAATACTCACATGATAAGGTCATATTTGCGTTGCTGCTACATAAATGAGCCAGTAATTTTTAGTCACTATGTTCGTCTTAAACTAGGACACCAATTCCATGGCCCGTTTGTAGAAAGTATGCTCTGATCGTGATGATACTGTCTGTTTAACCAATTGTGTTTATGGGATTGATGGTCAGTACTATCCCAATGCGAGCATACAAATAAATAGGAACTTTAATTGGGTGATCTGGCAAAAGGTATTCCAAGGCTGACACACCCATGCAATGAAGATTGGGGGGGGGGGGGGTATGTTTACTATGTTTATATGGCCCAACTGCCAGTGATTTACTGTCGGCAATATACATTTTACTAGATCACCAACAGATATTGCTTAATAATTACATTTGTGAGGATGTTTGCGTCCAGTCAAAAAAATAAGAATTCCTCAGTACTATTTTTGTTCTAACATGTTAAAGAAATTCCTAGAAAGACCTAGATGTGTCTTGAGGTCCTGAAAAAACAATTCCCTTGAGGGTCAAGACTGCCACAGATAGGATAAGTCCATATAAAATAATTTGAATAATACGTTAACTCCTTTGATGAATGGATAAACTTCAAATACTGGCCATTGGATCACAAAGTTACACAGACTCTAACACACCTTGTAGCAGTAGCACAAATGGATATCGTTGATCTGAAATATAAACGAATCATGTAAAAACAATATTAAATGTTTTCAAAGAGGGACGAAGAATAATGGGTCATGCTAACAAAACACACATAACTTAGAATGCCCTTATATGTTATTATCAGGATGATGGATTGATGGATTGATGTAACTTCAGAAAAATGATCCCTTCAGAACAATGCCGTTAAGTTAGGTTTTACAATGGAATAGAACTACATGTGACGTCTTCCTTCCTCCATGATGTGACCGTTTCATTATCTCAATAAAGGTGCTGATATTTGTTTCTGGTCTACTTTAGTGAGAAAATTAAGTGCTAGTATAAAGTAAACTGCAATGCAGCCATCATCACACAGGACATAAGTACTACTATTATTATGAGGAACTACAGACACTATAGTGTAGCTAAATTAACTTGTACTTTTACCAACGCGTACTCCACCGGATGTCAATCCGTATGCATGCCAGTAAATATTCAGTAATAAATATTTTGTTGACCAAAATAAGTGTGAATTGGTAAAAGTACGAGCACGCATACGAGTTGACCTGTTTCACTTCAGGCGCGGCACACGTGATACCATTGCCACACTAAGGTTTTTAACGTTAACCATGGTTTTATGTAATCAGTATCTATAAAATTATACTAAAACGAACATACATCTATAAAAATGTGAAAGTTTACATACCTTCAAACGAAACCAAGTAATGAAGACCACTTCCATTAATTGTGCACGGATTCTCAAATGATCTGTTAACGTAAGACGTTAAACCATACCATCGTGTAGCCTACAAACTGAAGATTGACTTGAACAGTTACGATACTGCATTTGGATGTGGTGTCAACGCCGTGTCGGGGTGCTGTAGGCTGGAACTTAGTCTGAGCCATGATACATCAGAGTCAACATGCTGTAAAAAATAATAGGAAAGTTTTATAAGTACATGGACCAAAAATAAAGTATTTAAAATTTCAGAGAAGTTCTAATTTATGTGAATGAGGAAATAATACATCACAGTGAACATGCTGTACAAAATAGTAGGAAGGTTTTACAAGTACATGGACCAAGAATAAAGTATTTGAAAATTTAGAGAAGTTCTAATTTATATGAATGGGGAAAATAGTGTATAATTTTGGAGTAGCTGGACCATTAAAATTGAAAGGGCATTGGTTGTTGTCAAAATTGCACACAATTATTCTTGACAATGTGTAATAAATTAAAGAAATGTTCTTGCATGAAACTCACATCAAAAAGAAAGGTATTTAAAGGAAATTGCTGAGTCTCATAGTTTCATGAGAGAGAGGCACCCCAGGAGCATGCAGGACTAACATTAACAACTTATACAAGTACATGAAGTATTGTGTCATGAATATTGTGCATTTTCCTGTGACATAATTGTCTGTAAGTTGATTTGTATCTAAGAAGGGTAAAAATTAAGGGAAAGTGCAGTAAACAATCACTACTTGACGTTAATTTGTACAAACTGAAGATTTTTGGAGAAAACATAAATTACACAAATATGGCATAAAATTTCAACTGAAAAATTGCCATAACCTTAACAACTGAATTTTCCTATCCTTATTTACATTCTAAATACATTTTAGTGACATCTGTTCATATTTTGTTAAAAAGTGGTGAGTTGTTTACTGTTCAAACTACAATGTATGTTCACATAACTAACGTTAAGAACGTCAGGCACAATGCAAATGTAACCATTAACGTTACCAGCCAACCCAACGCTTTAAAAATGGCTTTTCTTGTATAAAAAACACGAAGATAAATACAGGAAATCCTCTTAATAATTAAATTCAAGATACCTACCCTTTATGACTATGTTGGTTGAAGTACGAGTTGGTTGGAGTACGAGTTGGCACGAGTTCATCAGTAATATCACATATTTCACACTTGTATTTTCATAAAAATACAATTTCTTTAGTAAATCTGTTTCTGCCGATTGAGGGCGACATAACGTTCGACCGGCCGGACTCATATGCCCCGCCCAGTCGATTGAGTATTGCGGACGTGGTGGAAATAACAGAAGATTTTCAAGAAAAGTGTGTTTCTTTTTTTACAAAAATGTCGTGTTTTCAGTACAAATAAATATCAAACTCAAACATATCCTCGTCTCTAATGTCACATATTTCACACTCTTTACACTCATGATAAACTACATATTTTTCCCCGACTAAATCAGTAATTTTATTGATTTTTCAGATCCCTCGATATGATTTTTTTAATGATTAAACTTTGAATTATCGTAATTCGATATCTGATGACCTAATCATGACATCACAAATTCTGTTTCATCTACGTGTTAAGTTCTAAGTATATGCCAAGTTTGAAGTTCATGTGAAGTTTGCAAGTATGTGTTTTTTTGTAGACAGTCTATCCGGAGAAGAAGGAGAAGAAAAGAAAAAAACCGAACAAAAACAATAGGTGCTTCGCGCTGTAGCTCGAACACCTAATTATGTGTCACAGTTAATATTACATATTGAGATTATATATGTATATCTAGGACCAAATGAAATATTGCAAAATCTTATAAATCCACACAAAACGTATAAGGCTGCATTTTTACAGAAAATACTGAAATTACAGTCCACGAAAATCAGGAAGTGGCGGTTATATTGTTTGCATGATTTTTTATTTACTGATAATTGCATTATGGTATTGCTGACCAATCCCTAGTTGGCCATACAGGTACAGTACACATGAATGTTTTATTGATGATTCATAAAACCTAAGAACCGTTTGTCAATGCCACAAAAAGCATGGACTAAATTTAAGACAATTCTGGAAATTTGTTTGAATTTAGCAACATTATGTGTAAAATATGTCCATACATATTTCACTAGTTTGCTGTTTTTTGGAAGAGTACATTCATTAAAATTCGTTAGTTTAAAAAAAAAAGGTTACCGTGGCAACTATGAACACCAATTGACGTAGATGTTTGTGTGAGAGGGTCCAAAAGATCAGCGTGATCGGACAAAGCGTTCTGGTGGTAAACAATTCGTATATATAGGGGGCACATTGCACGCCCTCCCCCAGGCCTGATAGGGTTAAGGCAAGGTGTAGCATTATAGGCAAAACTACTAGTAAAAGTATTTATACTTTATTATACTTTAATGTACATATATCCACAATGCTTCAAGTACCGGTACTCATAACTATCATTCGTACTGAAACTTTAGTACCCTGTCCACGGTTGTTAATCGTTTTTAACAAATTGAATTAAGTTTGCGCTTACTGATCAATACAAAAATATTCGGATAAGTGTTTTTTATAAGTTGTCACAATCAAAACACTGTGACCAAAGCTGCGTCATGCTGCATTATGTGACCAGCCATTATAGGGAAGACTAGTATAATTATGAGCTTTACCTCTAGCTATTTTTAAACATTAAAACCGGATTGTTGTTATTTTCAATTAGTTATCAATGCTCTATCTACCATGCATTATTTCAAAATGCTTACCACGGATTTTCTAAGTGATTTGTCAAGAAGCTGTTGCTCAAGGTTTCCACTTCTTCATAGGAAGCCAGTGGAAAGCCGATCGCATCGGGCAACTCAATGGAGGGTCCTCCCCCTCCACCGCTTAGTCTTTGAAGAACCTGATTAAGCAGTTTTCTTTGGCTTTTCAATTCCGTTGAAATTTCGGCCATTGTCACTTGCAGTTCGCTCATGCTGCGTATCATGCTGCGGTCAGTTGCTGCAGAGTAAATATTGTTATCTGTTACTGACAATTGGTCATTCATATACAAACAATAAACACTTTAGTTCTAGATTTCTTGAGAGAATACCAGTAAGAAGTTGTCATGTTTCTATTATTATATTTACTGATTTAACAACATATAATTATACATTTTTGCGGTACATTGATATATTGCGTGTTGGAAACCTTTATTTGGTAGTGATATTCGTCTAAAACCAATTGGGGTTAAGGTAATCGTTGTTAAATTCAATAATCTGTTGGTACTTTTGCCCACCCTTAAGACAGGTGCTTCCGAAAAGTTTAAAGTGTTTGGCAAGTATTGATCAACTCAAAATGCAAGTTAGATTGTTTTTATTTCCCTTGTGCTTTCAGGGAAATTATCGGCGGGAGGATACTATTTGAGAGATTTTTGTTTTCCATTTGATCAAATTTTTTGTCACAAACATCAGTATAACAATAAATTAAATTACAGCAGGGTACAGCAAAATATTCTTGTGCATAAACATCATGGGTTGTTGATCACTAAGTGTAACAATTTCCCTTTCACCTCCACATTCAATGAAAACAAATTACCTGATATCGGTTCCACAGCTGAAGCTGCAGCTGCAACAGCATCAGTGCCCTTTGAATCATTGTCTGAGTGGCTATGTAGAAACATCGGCAGAGGAGGCAGAGGAGGAGTGGGTGCTCTGCCGATTGGTGTTGATGTTCTTGGCCTAGGACCTCTTCCCCTGGGAGAAGTCTCATCATCTTCGTCTTCTTCATTTGACGAAGATGAGGAAACTCAAGCCTTTTTTCGGCGCCTACAACAAAAAATAATTCTATATAATGTATTTTGTTTACGTTTTGGAGTGTTTCTGGGAGCAGACTGTAAAAGAAACAAATGATTTAATTTTGCCCTACACCGACGTGTGTATAGCACTGTATACTCAGTGCTTTCCGAGTGTCTGTGGAATTTCATCAACCTATAAAGACTGTAAAAGATTACTCGTTGTTTAAAGAAGTTTCTGGCAGTCAGGACGCCAAGTCTTACCCAGTAAATCAACACCGAACTTGTAAACAACCTGAATGTGCCGTTTACATTTATGGAAAACTGTTCATTAAAGATATATCTTCCCTGCTTGGCTAAGAGTACGACCTACAAAATAAAATTTCTAAAACGAACGAATTTTGAAATATAATATCGTTGTTAAACCAGAAAACATGAAAATTATTAAATCCTGATTGACAGCCGCACTATAGCTAATCCGCAGACTGCCCATGTACGCCCTTGGCCTGTTACATACAATACATTAAACAAGATTTTAAAAAAGTGGGCCAGCATTTTATTAATTGTATTGGTACTAATCCATGAAAGGTTTTTTATTCATTCAATGAGTGAAACATTTAAAGCTTGTAACTTCCATAACCGCAGAAAAATAGCGATTCAACATTTAAATCTATTTTTTACGTCAAAACGGCCATATATCTTTAATGCCAACATTTAAAGAACTTCACCAAATAATTATGCTCTAATCATGAAGGATTGAGGGAATATTATATTACCAAATTAAATACCAAATGTTGGGGTAATTTTATTGTTTTGGTGAGTTTTGGGCAGCAAACAAAAAGTGCTTCCAAATATATAGATCGCCGGCGGTCGATTTTTACACAGGACTGAGTTGAAAGGGTTAAGGAATCATCCTCAATGTATGGTGGCCCTGAAGGGACTCGCACATATTCATGATAATTGTTATATCTGTGATTTCCATGAGACATAAAAAAAAATTGCTGATAATTTATACTTACTTTCTACTTGTCTTGGCTGTCTCGTCATCCTCTGCCTGGAGGTCGGATGTGTCCTCGGACCTTTTCAGTTTGATGCGTGCATCCTCATAAGTTTCTGTACAAACATACACAGTTTTGTTTAATATAAGAGAACAATTCCATGTTTAAATATATATGTATAAATATATAATATAGTATATATATACTGAAGACCTTTTTTTTTTTTTTTCAATAGTTCTGATTCTGTGTGGCCACTGATCGGCCTCCATTAAGGAATTTCAGTACGCAGTGTTTTTACACTTTCACATCATTCTCCACTATTGAAGCGAGAGTACAATAATTGGTAATGACCCCAAAGGGATCATAAAACCTACTTGGTGTGAATTTGGTACAGTCAATTTCCCAAAGTCAATGGGCGTTTCGATGCAATTTGGGATCTTAAATGTATGTTAATGATAATCTGCATAGCCTATATTCATGAATTATTAGCAAGTCAGTGATTTTCAGGCAAAGATGCAACAAAATAATTAGATACAACTTTTACATGTAGCGGGTTTGTTGGTTTTACAAATGTATGCGAGTAATTATTATTTTTTTTACAATTAACACCTTAGTCTTGCATTGGACGTCTTGAATTTTCTTAAAAGTCAGATCCTTGACAATTGTCTTGCCTTGTTGGCAAAGTAACAAGGCAAGAAAGAATGAATATTAGCTAAATCCTGAAGAAGTACCATTTCATGGGTGTAAATCTTGTTTCAAGGAAAGTAAGCGTAGTGTATAATTAATGGCTTGTCATTGCACTCAAAACAAATTAATTAAACTGTACTTACGACTGGTACCCAGAACTCTGACATCAAACTGCTTCCAGTTCAACTCATCTGGCTGCAGCTGATCTTTTACGGCTCTAACAACCGCCGTAGAAGAACGCCAGGGCGGCCAAAATGCCAGCTTGTCGGTCTTTAACCACGTGCTCGGTACAATTTCCACCTCGTTTGAGACTTTGAATAGAACAACTGCAAACATATCTATTTGGCCAAAAAGTTAAGAAACTGTCAAAAATAGAGTGGAGTTCAACTAATGTAGGCTTACGCAGATGGCTAACACAGTACGTTGTCATGTTAGCCATGTTAAACTCACACAAAGTGTATCAAAAATATTGTTTATTTTATGCAAAGCTGTTTTTTAGCTGTTTCGCAGCGAAGCGCAGCGAAACAGCTTTAGTTTTTGTTAAAGTTTTTTTTCCTTTTTTTTTAGCTGTTTCGTAGCGAAGCGCAGCGAAACAGCTCTTGTTTTTGTTAAAGTTTTTTTAGCTGTTTCGCAGCGAAGCGCAGCGAAACAGCTCTAGTTTTTGTTAAAGTTTTTTTTTTTAGCTGTTTCGTAGCGAAGCGCAGCGAAACAGCTCTTGTTTTTGTTAAAGTTTTTTTCTCTTTTTTTTTTTTTTAATTTTTTCAGCGCTTTCCGTACCGGAAGTGCATTGCAATAACACATGTTTCGTCTGAACGCCATTTTGCAGTGTCCATAAATGCGATTGCAATGAAACTTAAAGGGGACCAAAGGCAATAGTGCAATAGATGTATATTGCAATGACGTCATAATTACGTCATCAGGTGTCGTTACACTAAAATCAAAGATTAATAATGAAAAACATTAAAAATTAATAACTCCTGAACCACATAGGCTATCAATTTCATCTATGGGGCATATTGTAGGTCGTTACCACTCCGTATTTCGTGCACAGATATGACCCCATTTTTGACGGACCTTAGCTTCCGGTCCAAACCGGAAGTTCAAGCTTAAAGAGCTCTACAGCCAATATGATAAAAAATAATGCTATGATTTCAGTGTATGTAATCACTGTAGGCTGTACTCGTTTGGATAGTAGGTGTGATGACGTCATCATATGCAAGAGCGCCCTCTAGCGACAGGTTTAAAAAGACGTTATTTTCACATGTACACTTGCCAATGTCACATTACCACAAATGATATGTCATATTGTAGCTTATAAATCAACTTAAATATAAAAATAAATTACGTCATTATGACATCATCAGGTGTCAAGTTACCCTAAGTTAAAGATTAATATTGAAAAACTATTTAAAAATTTATAACTTTTGAACCACAATAGCTATAATTATGATCTTTGAGCCATATTGTAGGCCGTTACCCACTTGACAATTCGTGCAAATATGACCTTATTGTGACGTTTGCTTCCGGTCGAAACCAGAAGTTCAAATATAGCAATATTGTTAGAGCTCTAAAGATACCGTGTACTGCAGAGAAAACAATTACACGGCTGGCTCCGAGTTTTGCATGAAATAGCCCCACTTCTGGTTGATCGTCATTGTATTGGTTACAACAATTTTTGTGTCATGTAATTACACTCAAGCCACCGTTTTAATAGTTTTGTTCTTGTCTTTAAAACCCTTTCGAATACCCATTTAATTGCTAAGTTTCAATAAATCAAGGAGCTATGTTCAACGACTTTGTAATATCTTTTTGGGTTTAGATTTAAATGTTATATTTAAAAATATCATAACTCAGTTACACTTTTGATTTTACAAAATGTACATCATCAGAAGTAAGTCCTGTTTTGCATGGAATTGCCTTTTGTTAAAGTGCACATATGGGAAGATGAAATTTAATTACATACATTTCAAGCAACTTTCTACTTTGACTGTGTGGAAGTTATTTCTTTTTCAGAGAAGTATTACCCCCCAGCTCAATGTTGAGTGATTGCATGGAGTCCCAACATTGTAAGCACAGAACATAGGGGTAGGTATATACAGCATAACATACACGCAATCCTCTACAACATTGAGTTGGGGGCGGGGGGTACGTCGACCCACAGACCACACCAGGACCGAAGTCCAACTATTGACCGAAGCCAACGGATCGTAATAGGCCGAAGCCCAACAAACAAATGCTTCCCACTGCCGGCCGGTGACCTCCGTGGGTGAGCGGATGAGCTGTAATGATTCAGTCGTAGTTAGAATGTCCCGTTTTTATAAGGCCTGACACAATGACTCTCCAATGCCTTTCCTTTATTGTCCTAACAGTCTTACATAAGTCCCACACAAGTCTTCCATTCTCTCAAAGAAAAGACCTTCAATGTGAAACATCTGTCATTATAGTGGATGCTTGTAAATATTCAAACATTCCTGAGTGCACGATACGAGCGCTTTACGGTGATTGGATGTCACCAGGGTTGATGCGAAAACAAACGGTAAAGGTTGACGGTTTACCATTTTGACAGTAATAAAGATTAAAGATTATCAGATTCCTTGATGGAGAGACGGTTTACCAAATGGTAAACCGTGTGCATGTTTCTAATGGGGTTGGGGGTAAAGATATGGTAAACCGTTACAAAAGGACCAGCCTAGTTCAGACAAATACTGCTTATGTTAACTCCCAACGTTTAGCTTAATTTGACACCAGAATTATTGTTATATATTAATTTTAGTACGGGTGGTTTCGTTCAGCTAAGGAAAACCACTTTTTCATGGTTTATCAGAGGAATTGCAATGAAAAAAACAGGGTGAAAGATAAGAGATTAAAGTCACCATATACGTATGGTGTCTTATTGCAGGAGTGCCAACATCATGGCCGAGTAATACTTACAGTTATTGGGGGGGGCGCCGATACAGCAAAAGTGGAAGTTAATGTGATAAAAATATAAAACAGCTGGGTATTCGTTCACGAATACAATTGAGCTCTAGTTTTTTATTTGTCTTTTCAGCGCTTTCCGTACCGGAAGTGCATTGTAATAGCACATGTTTCATTCTGAACGCCTTTGCAGTGTTCCGTAAATGCGATTGCAATGAAACTTAAGGGGACCAAAGGCAATAGTGCAATAGTGTGCATATTGCAATGACGTCATAATTACGTCATCAGGTGTCAAGTTACACTAAATCAAAGATTAATAATGAAAAACATTAAAAAATTAATAACTCCTGAATCACATATGCTATCAATTTCATCTATGTGGCATATTGTAGGTCGTTACCCACTCCGTATTTCGCAAAAGTAACAGATATGACCCCATTTTGACCTTAGCCTGGTCCAAACCGGAAGTTCAAGTTTAAAGAGCTCTACAGCCAATATGATAAAAAATAATGCTATGATTTCTGTGTATGTAATCATCAGTAGGGCGTACTCTTTTCGATAGTAGGTTTGATGACGTCATCATATGCAAGAGCGCCCTCTAGCGACAGGTTTAAAAAGACGTTATTTTCACTTGTACACTTACCAATGTCACATTACCACAAATGATATGTCATATTGTAGCTTATGAATGAACTTAAATATCAAAACAAATTACGTCATAATGACATCATCAGGTGTCAAGTTACACTAAATCAAAGATTAATAATGAAAAAACATTAAAAAATTAATAACTCCTGAACCACATATGCTATCAATTTCATCTATGTGGCATATTGTAGGTCGTTACCCACTCCGTATTTCGAGCACAGATATGACCCCATTTTGACCTTAGCTTCCGGTCCAAACCGGAAGTTCAAATTTAAAGAGCTGTACAGACAATATGATAAAAAATAATGCTATGATTTCTGTGTATGTAATCATCAGTAGGGTGTACTCTTTTGGATAGTAGGTTTGATGACGTCATCATATGCAAGAGCGCCCTCTAGCGACAGGTTTAAAAAGACGTTATTTTCACTTGCACACTTGCTAATGTCACCTTACCACAAATTATATGTCATATTGTAGCTTTTGTATCAACTTAAATATCACAACAAATTACGTCATTATGACGTCATCAGGTGTCAAGTTACACTAAGTTAAAGATTAATATTGAAAAACTATTTAAAAATGTATAACTTTTGAACCACAATAGCTATAATTATGATCTTTGAGCCATATTGTAGGTCGTTACCCACTTGACAATTCGTGCAAATATGACCTTATTAGGACGTTTGCTTCCGGTCGAAACCAGAAGTTCAAACACAGCAATGTTAGAGCTGCTCAAAGTGGAAGTTAATATGAATAAAAATAGTTGAACAGCTGGGTATTCGTTCACGAATACAATTGAGCTCTAGTTTTTAGCTGTTTCGCAGCGAAAGCGAAACAGCTTAGTTTTGTTAAAGTTTTTTCCTTTTTTTTATTTTCTTTTTCAGCGCTTTACCGGAAGTGCATTGTAATAGCACATGTTTCATTCTGAACGCCATTTTGCAGTGTTCCATAAATGCGATTGCAATGAAACTTATAGACCAAAGGCAATAGTGCAATAGTGGTATATTGCAAATGACGTCATAATTACGTCATCAGGTGTCAAGTTACACTAAATCAAAAATTAATAATGAAAAAACATTAAAAATTAATAACTCTGAACCACATACGCTATCAATTTCATCTATGTGGCATATTGTAGGTCGTTACCCACTCCGTATTTCGTGTACAGATATGACCCCATTTTGACCTTAGCTCCGGTCCAAACCGAAGTTCAAATTTAAAGAGCTGTACAGCCAATATGATAAAAATAATGCTATGATTTCTGTGTATGTAATCATCAGTAGGGCGTACTTTTGGATAGTAGGTTTGATGACGTCATCATATGCAAGAGCGCCCTCTAGCGACAGGTTTAAAAGACGTTATTTTCACTTGTACACTTCCAATGTCACATTACCACAAATGATATGTCATATTGTAGCTTATGAATCAACTTAAATATCAAAACAAATTACGTCATAATGACATCATCAGGTGTCAAGTTACACTAAATCAAAGATTAATAATGAAAAACATTAAAAATTAATAACCCTGAACCACATATGCTATCAATTTCATCTATGTGGCATATTGTAGGTCGTTACCCACCCGTATTTCGTGCAGATATGACCCTTTTTTGATTTTTTATCGGTCCAAACCGGAAGTTCAAGCTTTAAAGAGCTGTATACAGCCAATATGATAAAAATAATGCTATGATTTCTGTGTATGTAATCATCAGTAGGGTGTACTCTTTTGGATAGTAGGTTTGATGACGTCATCATATGCAAGAGCGCCCTCTAGCGACAGGTTTAAAAAGACGTTATTTTCACTTGTACACTTGCCAATGTCACATTACCACAAATGATATGTCCTGTTGTAGCTTATGAATCAACTTAAATACCACAATAAATTACGTCATCACGACATCATCAGGTGTCAAGTTACACTAAGTTAAAGATTAATATTGATAAACTATTTAAAAAATTAAAACTTTTGAACCACAATAGCTATAATTATGATCTTTGAGCCATATTGTAGGCCGTTACCCACTTGACACCCGTGCAATATGACCTTATTAGACGTTTGCTTCCGGTCGAAACCAGAAGTTCAAATATAGCAATGTTGTTAGAGCTGTACAGATACCGTGTGCTGCAGAGAGAAAACAATTACACACGGCTGGCTCCGAGTTTTGCATGAAATAGCGCCCTCTTCTGGTTGAAGATCGAGTTCTAATGGTGTTCGTCATTGTATTGGTTACAAAAAAAATTTTGTCATGTAGTTACACTCAAGCCACCTCCTTTTAATAGTGTTTGTTCTTTGACGTCGCTGGTTAACCGCATTGCTTAAGTTCCCCGACCCCCTCCCCAAAGGGTACTGCATTTCAGACAGTTGTGCAGACCATGGATACACACCATGGGTTCCCATTCTTATGTTACGAGGTAAACAAACTAGTATGGTCGTTGGACATTTTGACTGGGGAAAAATGGTATAAAGATGATTTTTACACCAGATGAGCAATATGCCATAGAACAACATACAAGTATCTCAAATCCGCAAAAATCCTGTTTGTGGAAAATGTTTTATGAGTGTTTGAATATTTTGCACATTTTTGCTTAATTTGGACCTAAATACATAGTACAATCAAAATAATATGATAAAAAGGGGTCAACCCAAAACAAATTGCAACAGAAGCCATTATTACATTAGTTTGAAGTTTTTTTCTATTAAAACAATCATATCTCATGAACAATATGACATTAACTAACAATCTTTGTGTCATCTTGTAGCTAATTATTTGTATCACAATCCATTCAATGATGTCATACCATTTCAAAAGTCCTCACGGCTCAAA
Source organism: Zoroaster sp. YZ-2022 (assembly GCA_029582265.1). NCBI lineage: Eukaryota > Metazoa > Echinodermata > Asteroidea > Forcipulatida > Zoroasteridae > Zoroaster > Zoroaster sp. YZ-2022. Next base: position 46,014,103 of record CM055819.1, read on the forward strand.
GTGGAAGTTAATATGATAAAAAATAGCGAAATAGCTGGGTATTCGTTCACGAATACAATTGAGCTCTAGTTTATTTTTTTTTTTCAGCGCTTTCCGCACCGGAAGTATTGTAATAACACATGTTTCATTCTGAACGCCATTTTGCAGTGTTCCATAAATGCGATTGCAATGAAACTTATGGACAAAGGCAATAGTGCAATAGTGTGCATATTGCAATGACGTCATAATTACGTCATCAGGTGTCAAGTTACACTAAATCAAAGATTAATAATGAAAAACATTAAAAATTAACTCCTGAACCACATATGCTATCAATTTCATCTATGTGGCATAATGTAGGTCGTTATCCACCCGTATTTGCGTGCACAGATATGACCCCATTTTGACCTTAGCTTCGGTCCAAACCGGATGTTCAAGTTTAAAGAGCCTCACAGCCAATATGATAAAAATAATGCTAGGATTTCAGTGTATGTAATCATCAGTAGGGTATACCTTTTGGATAGTAGGTTTGATGACGTCATCATATGCAAGAGCGCCCTCCAGCGACAGGTGGTTAAAAAGACGTTATTTTCACATGGTACACTTGCCCATGTCACATTACCACAAATGATATGTCATATTGTAGCTTGAAGAATCAACTTAAATATCAAAATAAATTACGTCATTATGACATCATCAGGTGTCAAGTTACACTAAGTTAAATATTAATATTGAAAACTATTTAAAATTTATAACTTTTGAACCACACAATAGTTATAATTATGATCTTTGAGCCATATTGTAGGTCGTTACCCACTTGACAATTCGTGGAAATATGACCTTATTGTGACGTTTGCTTCCGGTCGAAACCAGAAGTTCAAATATAGCAATGTTGTTAAAGAGCACCAGATACCGTGTGCTGCAGAGAGAAAACAATTACACACGGCTGGCTCGAGTTTTGCATGAAATAGCGCCCTCTGGTTGAAGATCGAGTTCTAATGGTGTTCGTCATTGTATTGGTTACAACAATTTTTTTGTCATGTAATTACACTCAAGCCACCTCCTTTAATAATAGTGTTTGTTCTTTCCTTTAAAACCCCTTTCGAATACCCATTTAATTGCTAAGTTTCAATAAATCAAGGAGCTATGTTCAACGACTTTGTAATATCTTTCTTGTTGGTTTAGATTTAAATTTTATATTTAAAATATCATAACTCTGTTACACTTTTGATTTTACAAAATGTACATGATCAGAAGTGAAGACAGGTATGACCTAAAATTGACCTTTATTTCAGGTCCAAAACCATAGTTGAAATTTAAAATATTTCTCAAAAACATTATTTGTGTTTTGTCTCTGTTCCGTTTGGTATGAAAAATAATTGTTATTTGAAAAATAGACTGCTTTAACGAGCCCCTTTTTGTTGAAAGTCAAAAGATTTACAACACTCATTTGTGTGCCATTTACTGAAGATGTGACATGCACTTTATGTGTTTACAATAGACCCAAATCCTGATGACGTCGCTGGTTAACCGCATTGTTTAAGTTCCCGACCCCCCCCAATTGTGTCATCTTGCTAGCTAATTATTTGTATCACAACCATTCAATGATGTCATAACATTTCAAAAGTCCTCACGGCTCAAAGTGGAAGTTAATATGATAAAAATAGAAACAGCTGGTATTCGTTCACGAATACAATTGAAGCTCTAGTTTATTTTTATTTTTTCAGCGCTTTCCATCGTACCGGAGAAGTGCATTGCAATAGTACATGTTTCATTCTGAACGCCATTTTGCAGTGTTCCATAAATGCGATTGCAATGAGAACTTAAGGGGACCAAAGGCAAATAGTGCAATAGTGTGTATATTGCAATGACGTCATAGTATTACGTCATCAGGAATTGTCAAGGGTTACACTAAATCAAAGATTAATAATGAAAACATTAAAAAATTAACTAACCCCTGGAACCACATACGCTATCAATTTTCATCTATGTGGTATATTGTAGGGTCGTTACCCACTCCGTATTTCGCAAAGCACAGATATGACCCCCTATTTTGACCTTAGCTTCCGTCCAAACCGGAAGTTCAAGTTTAAAGAGCTGTACAGCCAATATGATAAAAAAACGTAATGCTATGATTTCTGTGTATGTAATCATCAGTAGGTGTACTCTTTTTGGATAGTAGGTTTGATGACGTCATCATATGCAAGAGCGTCCCTCTAGTGACAGGTTTAAAAAGACGTTATTTTCTTACTTGTACACTTAAGCCAATGTCACATTACCACAAATGATACAAGTGTCATAATTGTAGCTTATGAATCAACTTAAATATCAAAAGAAATTACGTCATAATGACATCATCAGGTGTCAAGTTACACTAAATCAAAAGATTATCAATGAAAAACATTAAAAAATTAATGGCCAACTCCTGAACCACATAGGCTATCAATTTCATCTATGCGTGGCATATTGTAGGATCGTTACCCACCTGGGTATTTTATCGTACACAGATATGACCCATTTTTGACTTTAGCTTCCGGTCCAAACCGGAAGTTCCAAATTTAAAGAGCTGTACAGCCAATATGATAAAAAAATAATGCTATGATTTCTGTGTATGTAATCACTCAGTGAGGGCGTACCTCCTTTTGATACGTAGGTATCGATGACGTCATCATATGCAAGAGCGCCCCCAGCGACAGGTTTAAAAAGACGTTATTTTCACTTGCATACCTAACTTAATGTCACATACCACAAATGATATGACGTAATTGAAGCTTATGAATGGAACTTAACAATACCAAACAAATTACGTCATTATATGACGCGTCATCAGGTGTCACAAGTTACACTAAGTTAAAGATTAATATTGAAAACTATTGAAAAATGTATAACCCTTTGGAACCACACACATAGCTATAATTATGATCTTTGAGCCATATTGTGGTCGTTACCCACTTGACAATTCGTGCAAATATGATCTTATTGTGACGTTTGGCTTACGGTCGAAACCAAGAAGTTCAAATATAGCAATGCAACATGACCTGCGACTTCACTTCCCAAACCAAAATTTATTCAAAAACATGATGCGCGCGTATACCGCAGGGCAGAAACATAATGTTTTGGTTTAGGTGTGTGACGTCAGAGGGCACATTGTCTATACTGTCACTGAGAACTACTCTCGCACATAATGCAAAAACATGTTTACCCTCATGTAGGTAGAAAATGCGTAACATCCTCATGCCCGACTGGCTCTTTCGACTAAAACTGACAGTCTCCATAATCCCAGCACTAAAATACAAATATAAAAGAAGGTACTTCTAGAAAGTATGCGGTATTTTGTGGAAGTCTGTAACATTGAAGTAAAATAGCTACTGGACATTACATTTTAGTTAACCTGCATATGTATTATGCAACTAAACAGATTCATCAGTTGTATATATTTTGCATCCGGTGTTGAATGGTGACATTATAGGGAGGGCAACAAACAAAATATGCACTGTCACCAGAAGTAAGCAGTGCATGTAAATGATAATGCATGCTTCCAAAATTTTACATTTATTTGAGCTACAACCAATGCTTATAACTAACAATCTTTGTGTCATCTTGTAGCTAATTATTTGCATCACAATCCATTCAATGATATCATAACATCTCTTTAAAAGTCCTCACGCCGCCTCAAAGTGGAAGTTAATATGATAAAAAGAAGCGAATAGCCAGTATTCGTTCATTGAATACATTTGAGCCCTAGTTTTTTCTTTTTTTCTCTTTTTTCATGTCTATTTTACAATGACATGTATGATATAATGCATCTGTCTTAAAACCGCAGAATAACCCCAGCCAAGAACAATAATTGTTTTAAGAGCACGTTACACAAACAAAATATCAGTTATTTTGTGGTCAGTAAAATTAGCGCATCTAAACATACTCCTGGTTAAGGGTCATGATCAGTTTACTTGGTCGTGACAGCTATAGCCAAATAAACATGTAGGTGTATTTTTTTTAAAAGTAATTCATTACTTTTTTAAACCAAGACAGAAAGATGTTATGTAATAGTGTAATATATAGCTGTAACAGTGTCCGTGTAAATTGACATATCGAGTCAAACATATCTTTTTCACCCCAGCACTGATTGGGTTTGATTATCACCATCTCTGAAGGTGCAGAGATGAAGGTGCAGAGATGAACAAAACCTTTTATAACTGCTAAAAAGGCAATCTGACAAAATATATCATAGCTGGGGTCTCAACCATATCAACTCACCAAGTCTCATCTCTGAAAAATACTTGACCAAGGCAGTACAATAATTTGATAATGAGGAATCTCAATGGCTGGATGGATGAATTTAGATGAAGTCGTCACAATTGGTATTGACGGACAATCTTTATTAACAACA